>CM076575.1:582920998-583247315 GCA_034641835.2 Pinus albicaulis
GAGTGGTGTGAATTAATTATTAATTAATTCACTAATTATTAACTCATAAATCAACTAAATAACACATCAGTTAACTCAGTGCATGTACAGTTCAGTGAAGACCAGTGGAAGAGGTAGGAGAAAGGGTGGAGTCTAATATCAGTTGTGACTATACCGTGCATGAGATTTGCACAAGCTCTGATTGAGATTGCCAATGAGAATTGTGCAGTTAAAGCCAGGGGGATTTGATCCTTGATCTCAATTCATTCTCATCTTGGATTGCGCAGTAGAGGCAGGCAAACATTGGAGGAGTTTTGAACCCGTGACTTGTTCAAAACTGAGCTAGTTTGTGTGTAACTTTTGGAGATAGTACTAAGTACTTGTGAGGAATATTGTGCTATGATTGTTACATGATTATCTATCATTATAATATACAGATAGTTGGGGGTTTTCAGTTGTAAGCTTTCCCCATTACATACTGTGTTCATGTGTGTTTGACTATTGTGTTTATGTGCGCATGTGACTGTTTCTATTTCCGCATATTGATGATCAATTGTAGAAGAGGTTATGTATTATGCATGAAGCTCAAATAGTGTGTAATCAAGATAATCTCGGTGAATAATTCAGCAAATTATTCAAATTTCTACACATGAAAAGTATGATTTAAGGTCTAGAAAGATATCTAGAGTGAAAGATAATGCAGGTGAACAACAAGGTTCCATTCCTCCTCCAATGGCAACTCCACAACAAAAGGACCCTGTGAAACAAGTCAGTAATGGGAAATTTTATCACTTAGTGATTTCTCAAGGTTAAAGAAAGGTAACCACAGACCAAATTTTAAACTCTAGGATCTAGCCTTCCTAGGGTTTAGAGAGGGCTCTCTCTATAAAATTTAACTTTGTTTTTATTATAAGATATTAGGCTAGTTATGATTGTGAAAATTGGTTTTGGTTTGTTTGGTTTGGTGGGAAAAATCACTTAATGAGATGGATAGTGGGAAATATTTTTGTCCATTGGGCTAAGGAGTCAAAAAATCAAGCAGACAGAACTAGGATCAAGGTCAAGAAGTCAAATTTTTTCAGGGCAAGATAGATAACCCTTTGAATATATTGGAAGGTTGTTTGGTGAGGTGATATGATCGGGATAAAGAGCAATGAAGGGTTCTTTAATCCGGAAAAGAGAAGTAGTAGGCAGAGGTCAAACGAAAGAGGGAGCAATTAAGGGTTCCCTACTCTGGAAATTAGCAGAAAACATAGAAATGATAAACATTATATACAAGGTGATTTTAACAAATCCTGAAGTAATACTCCTATTTGTTCATTCAAATTTAGAACACATAATGGATGCATGAAACAAAGAAGATAAACAATGACAAGTAGAAAATACTTTACTTCAATAACTCATCATATGAATCCTGAAATATAATGCTAATTGATTTGATCCAGTCTGCTACTCGAAATTTGAAACACAAAAGCCTTCAAGTCCAAAAAAAATTACTATAGAAATCTTCAGCAAATTATTCCACTATAATACTTCAAAGGATGAAGTATTTATACAAATTCTAAACTAGAATATCTTGAAAAAATATCAAGATTGGTTTACAAATATCTCAAATTGTATTACATAAATAGAACTTAAATAAAGGACACTCAAAACTAATGAATCTATTTTGCACAATACTTATGGATTTATGGTGATAAAAAAAAAAAAAAAAAAAAAAATCTAATTTGATATCAACTCTTAGTTGATGATGAGGCATCCAAGTCACTAACTGTCTCCTTTCTTTGTGCATCTGCTCCAGAAATTATGCAAAATTGGGGTCCAATGATACCTTTTTATATATCCATCCGAGATATATATGTAAAAATTGAAAGAGGTTATTGTTGATAAATATTTTTTTGCGATAAACCTCTCTCAGTTCCCTAAACTTCTACTCCAGCTGGTCACAATAGGCTCTGCAAAAAGATGTGTAAAACAGAGCTTTGCACAGTCTGAAAAATAGGTTGTAAATATGTCCATGTATCTCTCATTCTGTAATACCTGTGCAAAACATGAGATAATTTTTTGTAGATGGATCCCTTAGAAACAAAAACCTCCTTCAGTTTTGTAAGATGTATTTCCGATTGGCCACAATATTCTCTGCAAAATGATGACTTAACAGGAATTTTCTATAAAAAGTGCTTTCAAATATTGTTTAATATTTCCAAACCCATAATGGTTGTTAGAAACATGAGAGAGGTTTTTGTAGTTGGACATCTTAGGAACATAAACCTCCATCAGTTTTGAAAAATTCATCTTGGATTGGTCACAATATTTTCTGCAAAACAATGACTTAAACAGGAAATTTCTGCAAAAATGTCCCTTCTTGCTCTGTTTTCATCTTTTAACCTTACTGTTCTTTTAATTTTTTTTACTTTCACTTTGGATAAACTTCATTGTTGTTCGTGAAATTATTTTCATCTCTATTTAACTATTTTCGCCTCTATATTTACTTTTACTGTTTTACCTTGACTGCTCTGTTACCTTTTCACTTTTACTTTTTATAGTAAGAGTGAGTAAAATATGTCCTGGAGAATTACTGATGGAAATGTTTTCATCCTCCGTTCTGACCACTTGTGTAAATTTCTTCATTCTTCTTTGCTACTGTATGAAATCTTCCTGTTTTTAGGAAAACAATTCGAAATCATTTCCTTGTGAATTTTTTGAGTAAACAGGTCTAACTAGTATTAAGTTGTTTATCCAAATTATTATTTTTCCAATAACCTGCAAAACAAAACAATTGTTAATGAAACCATGGTTGCAGGGAGGATTTCTTTGGGACAATGGAGGTTTTCTTAGGATTTTGAAGTCTTTGGAAGTAATTTGTAAGCTTTGAGCGGTTTTAATAGCAGCTGCAATGGATTTTTTCAGGTCCTCTGGGCGTAAAACAGTGTACCAGGAGCTTTGTTTCTTCAATCGAGATGGATAAACACACTGAAAATGAAAAAAAAGGGCTTTAATAGTGCATATGGGGTTTTATGGTTTAAACATAATCAACATTTAAATGGAAGTCATGTCGGGCAAATAGGCAGTTTTCAGGCCTCATAGGATAGAAACCGCGAGTGGTTATCGCGCGGGTCTAAGATGGTAAGTGGTTTCAAAGGAATCGGACGCGATCCAATAAAAATGGGCCACGTAGAGGAGGTCGGAAAGGCTAAAACAACCTATGGAATATGTTGATATCGCACAAATTTATTTGTGATATGGGTTATTGATCGTTGGATTGGGAAGGACCCATGCGAATGGTCGAGATTTGTTTTGGAAGATGTATCGGGGTTTCGGAGTGGGGTCCAGGTTTATCAATGCGGCGGGATAGGTTTTTAACATTATAAATATAACTTTATAACATTTAAAACCTTGGGTTAAATGATCAGGCAGAAGGACAATGTTATATTAAATTAAAACATTTAATCAAATGTTTTAACCAATAGTGCTGGCGGGGGTATTAATATTTATATGGTATATAAACCTTTGACAAGTGTTTAAGAACCATAGGGGTGGGGATATATTTTATTGATATATTTAAACCTTATGGGAAAGGGCGGGGATTTATTTCACCATGTGGGATAATATAAACATAGGTTTAAACTTAAAATAGAAGGGTTTTGGGGTTATTTTAAATATAAAGGGTTTAATAATATACGGTAAAGGTATAGTTTAGGGAATTAATAATATAAGTTAGAAATTAATATGAAATAATGGTGTAATGTAGGAAATGAATGAAAAATACATGATTTAAAACTAATTAAAGTGTAAAGATAGACAAATAAACATAATTTGTCCCATTTTTGTTTTTCACAATTAAACTTAGGATAAATGTACTTTTGTGGGTTTTTCTGAATGGAAATGAAATTAATTATTTAGGGTTTTTACTTTTACCAAGTAAAAATGGGTTTTTACTTAGGAAAAGGGATCATGATTTTGAAAAGGGTGAAAATGTTGATGAAAATGGGCTTGATGTAAGGAATTCAATATTTAACCAATCAGTTATCGAGCCTTGGGTCTGGTCCCAACAGAAGTCAGAGAAATGCTCTGAGCCTCTTTAACTGAATGTTTAGAATACTGAATCATTGCGGGGGAGGGGAAATTAGTAATTTTTACCCATGATGCTTTATTACATGTCTTGCACAACTGCTTTGTACCTACCTATCATTATTCTAACATTTTTACTTCATTTTCATGGGTGCATTTAAGCTTTCAACCCTAAATCCATTTTTCTTACAAAGCATAAAAATTATCTAAGTCTAACCTTATTTCATCTGAGGGCTCAGATTAAACTGTTGAGCTCCTCATTTATTCTCTAGCTATCTACTGATTTGTCAAGTTTAAACTGTTTGACAGATCTTTATTCTCTATCTAACAACATGAAATTTAAAGCATGAGAGGTCAAGTTTAAGTTGTTTGATCCTCATGGATTGTGGCATTTAGGACAAGCTACACCCAATCTTATTTGCAAAAATTAAACTAAAGTAGTGGCAATTAAACTTGCAACACTTTCATGATCTATTTTTTATGGGGTTCATATTTAATACTCTTTTTATCTTTGTTTCTTTTTTGTACAATATTTCAAGAATTTTAACATAGTCAAATCAAAATTATGAATCCTATATTTATAGGACCCTAACAGGAAACAACCTACAAACTCACTTAAGAGAACAAATGTGCAACAGGCTGAATCTTCCCAGGACAAATAAGTTGACACTAATATTTTGGAGAGGGTTGTTCCTGTGCCTGAATAAGCAGTAGATTCTAGAAAGAGTGAAGAAGAACCTGAAAAATTTGTTAATAAAACTCATGCCTTCAGTTTGGTAAAAGAGTTGGACAAGGTTAAAATTTAGGTACCTCTTCTAGAATTGGCTAAAATACCAGCTTACAAGAAATAATTTTCAGAGTTTATTAATCTCACACAGGTGGAAGACATAAGTGACACGATGAACCTACAAGAAGAAAAGCCAGTGGTCACCTTTGGCCCTCGTGTAGAAGAATTAGATCCGTTTGTTCCACCCTTCTATATTTCCCTATTGCTTCATGATTTTACTCTACATAATTGCATGTTGGATTCAGGAGCGTCCCATAACCTCATGCCATTGTCTGTTATGAAGGAGCTTAACCTACAGATTACCAAACCTTATAGGGATTTGTACTCATTTGATTCCAAAAGGGTGAAATGTGTTGGGTTGATTAAATATGTAGCAGTTTCATTGGCACAAATCCCAGCAAAGAGTATAGTCATGAATGTAGTGGTTGATGACATCCCAACCAGGTTTGGAATGCTCCTGTAAAGGTCTTAGGGAGCTAAGTTGGGAGGTGTACTAAATTTATATTTCACTTATGTTATCATTCCAGTTTTTAATGGGGAAGAAAGGAGATTGTATAGGGAAACAAGGTTTGTGAAGACCACCTCTAAGTAATATGCAGGAAATTCCCCTATTTATAGTCAAGAAATAGAACATCTTTCTTGCTTCATGCTGCATGAAGATGCATAATTTGCTGAAGACACAGGGAAGTAACTCTTTTCAGCAGTTTTAAATAATGAGCTGCACTCAAAGAATATTTGGAAGTGCTGCTTTGATGGTGCCTAATCCAAGGAAGGCGCAGGTGTCATATTCTTGCTATTATCACCAGAAGGTAACCTCATCCCATTCTCTTTTAAACTAGAATTCAATTCGACAAAAAATGTGGCTGAATATGAGGCCTTAATCTCAAGCCTTGAAGTTGCTAAGCATATGGGGGTTCAATGTATTTCAATTTATGGTGACTCTGAGTTGATAATAAGGCAAATCAAGAATCATTGTCAAGCCAAGCATCCGAGATTAAGATCATACATGAATGAAGTTTGGGATCTGATAGAAAACTATTTTGAAGCCTTCAATATTCAGTATATCCCAAGGGAGGAGAAAATATTGGCCAATTATTTAGCAGTTGCAACCAGCACCTTCAAACCTCTTGTTGATCATATCAGCCTCCTGTCAAAATTTTGCTACGCAACCCCCTTTAAACCACTCAAGTCCCCTTGTTTTGTCCCAAAAGATCCCTGTTTCACCTATCGTTACCATTTCCCGCCTCTAAAACACATTATCAAAAGGTTGAAAATCCATATTTGAAATATTTAAGGCGTAACTCCTTCGGCCCTAGCCCCTCTGTCCTTCTCCCGCGTAACCCAGTGCTGGAACCAAGCGCAGAAGAACTAGGCGCTTATCAACCAAATGCCCAGGTGAAATATTGGTCGTCGATCTTTGCAAGATCGGACGGTCTTCATGAATCAGCACTGTGCTCATGGCCCATTCTATTCATCGCCCAAATTGTTTATGCACCGTCCGATCGTTCTACCAAATCAACAATTCGTAGCCTGCATATCCTGGTGGTCCCCACGCCCCCTCCTATTGCAAAAACCGGCGGTTTATATCGCACCGCCTTTCGGCGGTAGGCGGTAATTCTCGTGGGGCCAGTGATTCCATACACTGTCTGCCACGCGTCCCAGCGTACGGTTCCAAAATCGTCGTTCATCGCGCACTATTTTTCGGGACAAGACGCCCAGGGATATCGCCGTCAGTAGTCCGATCTTAAGCTTTTCATCCAATGGCTATCACGCTCTGAAGCTGCACAGGATTTAGCGCAAGGAAACCGTACCCCTGGCCCACTGGCAATCGCCCCCGACGTCATTTCAACCGTCGATCTCGTCTTGAAATCGGACGGTCTAGATCATTTCCACGCCCCACTGTTGACCCGGTCTTCCTCCACGTCATCATCCCACGTGTTTATCGCATTTTCCCTCCGCCATTTATACATTACATTCATATGTTATATTTTAATGTTCCGCGTTATAAACTCTGGCCAGCCCTTCCGCCATTATTTCCACTGCATTTCCTTCGTCACCACCTTGCATGCTTCTGCCATCTTATCAGGTTTCTTCACTACACAGTCGCTTCCATTGCATTTCCATCCCCCATGCATTTGTTTTCTTCAAAACTTCGTGTGTTTTGCAGGTTTACAGCGACAGAAGATTATCATAATTCGCAGCATCCATTACAAAAGCCAAGAACGCATCAAAGGACCAGTTTTTCAGAGGTAAAATTTATGAAGAAAGCCCTGGGTAGCTGCTGTGACATGACATCCATTAAAGAGACAAGGTTATACTTTGGCGAGCTTCCCAGTGTCATTCAAGAGGCCGATATCATAGATGGAGACATTAATGGAGCAGCAGAGGAAAATCAGTGGATCGTTGAGGAATTTAGTGTTCGGCGTTGAAAATTTTAAAGCTTAATTCATAATTGGGAAGGCAGAGGGTACAATGCACAGAAAACAATGCTCTCAAGGTTTTATGTTAGCATAATTTTCCCTTCAGGAAGGACAGACCGCCCATAAGGTTTCTATTTCTCTACCGTGTTCCTGAAGATATTTTCACTCAGAACATTTATTTCAGAAAGCAGGCAACAAAGTACAAACAGCACAGCATATTCATTCAGCAGTATGGGCGCGAATGTTTCCGCCATTTTGCCTTAATTATGCAAATTAAATGCTCATTACCTACCTATTTTACTAGGTTTTGGTTTCTCCTATAAAGTTCCAAAAGAACGAAGGTTTTAGGGTTCCAGATTTTATCAGAAAATTATGCAGTGAAAGGCTTTTTGTAAACATCTTGTAAAAATTTGGTATGAATGCACAGAGCCCATAGGGTCTCAGTGAGGAGGAGTTCTATCTGTCAAAGAGGATTATGGTCTTTGGTATTTCACAGTCTGTAACTTTCTTTATCGTGTTATATTAATAGAATATTTAATTTCATCCATATTTCTTGTATCATGTTTTGGAATGCGAGTGGCTCACTGATTTTTGGTATGGATTCATCCTAGTTGATGCCCATGCTCGAATCAGTCAAGCACTTTAAATATGGCTCATGCATGATATTTTGTTCCATTATTCAGCTAACCATACTTCTGCTATATTGGTTGCTTTGGGAGGGTGCTTTTAAAATGCTACTATCATGTATGGATTCTTAGATTGGTAAGCCCACGCATGGTGGTATTGTATATCTGGGTATCAGCTCAATGTTAACTAATATCTTCTCAATATTTCTTTCACTACATACACCTTCTGATAATTTATGTCTGTGAAGTATTTCTGAATCGGCCCGCTTTGCAGTAAACTGTCTCTGAATTGTCTGTTGCTTTTGTATTAGAGTTCTGCATCTTGCCTCTACAGTATCTCTTTCCCTGTGTCAGTTTCTGAGAGTTTGGTCCCATTCTATTTTATTTCCTTGTTTACAGGAGATAGCATGTGATCTGAAGCTGACAACTTCATACATTATATTATATGTTCCTTGCTATGATAAGATGTCTTAGGCACTGGTCTATCACAACTCTAGGCTGTCTCTAGGAGCTACAACATCTTTCTGGTGCCGTTTCCAGGAGCGAAGTTGATAAAATATAAGTCCCTGGGCCTCGACAAAATTTTATTCACTCTCTAAGCAGGTGAGTATGGAGATTTGAGAGTTTTAGATCCCTCACCTTGGCGACTCCACGTCTGTTTATTTGATATATCTATTTGCAGTCCTAGCTCCTCGTAAGCCACACCTGAGGTCAGATACGTCTAAGCCAAAGACACCTTCAGTGTCTGACCCTGACCAGATTATACATAGAAGAAACTAGAGGGAAAGGAGATCAGCCCATTCTGAAATTCCTGAAGTATCTATAGAAGACTTTCCATCCTCTTCTTCTCAAGAAGCTCAAGTGCCAGATCCCGACTCCACTGTGGGAGATACTGATTACTATTATTTAGATAGTCCACCCCGAGAGGGTATCAGAAATAAAAATAGTCTTCATCCTACTCCTGAGGTTGAAGAGGTCAAGGAAGTAACCGAAGTATCTGCTGTTAACAAACCTTTGTTCCCCTCAACCCCTCAAGCTGTAGTTGAGTATATTCCTATCATTATTCATACTCCACTTCCACCTCATCCTCTTACTCATCAAACTATTGCACTACCTCCACCTCCTCCAATGGCCAATGTTCCAGCCTTCTTGATGAATAAATATGCTCCCCTAGCATTACCCCAAGTGTTGAATGATATACCCCAGGATTATTTGAAGATCTTGCCCAGATTCAATGGGGAAAATGAGATTGATGCTCAAAAACATCTTGAGACTTTATGTGATTTTTTAGAGAACTTTAATGTTGAACATTTAGATGTGGTCTTAAGACTGTTTGTGCAATCTCTTGATGGTGAAGCTCGAAAATGGTTTAAGACATTAGCTGGCCATTCTATTACCACTTGGGATAACATGGAAGACACTTTTCTCAGGAAATGGGGAGAGAAGAAAGATCACAGAAATTGTCTCATTGAGTTCAATACACTAAAGAAAAGACACAATGAAGGAGTGTCATAATTTATCAAGAGATTTAATAAATTGTATCTGAGTCTCCCTGCCAATATGAAACCTCACCAAACTGCTGCTAAGGTTGTCTTTGTATCAGACTTTGATTCAGAATTTTGTTTCTCTCTCAGAGAAAGAAAGCCTGCTACTCTGGATGATGCTCAGGCAGATGCACTAGAGTTGGAAGCAAACTTTCCTCCACTGGTAAATCAAAAGGAAAATTCTGAACAAGATACCAAAAGAAGGGGCAAAGAAGAGACATCTACCTCTAACCAAGACAGAGACTCAGGCAATGACAAAATGGAAGAAATGAGAAAATTGATTAAGAAAATGGTCAAGCTTGAATTAGAAGCCAAGAACACAGCCTTCAAGAATTTCCAGAATGCTCCAAACAGGGGTTACAATCCTCAGTATAGGAAACCACCCTTGCAAATATTTCCAAGGGAAGCAAAGGAGCAACATGATCAAGTGCCACACCCATTCTACTTGGAAGGTCCAGTAGATGACTCCACTGAAGATGATGCCTATGGACTGGAGGATGCAAATCTTGCTTTCTCAGATAGAGAAGAAGAGGAATGCTCATTACAAAAATAAGAAAGGGTTAGAGACACGGAAGACTCGGAGATTGATCACTGTTGTAAGAAATTTCTTGACCTCATGCAAGCACAGCTCAATAGAAGATATGACCTCAGATATTCTAAGAAGAGAAATCATACCCAAGAGAAAGAAGAAGAGCTACCCTAGAAGGAAGCACCTGCTCAGAAGGAGGCTACAATGCAGAAATTCGCAAACAAAGTTAAGGGCCCTCTAAACAAACCTTTGCAGTCTAATGATCAAATTCCTTCCGCTCCAAAAGTAGTCATTCCTCCTAATACCGAGTTTGTGTCAAAGGAATTCAAACCCCCAGCTGAAAATAAAGAGCCAAAAGAGGTTGTGATAGAAAAATCCCCTCCTGCTTTCAGTTTGCAAAAGGAACTTGAAAAAGTCAAAATCCCAATCCCCTTGACTGAACTGTTGAAATAGCCAGCATATCAATCTCAAGTCACCTCTTTCATGCTCCCTCCAGAAGCACCAATCATCCCCAATAGTCTCAACCTTCAAGAAGAAAGACCTACGGTAGTTTTTGGCCCACATGTTGAGGAGTTAGATCCTTCTACTCCCCCCTTCTATGTGTCTCTAGTAATTCATGACCTGCTACTACATAACTGTATGCTAGATTCTGGAGCTTCCCACAATCTTATGCCTCTGTCATTCATGGAACAACTAGGATTGAAAATCACACGTCCATATAAGGATCTCTATTCATTTGACTCCAAAAGAGTTAAATGCTTGGGGATGATCAAAGATTTGGTAGTCAATTTGGCCCAAATCCCAGCAAAAAGTGTGGTAATGGACATAGTGGTGGCTGACATCCCAGCTCGTTTTGGTATGTTGCTATCAAGGTATTGGGGAACAAAAATCATTGGATCACTCAAGATGGATTTAACATATGCCACAATCCCAATTTTTGGTGGCCAAGAGAGGAGATTATACAGGGAGACTAGATTTTTCAAGATGGTGACAAAGGCTGACAACTCTGTAAATTCACAAGTCTACAGTAAAGAAGGTGATTTCTCATGCTTGATGCTGGAAGAAGATCAAGATTATGCTCATGAACCATCTTTTTTCCAGATCAAGACTGAGCAGCCCTCAGTGAGCCATGAAGCAGAAATCTGGACTCTACATTTTGATGGAGCAAAGTCAAGAGAAGGTAATGGAGCCAGAGTGCTATTGATTTCTCCTTCAGGAAAATGGGTACCACTGTCTTTCAAACTAGAATACGAAGCCACAAACAATGTGGCTGAATATGAAGCACTCCTGTTAGGATTGCAGATAGCCAGGAATATGAATATACGAAGTTTAAAAGTTCTGGGAGATTCAGAGCTGGTGGTTAGACAAGTCAGGAATCAGTGTCAGACCACACATCCTAGGCTAAGGGCTTAAAGGAATGAAGTTTGGGACATGGTAGAAAACTTCTTCTTGGCATTCAATATCCAGTTCATGCCCTGAGAACATAATAGGATGGTTGATTCCCTTGCTGTGGTTGCTAGTACATTTCGACCACCTCAGAACCATCTTCTAAGATATGAAGTTGAGGTGCGTTATCGGCCTTCAATCCCAGATAACATCAAACACTGGCAGGTTTTTGAAGATGAAGAACAAATGAAAAGATTCCTGGAAATAGTAGGAGAATTCTCCAATATGGAGATTGATGTTGCTGAAGAAGAGATAGAGTCTGAAGATGCTTCAGAAAGAAATTGGGAGGAGAAAATGGCAGGAAATAAAGTGTTGCAGTTGAAGGGAAAAATTATACCTAGAGGGCTGGTGCCTCTAGAAATATTATTTGATAAGAATGATGTCCCACTGCAGCCAAGCAAAGTGGTAGAAGAGAATCAGGTAGAAGACCTAAATTTGGGTACTGATGCTGACCCCAAAATTGTCAAACTGTCCAGGAAGATCCCTGAAGAATATAAAAAGCTATATCAAAAATTGTTTCAGTCTTACAAAGATGTGTTTGCATGGTCCTATCAGGACTTGAAAACTTTTGATATCAGTATTATGCAGCACAAAATTTCACTAAAGACAGATGCAAAGCCCCATAAGTAGAAACTCGGACAAATAAATCCGCTGCTGCTACCTTCTATTGAGAAGGAAATCAAGAAGCTATTAAAGGCCAAAATAATTGTACCATTGAGATACACTGAATGGGTGGCAAACCTTGTCCATGTACAGAATAAGAATGGAGAAATAAGGTTGTGTGTGGATTTTATAAATTTAAACAGAGCATCCTTAAAGGATAATTATCCACTGCCTAAAATGGATTACATCCTGCAGAAGGTGGTTGGAGCTTCCAGGATGTCCATGATGGATGTATTCTCTGGTTATAACCAAGTGGTTGTACTTCCAGAAGATCAAAAGAAGACTGCTTTCACCACACCTTGGGGCACATTTATGTTTGCCAGGATGCCTTTTGGATTGATTAATGCAGGGGTCACTTTTCAGAGGGCGATGGATATTTCTTTTGTTGGGGAGAAAGATAAATTCCTGGTGGTTTACCTCGATGATATCAATGTATTTTCCAAGGATGATGCTGAGCACATTGAGCATCTGCGCAGAATCTTTGAGAAATGCATAAGGTATGGTCTCTCTCTGAATCCTCAAAAGTCTTTATTTGCATTAGAAGAGGGAAAGCTTTTAGGCCACATCGTGACTAAAGATGGGGTGAAGATATATCCCAAGAGGGTAGAGGTTATAAATGGTATTGCTTTTCCCAGAAATAAGAAAGAGGTACAAGTGTTCCTAGGGTGCATTAATTTCTTGAGAAGGTTTATCCCTAACTATGCTGAGATAGTTAGGCATATAACAGATATTCTGAAAAAGAATAATGAGGTAAAGTGGTCACAAGAATCATGGGAGGCATTTACCAAGATAAAGAATGCTTTTGTAGAAGCCCCCGTGCTAGCTGAACTAGATTATGATAAACCTTTTATGATTTTTTCTTTCACATCACCTCATACAATAGCAGGATTTTTATTGCAGAAAAACGATGAAGGGTATGAGCAGCCTATTTCCTTTTTCAGTCAGGTGCTCCGTGATGCAGAATTAAAATACAACATATTGGAAAAGCAAGCATACGCCCTAGTGAAATCCCTCAAAGCATTTCATGTATATATCTTACAGTCCCACATCACTGCATTTGTGCCTATAGCTGATGTAAAAGACATCCTTATTCAGGGGATAGTGAAGGAAAAAGGGGTAAGTGGATTTCCAAAATACAGGAGTATGACTTAGACATCCACCCTACTAAGCTGATCAAAGGACAGGGGCTTGCCAAAATGCTATCTGAATCAAACTATCAAGCCCTGGGCATAAATTTGTCCATTATAGCAGGTGAGGAATCTGAGGAGAAAGAAGAAAGACATGGAATTGGAGTAGCTACTCCAGAAACACATCTAAAGTACCTCACCATTCTGTGGTACAAAGAGATAGTAGAATATCTCCTTACACTCAGTTGCCCTCCAAGCTGTGATAAGGCTAAATACAAAGCATTACGATTCAAATCACAGAAGTATATAGTCACCAATGGCCGGCTATACTGGCAAGATCCCTCAGGTATCCTACTCCTGTGTCTCACAGAGAATGAATTCGAGAGTATTATAACAGAATTTCATGGAGGGATCTGTGGATATCATTACAGCAGGAGAGCCACAGCTCATAAAATTTTGAAAGCTGGCTTCTGTTGGCCAAATCTTTTTGGAGATGTTTTTACCAAAGTAAGATCATGTGATAAATGTCAGAAATTTGCTAAGAGACAGAAATCAGCACCATTTCCCTTGATTCCAGTGCATGTGGATGAACCATTCAAACAATGGGGTATTGATTTTATAGGTGAGATACATCCCCCATCAAGTGGTCAACATAAGTGGATTTTAACGGCCACTAATTATTTCACTAAATGGGTGGAAGCCATACCTGCGAGGAATGCTACAGATACTGTGATCATAAATTTCATGGAGGAAAACATCATATCCAGGTTTGGTTGTCCTGCTAGGATAATGACTGATAATGCACAGGCCTTCAAGTCTGCAAAATTTGTGAATTTCTACCAGCAATACAATATCATACTGAGTCACTCTACAGCTTACTATCCACAAGGAAATGGCTTGGCAAAGTCTTCAAATAAAACTCTGGTGAGGGTCTTGAAGAATACTATCAATGAAAATCAGAAGAATTGGGATTCCCAATTGAAATTTGCTCTATGGGCTAATAGAATCACCAACAAGAGAGCAACTGGGAAATCTCCCTATGAATTAGTGTATGGACGAGCAGCAATTTTTCCTGTATAGTTGGCTTTACGAGTGGCCCGCTTCATGCAAGAAAGCCAAGAGGAACCTGATGATATGATCAGGAGAATCAATCAATTGGTGGAATTAGAAGAAACACGGGGCCAGGTGAATCAGAGGTTAATAGAATATCAAGAGAAAATGAAACACATCTTTGATCAGCATGCTAAAGACAGGAATCTGCAAGTTGGTGATCTGGTACTCAGGTGGGACATCTAGAGATCTGAGAAGGGAAAACATGGTAAATTCGACCCCCTCTGGTTTGGTCCTTTCAAAATTGTGGAACAGGGGGCAATAATACTTTCAGATTGGAGAATTTACAAGGCGACTTGCTGGATGCCCCTGTAAATGGTCAATTCCTCAAGCCCTACTTCTAGTTTTAACTCA
This sequence comes from Pinus albicaulis, assembly GCA_034641835.2. NCBI lineage: Eukaryota > Viridiplantae > Streptophyta > Pinopsida > Pinales > Pinaceae > Pinus > Pinus albicaulis. The sequence continues at coordinate 582,935,655 of CM076575.1, forward strand.
GGACAGGAAATCCTGGTGTATCATATTGTATATTAAGTTTGTTGTTTCATTTTGGTTTGAATAATGCAGATATCATGATGAATCATGAAGTGAAAAATAGAAATGTAGAAGAGTAGAGCCCACACAGAAGATTATCAGGTGGTCCATGAGTTCTCAACACGTCCAGGGATGAACGTGCCATCCCCAGGTGGAGCCAATGTTGATCATAATCCGCTTCCTATAAATTTTTCACAGGAAAACTGGCTTATACACCTCAGAGCCCCTCTTTCGGCCTTGGAAAATCATTTTTAGGTCTATTGTATCCATTTCCCGCCCCCCAAATTACATTATAAAAAGCCACAGATCGTAAATCCAAAAATCTATCAAGCCTAGCCCCTTCAACCAAGCCTCTGCTCCTTTCCTCCACGGGACCAAAAGCCAGAACCGAGCGCAAAAGAACTAGGCGCTTATCAATCAAATACCCGGGCGAAATATTAGCCGTAGATCTTTGCAAGATCGAACGGTCTTCACGAATCAGAACTGTGCTCGTGGCCATTCTATTCATCGCCCAAATCATTTTTGCACCGTTCGATCATTCTTCCAAATCAACGGTTCGCGATGCATCTGCTCCTGGTGATCCCCACGCCCGCTCCCATTACAAAACTGGGTGGTATGTATCGTACCGCCTTTCGGCGGTAGGCGATAATTCTCCTTGGGCCAACAATTCCATACAGCGCTCACCACGTTTCCCCGCGTACGGCCTGAATACCACCCTCCATCACGTGTTAATGTTCGTTCAAATTCATGGTGCGATATTCATGACAGTCATTCGATCTGGAGGTCTTCATCCGACGGCCATCGCGCTCCGAAGCTGTACAAGGTTTAACCATAGGCAAATCCCACCCCTGGCCCACTGTGCATCGCCTCCGATGCTATTTCAACCGTCGATCTCCCCCAGAGATCGGACGGCCCACATCTAGTCACATGTATGCCTAGGACCCAGTCTCCCACCACGTCTTCACTCCACGTGTTTTATGTCGTACATTCGTCCACCCCTCGCAATATATGCATTCAAAGGTCATATTCAAAGGTTTTTTTTTGTGAAATTTTTTCTGTGCTCGCATTCATCAGCTCATCCACCATCGTTATGTTGCATTTTCCACCACCCTACAATGTTCCACCATTTCCATTGACACCACCACATCCACCAAATCCCCGTGTCTGGTTTTCCTAACATGTTTGCGGATTTTGCAGGTTTACAGCGGCGGAGAACTATTATGACTCACATTCTCAATTACTATGATAGAGCCCACATCAAAGGACCATTTTTCAGAGTATAATTATGAAGAAAGGCCTCAGAAGCCAAATCGGAAAGACTTCAATTAAAGAAACAGGGTTCAAATTTGTCAAACCCTGCAGGGACATTCAAGGCGCCGATTTCACAGATGAGAACGTTAATGGAGCAGCAGAGGAAGATCAGTGGAGGATCTAAGGTTTCAACATTCAGCATTCAGGACTTTAAAATTTCCATTCAGGGATTTGAAGGCAGACGGTACAATGTACAGAAAAAAATGCCCTCCAAATTTTATTTTAGTAGATTTTCTTTTAGGAAAGGACAAAATGTTTATGGGGTTCTACTCTTTTCCGTGTTCCTGAAGAGATTTTCACCCAGAACATTTATTTCAGAGAGTAGGCCACAGAGTAAAAACAGCACAGCACATTCATTCAGCAACATGGGTGCGAATGTTTCCGCCACTTTGCCTTAATAATGCAAATTAAATGTTCATCACCTACCTCTTTCACTAGGTCTTTGGTTTCTCCTATAAAGTTCCAGGAGAACGAAGGTTTTAGGGTTCCAGATTTTATCAGAAAATTATGCAGTGAAAGGCTTTTTGTAAACATCTTGTAAAACTTTGGTATGAATGCACAGAGCCCATAGGGTCTCAGTGAGGAGGAGTTATATCTATCAAAGAGGATTCTCGTCTTTGGTATTTCACGGTCTGTAACTTTCTTTATCGTGTTATATTAATAGAACATTTCATTTCATCCATCTTTCTTGTATCATGTTTTGGAATGCGAGTGGCTCAATGATTTTTGGTATGGATTCATCCTAGTTGATGCCCATGCTCGGATCAGTCAAGCGCTTTAAATATGGCTCATGCATGATATTTTGTTCCATTATTCAGCTAACCATACTTCTGCTATATTGGTTGCTTTGGGAGGGTGCTTTTAAAATTCTACTATCATGTATGGATTCTTAGATTGGTAAGCCTATGCATGGTGGTATTCTATATCTGGGTATCAGCTCAATGTTAACTAATATCTTCTCAATATTTCTTTCACTACATACACCTTCTGATAATTTATGTCTGTGAAGTATTTCTAAGTCAGCCCGCTTTGCAGTAAACTGTCTTTGAATTGTCTGTTGCTTTTGTATTAGAGTTCTGCATCTTGCCTCTGCAATATCTCTTTCCCTGTGTTAGCTTCTGAGAGTTTGGTCCCATTCTATTTTATTTCCCTATTTACAGGAGATAGCATGTGAGCTGAAGCTGACAACTTCATACATTATATTATACGTTCCTTACTATGCTAAGATGTCCTAGGCACTGATCTATCACAACTCTAGGTTGTCTCTAGCAGCTGCAACAACGAATTTTATTTATTCGTTGAAATTGGTTATGGCAGAAAATTAAAGGGGCTAGCCCGACCCCATATGACCCAGCCACTCGTGACCGAGGGCTTCTTCGACAAACTAAACCATTGACGGTTCCGACTAGTGGCTTCTCAGCATGTGGCCAGCAACTGCATTTATTATAATGGTTTAAGGATAAGGGTGGCAGTTACCGTGATAGTGGATCCAATGGTTGCGGTGACCACACCATGTAAACATTTGATATGTTGTTAAATGCTACGGTTTGGAGTGGATAAGGTAGTGGTCTTTCTGGCAGTTAGTGCAGGGGTGGTCACATGCCACCCCGCCTAAAATTTATTACCGCAGCTACAGTTCCTCTATTCTTGGGGTGTGGTTCCGCCTAACTTGGAATTTCTACCGAACTAGAGATCTGACTAGAGTTCCTCTGGTTTTGGAGGAGGTTTTCTAGTGCCACTGGGAAAAAACTTGTTTGGGTCATAACTTTCTCAATTTTTGACCAAATGAGATGAAATTTTAGTTAATTTTGGGTTTCTTTAGCACTCTGTAGTGTTTTGGATAGGTTGCAGAGCAAACAAAGGTGTTCTTCAGCCATTTTTTCTTCAAGGAAGAGGAAAGAGCCACTAGGGCCATTAGGGAGATGGAGCTGTATTGGATTGTACTTCACTGTTTGAGGTGAAGCAAAAGCCATTTTTAGCTTATCTTTGTCTTCTGAAATCAAATTCACAGCTTTTTTTTCCTGTTTAGGCATATTTTTCACTGTGTAACCATTTTTGAGAAATTTAATAGAGCAAGGACATGCCATTGGGGAGCCTTGGACTGGCAGATGTAGCCCAGGAGGGGTGAACTGCCTCATCAGTTTGCTATGTTATGCTATGGTAAATTTTTCTTGATGTGTATTTTTGCTGTGATATCTTAAACAGTAAATTTAAATAACAAATTCTCACACATCAAACTCAGAACCATTATCAAATATACTTTGTTTAACTTTCCAGTCATGGAGAACACTTTGCACATTAAATTAAATGGAAATGGATACTTTGCATAGCAGTACAAATAGTTTCATTTTTAGATCAGATGGTATCATAGCTAGATTTTTACTTTGCATTTGTTCTTGTGCAAAGATATAGTTGATTGTTTGCAAGTTTTGATGCTTACTAGGCTTAAACTCAAGAGAGGTGAAGGACACTTGGTTAGAGCACAAAGTAATTCTCAACCAAGAAGGGCCAGAGAGCCACCTCCAAGAGCCATAGAAGAAGCCTCAAGCATGTCTTCTAGGGAAGAGAAGCTCCTGAAGACATTGATCCCAAAGAAGAGGAATGGGTGTTCCGAAAGGCTTTCTTGGACATGACAGAGATGGTGAGGATACTCTACCAAGAAAGAAATGACAGGCTTGTAGGAGAAGGGTCTAGACACCAGAAAGAAGGAGAGGGTTCTTCAGGAGGAACTAAAAGTGATGACAAGTCAAATAAAGGACATGGAGGTAATAGTGATCCACCATCCCCATCTTCGTCCTCTTCCTCTACATCGTCATCCTCTACTTTGGTGAATCAATCTCATAAGTCTAAAACCACTGGTAAAAGTCCATTTTTAAAGCTTGATGTTAAATTTGATTTGCCTATGTTTAATGGTGAGGTGAATGAAGAGAAACTTGACAATTGAATAAGACAGTTGGAAGTTTATTTGAGGATACAAAACCTTCATGATTACAACACCAATATTCAGTTAGCCTCTTTGAGAATGGAAGGAGCAGCATTGGTATGGTGGGAAGCCAAGACCAAGGATGAAATTAAAAAACATGGTAAGACCACTTTATCATGGGCTGAATTTATTTCCGCAATTAAGCAACAATTTTATCCATTAGCTCATTTAAAAAAGGCTATCATGAATTGGCAAAGTTTTAGACAACTTAAGGGACAAAGTGTTCAAGATTACACCCAAGAGTTTAGATGAAGGGCTTTATTAATTGGAATTGATTTGCATAGCCAAGAGACTTTGCTGAAATATATAGGTGGTTTACACAGCTATCTTATACATACTATCCTTATGTTCAATCCTACTAGTCTATGTTGGGAAAAATACTGAGATGGGGGGGGTGAATCAGTATTTACTGCATATTCAAAACTTTTTACTTTTTCATTCCTTTAAAACCCATACGCTACTTTGCTGAAGCCAACTAGCGTATACACGCGGATATCCTTCATAAAACTCGCGTATACACGTAGATCTAATTATGCCATTAGATCTTCACTTATACTGTTCCATCATTCATTCATTAGATGTTCTATAAACAGAAACATGTGCAAAGAAGAACAAAGAGTAAACCATCACACAAAGTATAACACATGAACACCAGGATTTTTAGGTGGAAACCCAAGTCGGAGAAAATCCACCGTCGCAGCTTGCTCACCTCTTCAATATTTTATTATAGAGAAAACATCTTATAAATATATAAAGCCAAGAGATTAATTTCAAAGACGTTGGTGCACCCACCGCGCTCATTTACGCTCCCGAAGGGGAGCTCCAACCCCCGACTGCTTACCAGCCTCTCCTGGAAGGGGAGCTACGACCCACTCGTTTACTGCACCCCCACCGAAGGGAGCTACGACCGATCTCACACTGTGCCTCACCCCTGAAGGGGAGTTACGACCGACCAACCCTCAGCAACACCTTGGACCACGTTTCATCAATTTTCACACTGGATCCAACAACTTCAATAGAACAACACTTGCAGGCCACAATTCATCATATTTTCAAACTGAACCCTTTCCATACTTCTTAAGCACAATCAACCATGAAACAGATACATATAACTCACTGACAAATATCAGTAAACCACCAGAACAGATCAGACATTTCTTACCACAGTCTTCAGCAAACCCTAGTTTGCATACGCGCTTTTCCTTCACTGATGTCGCGTATATACGTGCTTCTGTCCACACAAACAAGCGTATACCTCAGTGTATATTTCATTGCGCATACGCGCTTTTTCTTCAGAGAAGCTGCGTATATACGCGCTTCCTCCGCGGCGAAGTAGCGTATAGATCTTCAATCATTACAGAGCAGCATACTTCATCAGATCGATATCCGCCCAGATTTTACCTTACTTCGTACGCATGTTCGCCTAGATGTTCGCCTCATCACAGATCTAAGCCTTCCATAAGCAGATCTAGTAGATACATTTCAAATCTAGATCCCTTTCTTCATCATTTGTGCATCATCCATTCAGATTTATCTTCAAGTGTAACCCTTTCATTCAGATCTACTTCAGAGAGAAGTATTCATTCAAGCTCAGACATCTTGCACCACACACATGATTTGCACAATGAATTTCTTCTCCTTATATAGGTTTATCCTTTTCAATACCATGAGCCCCTTTTCCAATACCATGTGCCAAAACAATACCATGAGCCCAAAACTACCCGGACTAGGGTCAATTAGGCGGATCATTACCCAATACAATGGGTCAATACCATGGTGGTTACCCCCGGTTTTTCACTTTTTGAGCGCTTTTTCCCATACGCGACTTGAACGTTCTTTTCCGCTTTTCGCGTGCACACGCGACTTCCCCAGTAAATCCGCGTATACCTGAGACATACTCTTCACCATAGATTTATTAAATAATCTGAATTTCTTTCTTCATTGCCTTCTGTTCTTACTGTAGATACATCAGAATTAGTTCATCAAACCATATTCTATCAAGCACAACTTCATCAAATAAGTTGTCATCATCTTCATCAAGTGGGTTGTCTTTCAAGGACAACACTCATCATCATATTGTCAACAAACATCATATCACATCCGATTTACATCATTTACCAAGTCCATCAAGTCAAGAATAACTTCATCAGGTGGTTTTCCATCAAGGACAACACATGTCAACAGTCGCATGTCTTCATCTTTATTCAGTGGGTTGCCATCAAGGACAACACTCTGCATCATATTTCCAACAATCTCCCCCTTTGGACTTGATGGCAACCACGATGGTGTTTGGTTACCATAGCAAATAGGTACATTAAGAATACAATGATACCATGTCACTCTCCCCATTTTTACCATGTCACTCTCTCCATTTTAGTCATGTCACTTTCTCCATTTTTGGCATCATTCAAACACCATGTCACTCTCCCCCTTTGACATCAAGGGCAAAGGGCGGATCAAAACCAACACAGCGGATCAAAACCAACACACTCTCCCCCTTTGACATCAAGGGCAACGGGCGGATCAAAACCAACACTCTCACCCCCTTTTCTCCTCATGAAACATTCTGCAGATCTGATATGTGCTGAAGTGGCCAAGCTCCCCCTAAGTTCATGCTGAATCTTCAAAACATATTTTTCAATGAAGTACATGACTCTATGAACTTCCTATCACCAAAGACTCATACTTACATCAATTATCCATCCAAGTGGATTTACATATGAGACTCAACTACCCAACCAAGTGGGTTTACAAATTTGATTCAGCTACCCAGCCAAGTGGGTTTACAAAATTTGACTCAGCTACCCAACCAAGTGGGTTTACAAAATTGACAAGTCCTTACATGACTGAATATTACAATTTTACAACATGAGTCTCAACAAGACCTTTTCATCAAACTACAAATATGACTTTTCATGACCAATACCAAGAAGACCTCAAGAGAGATCATATAGCAGAACCATCATAATGCCAACAATGCATTATACTCAGCAACGCTAATGCTCCCCCTAAATCTGTGCATCCATGCATCCTTTTCATATGACTAAGGCTCCCCCTTAGTTTGTGCATCCTGAACATTTTCACCAACAAATCATCAAGGCATCTTCATCAAAACATTAGAAACAGATTTATGAGAACTGGAACACCACCAGAGATACCAAACAGTATCAGAGATACCAAACAGCACTGCAACTGTGCTGAAGAGAGTTGAACCAACCAAAAATTGTCAGCAACCAAACATACGCGGTTTTCTGTGCAGGAACTAGCGTATATACGCGACTGTGTTTCAGGAAACCCGCGTATCCCAATGCCATCTTCTAAATTAATGTAGATTTGTTCTTTTGACAGACTGAGACAACTTCAGCTTCAGTTTGTGAAAATCAAATGCTTCCCTGGAACAAGTGAGGGCAGACAGATAGGACAAAGTAGTTGTGTCTTCAAGTGTCATCCAATGGTTGTAGCATCAACACAATAGTAATCAAGCCTTCAGATTCTTTGCATCATCAATACAATTTTTCCAAGAGGGATTCTCATATCAGAACAATATCTTCACATAGGTGTCAAGCAATCATCCAAGTGGTCCAACATCACCATGATATTCAAGATTTAACATGAAAGATCTCTCAACCATAGTAACAAACTCTGCATGATTTATTTCTGAATCAAATGACATCCAACTCATCCATGTGTGAGTACAAAAGATACTTATCAGCAACCAGGGCTCAAAAACTCATCATAATAATCCATGTACCAAGTCATCATCATTTAAGCATGAGTATCACAAAAACCAAAGAATAAGCAGTCATATTTCCAACAATGCAATCATTAGTATTCAACCTGCTGCTCCCCCTAAATCAGTGCTCTTCCTTAGCTTGTGCAATCTGAAAACACCTTCAACAGCAAGTCATCAGCAACAATCTCTGCATGATCTGTCCTCATCTCTGAATTATAAGACTTTCATTTCAACAACGAATGCTCTTCATCATAAAGCAACCAGGCTTCATCCATAATCTTCAACACAAGAACCCATGTATCATTCCATTATCATGAGTATAACCAAAATGATGCTAACAGTGCAATCATCAGCAGTCAGACTGATGCTCCCCTTGGACCTCTGCTCCAGATCTTCAGCTATCAGATAAATTCTCTTATCATCAATGCATACGCGATTGTTTCTGAAGAAACTCGCGTGTATACGCGACTTTTGTTAATATAACCCGCGTATGGAAATTGAAGCATAGAAAATTTTCATCTTCCTTCATTTCCTCCTAAGTTTGTACCTCATGTACCTGTCCTTTCCACATCAGATGCGCTGTCAGAAGTAAACATAACCAGAATAATCAAACCATGAGAGACATCATACATTGCTCCCCTTGTGACGATACATTACTAAATCTCATAATGTATCCCACATCATTCCTGCAGTCAATCAGAGAAGTAAGCTTCCAGAAGCGGATGACTGCAGTAGGGTCTGAATTCCCTACGTTTCTGATCGGTCCTCCTTCTTTTTCCAAATTTTCTTGAGCTTTCCAACAGTGTGCTGGAAATTGTCCACTTTCCCAGATCTGTTCATCCTGCATTCTTTTTCTACATGTCCATACTTGTTACAAGCATAACATCTCATGTGGTCAGAGAAATAAACATAAGAATCATAATGAGTATTTCTAATCTTCCTCCTTTTACACTCAGCTGCTTTATGTCCATACTTGTTACATGAAAACAATATCCCTTGAAGAAACCAGAGTACCTTTCTATGTAGGAGCTCTTTGTTTGAGGCTGAAATGATCTGCTCCTGCAATTTGCTGCAACATGCCCATAATTATGACATTTAAAGCATTCAACGTTCTTGAATAAATTCCTTTCAGAGTTCATGATTGTTGTTTGAGCTTTTGTCTCTTTCAACACTTCCGGTTTTGCATTGACATCCTCTAAATTTTTGGCACTTCCTTGTGAGCTAGATTCTCCTTTAACAGTTTCATGAAAACCAAGACCAAGTTTGATAGCAGGAGACCTTTGATTACTCAGAATATTGTCCAGAATATTAGTACTATCTTGAAACCTCAAAATTTTAACCTTTTCTTCTAATTTACCGTTGAGAATGTTTACCTCAACCTCCAAGGCTTGACATTGCTTTGTCATGCTTTCTTCTTTCTTTCTTCCATCTTCTACTTGATCCTTCAGATTTAGAATCTCTTCTTTCAACCAATTTTCGTTTTCTTCACATGTTTGTTCCAGCTCTTCATTCTTCTTGTTTGATTTCTCCAAAACCCTTTTGAGAGAGATGATTTCTGCTTCAAGGCCTTCATTCTTCTTATTTGATTTGTCCAGGTCTTCTTTGAGGGAAATGATTTTTGCTTCAAGTCCTTCCTTTTCTAATGATTGTAGAGGTTCCTCATTTTTCTCACTTGATGCTTCTAGATCTGCTTGTAGAGAGATGATTGCAGCTTCAAGTCCTTCATTCTTCTTGCTTGATTTTTCAAGATCTGCTTCTAGTTCTTTAATTCGATTGGATGCATAAGTATGAAACCTTTGATACTTGTCCACCTGTCCATTCAACATTTCTATTTGATCTTTCATTTGAGAGGTCATCTCTTTGTAAATAGTTTCTTGTTTATTAGTTGAACTTTGTAGTTCTTCAACTTTAGTCTTGAGAGCTTCTTGTAGATCCACAACTTTACTTTCGCTATCTTCACTATTGTTTGCACAAAGAAGAGTATTACAAGTGGCCTTCTTCTTTTCCTTCTTTTCCATGAGTATTTGTAGAGCTTCGTCAGAAACTTCTGGATCCATACTATCACTTTCACTATCATAATCATTGCACATGCAGTTAAGTGAGAGACAAGAACAACGATTAATACCTGGTTCATCTTCTTCAATTTTTGCTATACATGATTTCTGAGGTATCTTCTTGTTTCGAGTAGCCTTCTTCTTTTGCTTCTTAGCCATGAGCACTTTTAGATCTTGGTCAGAATCTTCTTCATCTTCACTGGATACTTCATCATCATCTTCTTTTGCATAATAACTCTTTCTCTTTTCAAATTGTTTCCCTTTACCATGCTTTTCTTTATAAGGACATTTAGCAGCATAATGACCAACTTTTCCACACTCAAAACATTTGAAGGGAAGCTTACCTTTGAATCTTCCAGTACCTAGTTGGAGCTTTCTCACGAAATTCGCTTCTTCTTCATCGGACATATAGCTGGATTCTTTGACAACTTCCTTTTCCTTTCCTTTTGTAGATGCCTTAAAAGCAGCTTCTCTTACTTGAGAAGGGCCTCCTTGTCTCATTTCAAAAGCAATCAGAGTACCATGTAATTGAACAATAGTAAGAGTTTGCAGATCTTGCCTTTCTTCAATAGCTGAAACTTTAGAGTCAAATTTTGAAGTCAAAGATCTTAAGACCTTTTCCACCAGAGTAGTATCAGTTATGGTTTCACCCAAATTTCTCATTCGATTTACAATATCATCCAGACGAAGAAAGAAACCGGCAACACTCTCATCACTATGCATCTTCAAATTTTCATATTCAATTCTAAGAGTTTGGAGTTTTGCACTTTTTACCTTTGTGTCTCCTTCATAGCTCAGAATGATTTTGTCCCATATTTCTTTTGCTGAATGTAGCCGCATCACTTTAGCAAATTCTGATTCAGACATGCTTCCTAGCAAGACATTTAGATTCAGACATACTTCCCAATAAGACATTCACTACTTTGGCATTGATTTCATACTTCTTTCTTTCTAAATTTGATCAAGAGGGAATACTTGCCGGATACTGATAACCTTCTTCCACGATTGCCCATACTTCTGCACCAAGACTTTGCAGATATGCTTTTGTTCGTATCTTCCAGAATAACAGATTGTCTCCATTGAATAGAGGTGGCCTTATAGACATTACTCCTTCATGACTTCCCATTGCGACGGATCTCCTTCAAGCGATCAAGCTTCTGCAGAAGGACCTGCTCTGATACCAATTGTTGGGAAAAATACTGAGAGGGGGGGGTGAATCAGTATTTACAGCATATTCAAAACTTTTACTTTTTCATTCCTTAAAACCCATACACTACTTTCCTTTAGTAAACTTGCGTATACACGCGGATTTCCTTCATGCAACTAGCGTATACTCAGAGATCTAATTATGCTAATAGTTCTTCACTTATATCACTCCATCATTCATTTATTAGACCTTCTTTAAACAGTAAGCATGTGCAGTAAGAACAGAATAAACCATCACACAAAGCATCACATAAATACCAGATTTTTAGTGAAACCAATCTGGAGAAAAACCACTGCTGAAGCAGCTCAAATTTTCCAATATTTTATTATATAAAGATTTAGCAAAGATATGTCGCGCAGACAGCCAAAGACGCACCCACTGCGTCGTTTACTGCCTTCCTGAAGGGTGTCCTAAACTTCGACTCGTTTTACTGTCTTCCGAGCACACCTCCACTCGTTTAATACCACCCGGAAGGGAGTCAACGACTTCGATCTCGACATTGGTCACTTTCACCGAAGGAGCTACGAATTTCCAATGAAGGCTACAACCCTCAGCACCACCTTGGACCACGTCTCATCAATTTTCACACTGGATCCAACAACTTCAATAGAACAACACTTGCAGGCCACATTTCATCATATTTTCAAACTGAACCCTTTCCATACTTCTTAAGCACAATCAACCATGAAAACAGATACATATAACTTACTGACAGATATCAGTAAACCACCTGAACAGATCAAACATTTCTTACCACAATCTTCAGCAAACCCTAGTTTGCATACGCGCTTTTCCTTCACTGATGTCGCGTATATACGCGCTTCCGTCCACACAAACAAGCGTATACCTCAGTGTATATTTCATTGTGCATACGCGCTTTTACTTCAGAGAAGCTGCGTATATACGCGCTTCCTCCGCGGCGAAGTAGCGTATAGATCTTCAATCATTACAGAGCAGCATACTTCATCAGATCAGACATTCAGTTCAGATTTTACCTTTTTACTTCAGACAGATGCTCGCCTAGATGTTCGCCTCATCACAGATCTAGGCCTTCCATAAGCAGATCTAGTAGATATAAGTGCATTTCAGATCTAGATCCCCTTCTTCATCATTGGTGCATCATACATTCAGATTTATCTTCAAGTGTAACCCTTTCCATTCAGATCTACTTCAGAGAGAAGTATTCATTCAAGCTCAGACATCTTGCACCCACACTTATGATTTGCATAATGAATTTCATCTCTTTATATAGGATTATCCTTTTTCAATACCATGAGCCCCCTTTTTCAATACCATGGGCCAAAACAATACCATGAGCCCAAAACTACCTGGACGGGGTCAATTAGGCGGATCATTACCCAATACAATGGGTCAATACCATGGTGGTTACCCCTGGTTTTGCACCTTTTGAGCGCTTTTGCCCATACGCGACTTGGAACGTTCCTTTCCGCGTGCATACGCGACTTCCCCTAGGAAAATCCGCGTATACCTAGAGACATACTCTTTCACCATAGATTTAGCACAATCTGAATTTCTTTCTTCATTGCCTTCTGTTCTTACTGTAGATACATCAAAATTAGTTCATCAAACCATATTCTATCAAGCACAACTTCATCAAGTAAGTTGTCATCATCTTCATCAAGTGGGTTGTCTTTCAAGGACAACACTCATCATCATATTGTCAACAAACATCATATCACATCCGATTTACATCATTTACCAAGTCCATCAAGTCAAGAATAACTTCATCAGGTGGTTTGCCATCAAGGACAACACATGTCAACAGTCGCATGTCTTCATCTTTATTCAGTGCGTTGCCATCAAGGACAACACTCTGCATCATATTTCCAACAGTCTATACGAGGTTTGTGTCCAAGCCACGCATTTAGAGGCTAGAGGTAAACAATCTTTTGATGGGAATGAGGGTGGTGAATCTAAAGGCAAAGGTAGAAAAAAAAATGCAAACCCTAGGAAAGAAAAAGGAAAATTATTTTGTAAAAACTGTTCCAAAACAAACCACAATGAAGACCATTGCTGGAAACTTCATCCGAAGTTGAAGCCAGAAAAATTTAAAACCAAAGATAAGGCCAAAGAAAAATTCAAAACGGTTGCAATAGCTGAACAAGAATTAGGGTCTGAATCAGGAGATGAAACTAAACTCATAACCATGGTACTAAAGAACATAAAGCGGAAAGAGATTTTAAATGAAACAAATCCCAGTTCTACCACTTTAAACTGTCACATAGAAGCTCCAAATGAAGAGATGAGGATAGAGTTTTTTCATCTGAGGATAATTTCCAAACACACAAAGATAGACACACTATTTGAAAGTGGGTCTCAAGAAAACCTCATCTCAGAAGACTTAGTCAAGAAGCTAAAACTTGAAACCATTTCACATCCAAAGCCATATCCACTTGGATGGATTTGCAAGGATGTTAATTTACAAGTTTCAAGGAAGTACATGTTGCGCTTCGCCATAACAGCTCATTATGTTGACTTGGTTGAATTAGATGTGGTACCGCTTGACATTACAGGTGTGGTGTTGGGTAGTCCGTACTTATATGACAGAAAAGAGATCTTCCATCACCATGAGAACAAGTATCATCTATTCAAGGATGGCAAGGAGTTTATTGTGAGAGCACATCAGAAGAAGCTAGAATCTTCTTTAGTGAATGCAGGGCAATTGAAAAGGCTTGTCAATGAAAGTCAAAATTTGACTTTATTGATGATTAAGAAAAAATATTTTGTACATAATCCTTTTCATGTTATTGCTAATATAAATGATGATATGTTTCAGTCTGAAAGCAAGTCATCTTTGGAAGAAGATGACAAGATGTTGCAGAAGGTGTCTTTGGTGTTGACCGGTGCAGAGAACAAAGTGTCGGTGCAAAGTGGTGCAAGAATCCAAGAAAGGTAAAAGCATGTAAGCAAAGAGGACACAAATTTCAGCATGGATCAATGTTGTTTTCATAACGGCAGGTTGGTATGGCGAGAAAACTTGGTCGGGAATCGACACAAGTATATGGCTCATTTGGCAAAAAATCGCCATAAGGACAGTTGGCAAGGTGAATCTTTTTTTCAGTTTCCTTGGAAGGTAGACCATTGTAGGAACAATATGATTTCTGCAAATTTTAGCTGTTGTTTTGCAAATTCCAAAAATGCATCATGACACAATCAAGGTTAGCAATAGTCGGTCGACAGATTCAAGGAAGAATTTATCTTTTTATGAGAAGCTCAATTTGATGAAGTCAGGAAGATTTCAGTGGTTCAAGGTTGCAAGAGTGGAGAATCAATCTCCTCATCTTCAATTTCTATAATTAAGAGATATTTTGGGGTCCAAAAGCTTCCCATTTTGGAGGTGTGATTAGGAGATCATGTCCAAGTTAAAAAAATGCTTAAAAATGGAAATGCTCAGAAATGGTTGCAGTCTTAACAACCGGAAAGGCCTCGTCGCTGTGATTCTGGCACCGCGAATGAAACTCAAAACCAAGGTAGTATGTTAAAGTTATCAAGGTTTGAAGTCTCCAGTAAAATCCATTTTTCAGTTGACCAAGTTTGACTTTTCTACATTAGAAAATTTTAAAAAATAATATTCTAAGGAATATTCAATAATATTCCTCAAAATATTCCTTAGAATATTCCACAGGGGCGAATAGAAATTTGACAAATGGCAGCTGATGATTTGTTGAAAGTTTGACCTTTTGATTTTTGGTCAATCAAAGGGTGCCACGTGGCAAGCCCGGAGGCCGCCACATGGCCCCAGGCCGGATAGAATGTGGTATACCAAAATTATTTTATGTCTACAGGTTTTGAACCCAAGACCTTATATCTGCAAGCAAAAAAGCTCGACCATCTCTGCTATACGATACGACTTAACATATGGAGTTGAAGGATTTTATTTATTCATTGAAATTGGTTATGGCGGAAAATTTAAGGGGCTAGCCCAACCCCATATGACCCAGGCACTCGCAACCAGGGGCTTCTCTGACAAAATAAACTGCCGACGATTATGACTAGCGACTTCTCCACATGTGGTCAGCAATGGAATTTATTGTAATAGTTTAAGGATAAGGGTGGCGGTTACCATGACGGCGGGTCCAATGGTTGTGGTGGCCGCACCATGTAAACGTTTGATATGTTGTTAAATGCTACAGTTTGGAGCGGATAAGGTAGCGGTCTTTCTGGCAGTTAGTGTGGTGGTGGTCACATGCCAACCCGCCTAACATTTATTACTGTAGCTACAATTCCACTATTCTTGGGGCGCGATTCCACCTAACTTGGAATTTATGCCGAACTGGAGATCTAAATGGAGTTCCTCCAATTTTGGAGGAGGTTTTCTAGTGCCACTGGGCAAAAGCTTGTTTGGGTCATAACTTTCTCAATTTTCGACCAAATGAAATGAAATTTTAGTCAATTTTCGGTTTCTTCAGCATTTTTGACTGTTTGGGATAGGTTGTAGAGTGAACAGAGGTGTTCTTCAACCATTTTTTCTTCAGGTAAGAGGAAAGAGCCACTAGGGCCATCAGGGATATGGAGTTGTATTGGGTTGTACTTCACTGTTTGAGGTGAAACAAAAGCCATTTTTAGCTTATTTATGTCTTTCGAAGTAAAATTCACAGCTTTTTTTGCCTGTTTAGGCATATTTTTCACTGTGTAACCATTTTTGAGCAAATTGGTAGAGCAAGGACATGCCATTGGGGAGCCTTGGACCGGTAGATGTAGCCCAGGAGGGGTGAACTGCCTCATCAGTTTGTTGTGTTATGCTATGGTGAATTTTTCTTGCTGTGTATTTCTGCTGTGATATATTAAATAGTAAATTTAAATAACAAATTCTCACATATCAAACTCAGAAACACTACCAAATATACTTTGTTTAACTTCCCAGTCATGGAGAACACTTTGCACATTAAATTAAATGGAACTGGATACTTTTCATAGCAGTACAAATAGTTTCATTTTCAGATCAATATAGGATTCCATAGGGTCACAATATAATCCTAGCTGACCTAACAATAATAATGTAAGGGCACGACAACAACAATAGTGGTCTTTTATGGGTCATAATAATAACAATATGGGGACTACAGGGGTACAACAATAACAATAAGGGGGCTACATTAACAATAATAAGGGAATACACTAGTAATATAGGGACCTAACACCTAAGGAATTCTTTGATTGATAACAAACTTATGCTCATGGGAGGGCCCCCTGTCGAGTTGTAAGGTTATTTTGTTTTGTTTTTCATTTCTAGTTTTCTTATAGCGTTGTATTTTCATTAAGAATTTTCTTAATTAGGTTCACCACAGTAATATTTTATTCAATTGTTGTTTTTATTTCAAAGTAATCATAAAAGAAAAATACCAAAATATATTATCCTTACAAGTATTTTATTCCCAACAATTAAATATTTCATTACTCAAAATTAATTTCTTAGATGATAACAGAAGTGTTCTTTAGATTTAACTGCGCATGTAAGTAATCACTTTAGATTTACAAGTTTTCCTTTTGATCTCTCTTCTGAAATTAGAAATTAGGTCTTTTTTATGAAATTTCCTTTTACGTAATTAGTATATAACTTCATTTTTGAAAATTAGTGTAGAAATTCCTTTCTGCAAAATCGTGTCGTAGTGTTTACAATTCTTCAAATAGCACTAGACTCTTTTTCTTGCAATTCAGTATTAGAATTTCCTTTTATGCAATTAGAAGTAAGTTTTGAATTCTGAAATTAAAATATATTTTCAACTCTACAAAGCAATGGATTTTAATTTAATTAAGTAATTAGGATTTGATGTAACTTTAAATTGAAAGAAAATGTGTGTAATTATTCTCTAAATCTCATTAAAACTTTTTTCCATAGGTAGGTTAATTTCAGCTCTAGAATCAATCAATCCATAGAGATAATTATAGCATATATGGTGCGCATACACTTCATAAGTACATGAATCTTGGTTGACAATTAACGAAGTAATTTAATAACAAGTAAATTACCCAACATTTTGGCATAGTTGTCGGGGAAGTGTATGTAGGATTCCATTCTTGGTTTGCATATCATTTTAGCTGCATACAATCTTGATAATTGAACGTGATAAAAAACATTTATGCATAGAGAAAGGGATTCTAGGGGTATATTTTTAAGTAGAGGCAGAAGTTAAATTACAACAACCTTATCCTTATTCTCCACCACAATATTATCCTCCTCAACCAACTCCGCCTCCTCAATTGCAAAATCCAAGTCAACAACTTTCATTACAATTTCCTCAAAAATCAAATCAATTTATTTCTCAACCACTTTCGAATCCAAATAACAAAAATCAACAAGTTGTTTATAATGTTGAAGGACAAAATTTTCAAGTCTGTATGATAACCCCATTAGTTCTAAATGATGTTCAAATTAGATCTGGTGGGATTTTTCAAAACTTAAGTCACCAACAATTGCCATCCAAAAATATAAATAGGATGAGGTTCATGAAAAATATGCAAATCTTGATCAAGAAAATATTCCTCTAAAGGAAGATGTTCCTATACAATTAAAGGATGAGAAAATAAAACATGCTCCTACAGTTCCTCTAGTAGAACAACCTTCTATTTCTTTACAGGATCCACCTTTTCCTGAAAGACTTAAAATTGATAAAGGAATATAAAGGGAAAAAAAAATTACCATACTATTATATGCTAGATGAACTTAATAATATTTGCATAAAAATTCCTTTACTCCAAGCCATAAAGGAAATACCAACATTTCAAAAAAATATAGAGTTATGCATAGGAATATATATATATATATATATCTTCCTATTAAAAAGTCCAATTGGTGGGAAAAATTGTTGATATTATGATGGGGAAACAAATTGTTCAAAAATATCTAGATTCAGGTAGCCCCATTGTAAAAATACATATCAGTGGTATTGATATTCCAAACACTCTGATTGATCTAGGAGCAACCATTAACATTATGAGTAAATAGACAATAAAGCAACTAAAACTTCCCAATCTTCAATATACTCCAACATTATTGCAATTATCAAATAGATCTGTTATCAAACCAGATGGTATATTGGAACATGTGTATGTCTCTCTATATTCTTGGGAATATACTATAGATTTCATGATTTTAACTCCCAAGAATAATTTAGGAGGCCATCCATTGATCCTTGGTAGACCTTGGCTAGCTACAACTGATGCATTCATAATTTGTATATCTAGTGATATGTATATATCTGATGGAATTCCACTAAGAAATTCACATTTTATCCTCCTGCAAAGAGAATAACTGAAGAAGAAAGTGAAATTTAGATAGATGATGATGATGAATAATTTGATAATATGCAACCAGTATATACTTTTTCACAATTGGATGAGGAAGATCAATTGATATATTTAATGAATAATAATAATAATAATTCTCACTGTGAGCAGGATCAAATTTTTCAAGAACAATGTAATATTGAATATATATCATCTCATCAAATGGATTTACATTCTATGGAAAATTTTGGAAATTCTCAAGTAGAAATTTTCCAGACAAAACATTCAATATTAATAATAACTTGGAAGAATTTCAAAAGAGAAAATTGATAAATATGTTGCAAAAACATTCCTTTGTTTATGTTTGGGAATATACCAATATGAAAGGGATTTATACTAAAGCTTGTATGCATCATATTTATATCTAGGAAAATTTCAAACCAGTTAGAAAACCTCATAGGAGAATGAACCTAAATCTGAGAGAAATTGTTAAAGAGGAATTACAAAAACTTTTGAATGTGAAGTTCATTTCTCCGATATGAGATAGTCAATGGGTGTCACCTTTAGTAATTATTCCAAATAAAAATGGAAAAGGGAGAGTGTGTATTGATTACAGAGAATTAGAAAAATCCACCTTGAAATATCATTTTCCACTACCATTTATAGATCAAGTATTATATACCTTGGAATGAAAGAAGTATTTTCAATTTTTGTATGCTTTTAATGGATATAATCAAATCCAAATAGCACCAGAAGATCAAGACAAAATCACTTTTACATGTCATTGGGGAACATATGTCTATAGGGAACTTCCCTTTGGATTATGTAATGCACCTACCACATTCCAAAGAGCATTTTTAGGTATTTTTTCTGATCTAAGTCACGATTGTGTGGAATTATACATGGATTACTATATTGTGTATGGTGATACTTTTAAGGAAGCTATGAAAAAATTAGAGAAAGTTCTTATTAGATGCAAGGAACGAAACCTTTCATTAAGCCATGAGAAATGTTTTATGATGTTCAATGAAGGGATTGTTTTAGGCTACCATATTTCAAGTGATATAATTAAAGTGGATACATCTAAAATAGAATTCATTTCTAAAATTTCAATTTTTTTTTTCAAATAGATGTTATAAGTTTTATCGGATTCACTCGATATTATAGGAGTTTCATAAAAAATTTCACAAAAATATCCTTTCCATTTTTCAAACTTATTACGAAAGATAGTGAATTTTCATGGAAATTTGATTGTCAAAAAACATTTAAAACACTAAAACAAAGGATTACTGAAGCACCAATTCTAATATGACCTAATCGGTCTCTCCCTTTTCATATTTCTACTAATACTTCAAATACTGCTTTAGGATTTATGTTGGGACAAAATATTTAACTCTTTATATTATCTATTATACAAGCAAAAATTTGACTCCAGCAGAGTTAAATTATACCATGACAGAAAAGGGTTTTTTAGTTGTTGTACATGCCATTAATAAATTTCGTCATTATATCACTGGTTATGAAAATTTTATTCATACATATCATTCTGTCATTAGATATCTAATGAATAAACCAATTAATAATGGAAGAATTACAAGATGGTTGTTTTTATTACAGGAATTCAAAATTATTGTTCTTGATAGACCAGGAAAGGAAAATATAGTTGTTGATTTTCTTTCTAGAATGCAAAAAAATAATGATGTTCGTGTAAAATATAATTTTCCCGATGTGTATCTTTTTGCATTATCTACTAACTTACCTTGGTTTGCAAATATTTCCAATTATTTAGCTATAGGAAAATTACCACCATGAATGTCAGCCAGAGAAAAGAAAAAAGTTATCAAAACAAGTTCACCATATTCTTGGATTAATGGAGAATTGTACAAAACTGGACTTGATCTGATCATTCGAGGATGTGTTCGAGAAGATGAAGTACCATAAATTTTGAAAGCTTGTCATGATGAGCCATGTGTAGGAAATTTTGCTGACAAAAGAACTACTTGCAAAATCCTTCTTTTGGGATATTATTGGCCATCTATTTTCAAATATTCCAAATAATATGTCAAAATATTTGATATTTTTCAAAGAATGGGAAATCTTGTACCATCAGATGAAATGCATCTACAACCATGGGTACTTGTTGAGCCTTTTGAAAAATGGGCTTTAGATTTTGTTGGACCAATAAATCCTACATCCAAACAAAAAAAGTACATACTTGTTTTCATAGATTATGTCACAAAATTGGTAGAAGCTAAACCTCTTTATTTGAAACTGAAAATGTTGTAGTTACATTTCTTTTTGAGAATATATTTACTCATTTTGGTGTTCCAAGAAAAATTGTAACAAATCAAGGTACCCAATCCACATCCAATTTGGTGTAAAATATCGTGGAGAAATATAAAATCAAGCACTAGAAGTCTACTCCATATCATCCACAAGCTAATGGACAAGTGGAATCCACCAACAAAGTACTTGAAAAAATTCATACCAAGATTGTGAATTTGCATAGAAATGATTGTGCATAAAATATTTCATACGCACTATGGGCATATTGAACCACATGGAGAATCACAATTGGACACACTCCTTATGATCTTGTTTATGGGAAGCAAGTTTTGCTTCCAATTTAGTTTCAAGTGGAGACCTACAGAACAATTGCTAAATTGGACCTTGAGCTACCAAAATCTCAAAAGAAAAGACTAGCACAATTGAATGAGCTAGATGAGATCTGATAAGATGTTATTCAAAGAACTAGCATAGTGCAGCAACAGAGATAAAAGTGGCATAAAAATTTTATCAAAGCTAAAAATTTCAAGAAAGGTGATTGGGCTTTCTTTTTTATTCCAAATTCAAATATTTTCAAGGAAAATTTAAAACTCATTGGCTTGGTCATTATGAGATTGATACTATTTTGTATAATGGAGCAGTCAAAATCAAAACTATTGATGATGAAAAAATTACTTTCCTTGTTAATGCTCATAGATTAAGATTATATCATAAACCACTGACAAAGGAATAATTTTTCAAATACTTGCAAGAGAATTCTAAATTAAAGTTGCTCAATAAAGGTGATTCTTCTCATCATTCTTCAGCTTCATTGTAATTTTCTTAATAATACTAATAATAATAATAATAATAATAATAAAAGTATAAACACGAAAACCAACTATTTTGGCATATTTATACATAAGATATTAACTAAAAACCAAGATTTCTTGGCAATATTGATTTTCATAATTCCCTTTTTCTTGTCCATCTTTATTTTTTCCCTTCTTTTTCTAATAAATTTCAGGCGAAAAGTAATATTTCTGAAGATCAGTCTTCTTCTTCACTAACCGCTCAAAGCAAGATCATCAATAAAAGATCCTTCTCCTAATCAAATAAGAAAAAATGAAGAAATAATAAGCAGTGACATAATTTATATCATTTTGTAGTTGACCTTCAATTCTGTAGTCAAGTCTGAATTCTACATCTGCATCAACATCACAAGTCCATAACAAAGGAGCACTGAAGGAACTCACAAAAAAAAGGTATGTAGGATATTGAATTATTTTTCATATAAGAACTTAGTTTTTAACTCATGGATGATTTTATCAAAATAAAGTTTGAAAATTAAAGACCTTATAAAACTGCTAAGAAAATACACATCGTCATAACCGTTATACCTCACTCTCTCCTCATTACTTAGTTGGCCACATCAGTCTGATTCAAATCAAGTACTTTCCACCAACCCTATGAAATCAAATCTGGGAATTGTGGGTGTTGGGAAAAATACGGAGAGGAGAGGGTGAATCAGTGTTTAAAACTGACACAAAATTTTACTTTTTTTTCTGAATTTTGTACATGACTTGACTAAAGAAAACTAGCGTATGTATGTGAATTTAATTAAGGAAACTAGTGTATACCCATTAAACTTATAATTCAGATAAATATTCAATTACTTAACTTAAACTAGTGCATCATTTATTCATCATTCATTCAATAAGAAGTAAATATGTGTAGTAAGAACAGATTAAACCATCACACATAAGTAACACACATGAACACCAAGATTGAAGGTGGAAACCCAATGTGGGGGAAAACCACAGTTGTTGTCATCTTTTTATTCAATATTTATTATATAGAAAACTGCTTACAATCTTGTACTGGCACAAACTCATACCAGCACGCATGCACTGACCTTCAGAAGGCTACAACCTTCACTTGTTCTCCAGCTCCAACTGGAAGGGAGCTCCGACCCCTTAATCTCATTTACCAGCACCCACTGGAAGGGAGCTACGACCCCCTCATCTCGTTTATGTGCACCCAATGGAAGGGAGATATGACCCCCTGATCTTGTTTTCCAGAACCCACTGGAAGGGAGATAAGACCCCTTTACTGAAGGCTCCAACCCTCAGCACCATTGTGGATCACGTTTCATAAATTTTCACACTAGATCCAGCTAATTCAATATATCACAACTTGTAGGACAATTTTCATCAACTAATTCATGTTGAATCCATTAACATCATTTAATCCTAATATTGAAACTGATCACTGTACCCAAAAAAATCACACAATTACTAAAAACAACCACTAAAACATGAAAATATTGTACCAAGCATTGACACAAACAATCACTTAACCAATCACCAACTCAAATCAAATAGAACTGTGAGATCATTGTAACCAGAATATTAGAACTGAACCCAAAATAATGAATAAATACACTAAATCAAGTGTACCCCTGATCATTCATTTAACAAAATATATACATGACTTCACTTAAGGCAACCCGCATGTATACACACTTTTCTAAAATGCAACCTGCATATAGATCTCAACATACCATATTCTAAAATTGTTAATCATAATCAGTCACATAATTGCATAAATACATTCTTAAGTATTTTTTTAGATTACAGATCTCTAAAATCCCATATAGATAGCAGCATCAAGTATCCTTTTCAACCAATCAACATGCAAAAAATTTCAACTTCATCATTCAAACAGTTCTACTTCAGACATTGCTACTAAACCCAGATCAACATGAAGACATCATGGACAGACAATAGAAATACCACAACACTAATAAGATTGATAAGACATATTATAAGGAGAACCCTGTCATGCATACATGATTTTGTATAAATATTTTTTGTGTATGTATTCTCTTATCCAGAACCCAACTTGCGTACAAATCTTAACATACTTCAAAATATATACGCAAATTTTCAGAACAAAACTCGCGTGTATACATGCTTTCCATGTGTCGAACTCGCGTAAAGATCTGTAACTAATTGATGACTGTGCAACACTTCAAAAACTCAAACATACCTAGATCATAACCTTCACTGCAACAAACATGTACCATGCCACAGATCTAAACAACTCATAAATAGATCATGAAAATACATATTCATTTCAGGTCTAATGATCATGATCCATTATTGTATTCATGGGTGCATCAGTATTTCACATCAACTAATCAACAATAGCCCATACCATGCAAATATACTTCAGATTGAAGTATTCATTCATTACCCTCACTCATGTACACCTAGCACTTTTATCTTCACCTCCTTATATAGTTTGAGCCTTAGCCAATACCATGAGCCAAAACCACACTAGTGTTGGTGGTAATATTTGATAGGATCAAATGGAATCAAATAGTCGTTACTACGCTCAATATTGTGGGCTAATACCATGGTAAATACCCTTGATATTAATAAAATAGTACGTCAGCATGTACGACACTTTGCTTCTTCATAATGTGTGTGTACGCAACTTCGCTTCCTCAAACCTGCATATATTTCTTCAAATTTTACTTTCATAATTCTTCTAACCTAAAACCTCTATCTCATCATTCTATCATTTTGTTCCATCATTTGTTCACCTCTGAATTGATTTGTGCACTCTCTTACAAGTGGGTTGCCATCAAGGACAACACATGCATCATAATGCCAACAATATCCCCCTTTGGATTTGATGGCAACCATGTTGGTGTTTGATCACCACAACATGTAGATACATGTTAGACACATCAATATGAGCATTATTCATACACCAAGTTACTCTCCCCATTTGATATCAACGGAAAAGGGCGGACCAATGTTGCAACAAGGTTTTCTCTTTCCTTGTAGATACAAGAGCTCTGTAGATCTGATCTACACTATACTGACCATGATTCCCCTGATCACATGCTGAATCTTAAAAATTATTTTCAATGAAGTAAATGACTCTATAATTCAACTGAGAATGATCATTCTTATAACAAGGACTCATACTTACATCAATCACCCAACTAAGTGGGGTTACATATTTGACTCAACCACCCAACCAAGTGGGATTACATATTTAACATGACCTAAAAATTCCATATATGACCGAATATGATGATATTTACATCATAGGTCTTTACATGACCTTTACATCAAATGAATGATATTATATTTATATCCAAGAATAAAATACCTCAATGGAGAGAGATCAAAACCATGATAGCCATCTACAACCATCATATACTGAATAGGATTTTCTTCACAAGTATATTTCAGCAACAACATGAGTAAAAAATTGCAAAATCAACATCATAATATCTTTCTGAAGATATCATCCATAAACTCATCCTCCTGACCTCATCATGGTCAACTTACTCAATCCATGTACATCCAAGAAACACGTATGAGATAGCATCATGAAATAAGATAAGGCAATGAAGTAAAATACATGAATAAAAAATCATCATCAAGTTATCATATATAGGTCTACATATATGCATCAACAATTGAGCATCTTTAGCAATCATAATTCCAACAATGCATTATAACCGGAAAGGCTAATGCTCCCCCTAAACCTGTGATACATGTTTATTGATCATATCAACTCATACATCAGAGCATATTCAAAAATTCAGATAATAATCAATGTCAAACTCATAGATCATCATAACTCAATACCACATCAGGAGATTGTAGCCATCAACATCATACCAAGAAAATCAAATCATAACTATCAGAAGCATATCATAGATTTTTCTTGAGCCTTTCCCACTATTTTTTTGCAAGAGAAAAACATACGCGACTATCTACAAGGTAACTTGTGTATATACATGACTATAGTTCATGCAACCTGCGTACAGAAAGTGAAATATTGAAAATTTCACAACTTCATATCCCCCTAAATTTGTACAGTCTGTACTTGTCTTTTTTTATCACATCAGATGCACTGTCATAAATATAAAAAACTAACATTAACAAAACAATATTCATATATTGTAGTCATTTTTAACAAGACTGCAATGGGAGTTGTCATATTTCAGGCTGAGTCTGAATCCTCCTTATATCCGTGAGAGTTCATATCTTTAAAAACATATAATTTATCAGCATTTCAGTATCCCACTGCTATGACCTTTCCAGATTATTCATCCATGACCCTGCATTTGGTTGATGTGAACACAATTACATTTCGTTTATCTGCCATTTTTCCTACACTCAATATGTTTTGTTTTAGACCTTGAACTAATAATGTATCAACTGCCTTTCTATTTTTGTTAATTTTGGCTCTACCTTTTCCCAAAGATTTTGTTGGAGCATCATTTGAGAGAATAACCTTACAATCTTGATTCCTCTTGAGAGACTCCATCTTACTCTTATCACCAGTCATGTGATGAGAACATCCACTATCGATGTACCATTCATCCTCATTTTTAAATGCACATATGGCAAGACCACATCTTATCTCTTCTTATTTTTGCTTGATATCGGGAACATTGGTGGATCCATCTTTATTCGGTCTTTCATGTTGTCTTTGGTGATTCATTGATTTGTTCCTGCATTCTTTTTCTACATGCCCAAACTTGTTACAAGCATAACATCTTATGTGACCAGAAAAGGGAGCATAGGAATCATAATATGATTGTCTCATGTAATCCGAGCTTTATGAAGAAAATTGTTGCATGAAAAACAATATGCCTTAAAGAAACCTGAGTACCTGGGAATTGATCATCTATATGTGAAGTGTCTATTTATCTATGGATGAAACAATATGCTTCTGCAATTGGCTGCAACATGTCCATAATTATGACATATAAATCATTCAACATTATTGATTAGAGGACATAATTGATTGATACATATATATTTAGCTGTGAATTATTTCCTTTGAGGATTCATGATCTTTGGTTGTTTATCAAGTTGAATTTTTGTCTCTTTAAACACTTCAGGTTTTGCATTGATATCCTTTGAATCTTTAGCACTACCCTGTGAACTAGATTCTCCTTTAACAGTTTCGTGAAAACCAAGACCAAATTTAACAGAAGGAGACCTTTGACTACTAAGAATATTATCCAGAATCTTAGTACTATCTTGAAATCTCAAATATTTATCCTTTTCTTCTAATTTACCTTTTAAAATGTTTATCTCAACCTCCATTCTTTGGTACTGATTCTTCGTACCTTCTTCGACCCTTCTTCCTTCTTCTACTTGCTCTTTTAATTTGATAATTTCTTCTTTTAGCCCAATTTCTTGTTCTTCAAATTTTTGAAGTAGTTCTTCATTCCTCTTATTTGATTTTTTCAGATCTAATTTGAGAGATATGATTTATGCTTCAAGTCCTTCACTATGATTGATTACTTCATCCTGTAGCCTTTGACATTGGTCTATCGTTTCTTTTTTCATCTGCTCAATTGAGTTTCTTTCTTGTAACTGATTATTAAATCTAGTAATCCCATATTTGTAGATACGTTCTCTTTCATTAAATAGAATTTGATAATATTCAATTTCATTTTTGAGCTTTTAAACTTCTACTTCTAGATCCATAACATTACTTTCACTATCATCAATATTTCATGAACAAGGAAGTGGATCACAAGGACAACAATCAATACCTGTTTTATCTTCTTCCTTTGAGTAGCCTTCTTTTCTTGCTTCCTTCCCATTGTGATGGATCTCCTTCAAGCGATCAAGCTTCTTCAGAAGGACCTGCTCTGATACCAACTGTTGGGAAAAATACTGAGAGAGGGGTGAATCAGTATTTAAAAGTCACACAAACTTTTACTTTTATTTTATGAATATTTTACGTGACTTGACTGAAGCAAACTAGCGTATGTACATGACTATTATTAAGAAAAATAGCGTATACCAAGTAAAATTATAATTCAGATAAATCTTCAATTAATTGACTTAAACCAGTGCACCATTGATTCATCATCCATTTAATAATAATTAAACATGTTCAGTAAGAACAGATTAAACCATCACACATAAGCAACATACATGAACACGAATATTTAAGGTGGAAACCTAATGTGGGAGAAAACCATGTTTGATTTCGTCTTTTTCTTCAATATTTATTATATATAAAACTTATTACAATCTTGTACTGGCACAAACTCATATCATCATGCAGGAACCCACCTACAGAAGGCTAC
Organism: Pinus albicaulis; assembly: GCA_034641835.2. NCBI lineage: Eukaryota > Viridiplantae > Streptophyta > Pinopsida > Pinales > Pinaceae > Pinus > Pinus albicaulis. Next base: position 582,963,636 of record CM076575.1, read on the forward strand.
AACCTTCACTCATTCTCCAGCTCCAACTAGAAGGGACCTCCAACTACCTGATCGTATTTACCAACACCCACTGGCAGGGAGCTATGACCCCCTGATCTCATTTACCATCACCCATTGGAAGGGAGTTATGACCCCCTAATTTAGTTTACCAGCACCCACTAGAAGGTATATACGACCCCTTGATCTTGTTTACCAACACCCACTGGAAGGGAGCTATGACCCCTTTATCGAAGACCCCAACCCTCAGCACCACTATGGACCAAGTTTCATAAATTTTCACATTGGATCCACCTGCTTCAATACATCACAACTTGTAGGCCACTTTTCATCAACTAATTCATGTTGAGTCCATTAAAATCATATAAGCCCAATACTGAAACTGATCATTGTACCAAAAACATTCACTCAATTACTGAAAACAACCATTGAAACATCCAAATATTTACCAAGCACTAAAGAAAATAGTCACTTAACCAATCACCAACTCAAATCAAACAAAATTATGAGATAATTATAACCAGAATACCATAACTGAACCCAGAATATTGAATCAACACACTAAATCAACTGTAGTCCTGATCATTCATTTAAAAATATATATACGTGACTTCACTTAAGGCAACCCACGTGTATACGCACTTTTTTTGAAACGCAACCTATGTACAGATCTCAACATGCCTTATTCTGAAATTTTTAATATGAATCAGTCACAAAATTGCACAGAGACATTCTAAAGTATTCTGTTAGATTACGGCTCTCTAAAACCCCATATAGATAGCAGCATCAAGTATCCTTTTCAACCAATCAACATGCAAACAATTTCAACTTCATCATTCAAACAGGTCTAGTTTAGACATTGCTACTAAGCCCTGCTCAACATGAAGACATTATTGACAGACAACAAAAATATAGCATCATTGATCAGATTGATTAGACATATTATAAACATAACCCTGGCTTGCATACACTCTTTCCATAAGGATTTTCTGTGTATGTATGCACTTATCCATAAACCAACTCACGTTTAGATTTTAACGTACTTCAGAATATATACGCGACTCTGCGGAAAAAAACTCGTGTGTATATGTGCTTTCCATTTGTCGAACTCGCGTATATATCTAGAACTAATTCATGAATGTGCAACACTTCAAAACTTCAAACATACTCAGATCATAACCTTCACTACAACAAACATGCACCATACCATAGATCTAAACAACTCATAAACAGATCATGCAAATACATAGTCATTTTAGGTCTAATGATCCTGATCCATTATTGTATTCATGGGTGCATCATTATTTCAAATCAACCAATTAACTATATCCCATATAATGAAAATATACTTTAGATTGAAGTATTCATTCATTACCCTCACTCATGTACACTTAACACTTTAATCTTCACCTCCTTATATAGTTTGAGCCTTAGCCAATACCATGAGCCAAAATGACACTAGTTTTGGTGGTAATCTTTCACGGGATCAAACAGGATCAAATAGTCAATACTACGCTCAATCTTGTGGGCTAATACCATGCTAAAGACCCTTGGTATTAATAAAATAGTGCGTCAATATGTACATGACTTTTCTTCTTCATACCCATGTGTGTACATGACTTCGCTTCATCAAACCTATGTATATTTCTTCAAACTTTACTTTCATAATTATTCTGACCTAAAACCTCTATATCATCATTCTGTCATTTTGTTCCACTCTGTCACCTCTGAACTGATCTGTGCACTCTGATACAAGTGGGTTGCCATCATGGACAACACATGCAGCATAATGCCAACAATGGGAAGGTACAGTTTGTTCATAAAACAAATTCTTCCATAAAAGGTATGTTTCGCTATCATTTTATTTCACTTCATCTCATTTTTCTCTATTTTAAAATTCCTTCATTCAAAATTGTGCTCATTCTCTTTCTTCCATCATCCCTGTCAAAGGAAACAGTCAAGGACCAAAAATTATTCTCTCCATGGGGATTATTGTCCGCTCTGAACCAAATGGAATTAAGTTTCTTCAGGCATATATGAGGGTTAAATATCAATTGTAGCAAGGAATATGGCTTTAGTTATTTGAAAATTTTGACAAGCATGAGACAGAGGTTACCAAATATTTTTCTCAAGCTTTCAATGGGGTCGAAGCAAATATTGGATACATTAAACTTATCCTAACATATTCTATCACAATAGAAGCTACAGGATTTCCTAGAAATGGGGAGAGTTGGTTGAGGAACAGAAATAGCAAGGAGAATGACTTGGTACATTTCCTCAGAGAATCAAGTATGGCTTTATCCATCTTCAAAAAGGGAATTCCAGCCACTGCATTAAAAGGGAAATGGAGAAATCTATTTTTATTTATCCAATATTTGGAACTATTTATTTCTACCATGCCAAACTCTTGAAATCAATTTGCCTTAGTTTTTGCTTCAAAGTCTTGTACAAATGGCATTAAGTATACAGAGAAATTCTAGATCCATTTATAATGTCATCTACCATCACAGACTCATCAAAATACTTATAGAGGCATATTTAGAAGCAAAAGGAGAGAATTGGAAACATTTCCTAGTCAGAAATCATTTTATAGAAGTCCAGCAGGAAGAAACAAGCAATAGGGTTAAACGGAGTCGAAAAAAGTCAATATCAAACCCTAACTCTGAAAGGGAGAAATTTGAAGAAGAAATTCCAAAACAGAATGAGCCAGAGGAACTATAAGACCCATTTGAAGATGATACTCCACTCTTCCAATATTTTGATAAGTGTAAACAAAAAAATATATAATGGATTCTTAGAAGAAAGAAAAATAGCCTAAATCCAAAGTTATGTGGATAAAATGAAAAAGTATAAAAGGGAAAGTAAGAGGTTAACAAACGAAAAATTCAATACATTTAAGGGTCGGGAATAAAATTAAGAAGTAATAGAATAATTTTAAAAATGATAAATGCATAGTATCCAGACATGATTGATCTTGAATAAGAGGGATATAAAACACCTCCTCAAACAATGAGTCCAATAAGGGAAACACCAGAAATTTCCCTATTCAGTAGGAAATTTATCATTATCTAGAATCCTTGGAACAAAGAGAACAACAGAAGGAAAAACTCTCTCAAAATGAAATTAGTGAACCTTCCATGACAAAACAAACTCCAAAACAAGAACACAAAGTTTAAGTGTGAAAATTTCTAAATAGGAATCCCTACTGCAACAATTGATTAAATATCTTAATTACTGAACAAGTTATTTACAGTGTTACATAAAAAATATCAAAATAAAATATACTACAGCCTTCACAACATAAAATAATGCGGAAATAAAATACTGTGTAAGAAATAAATGAACACACACACATTCGCACCATTATTTTTGAACAAATGTCCCTGGAAAACCCCAACGTGGGAAAACTGGTGCAACATATGAGGGTTTTATTATTATGCAGTAGTTTTCTAAATACAAATACATGACTTCCAAAAACTGAAAAATCATACAAAGGAAAAACTGACAAATAAGTCTTGTGATAAAATATCATTGTACCACTAGGATCTAGCACTAACCTTAGCTCTAGATGAGCTACTCTATGATGCCTCTGCGGAGTGACTATGTCACCTTACGTAGTCTCTATGTCACAACTTGATGTAGCCTTTCCTCTTGTTGTTGGATCTTTTGTTGACTGGAAACAAGGCTCTCCTGGCCTCTGGAAACTCCCCCCGGCATCTCGAATTGACACTCGACTCTTTCCTCAGCAAAATTTTGGACTCCCTTTGAAGCATTGCACTACCGCTCTATTTCTCTTACTACCTCCTCTTCCTTGCACTCATCGAAGCTGAAAAATATTTCTCCGACCAACTATCCCTGTTCCTCACTGCAAATAAATCACTCGATCTCTCTCTGGCAACTGCTTCACTGCTCTCTTGAGAATTTGATCTCTAGATATCGCTCAGTCGATATTTTCTCCAAGTGTCCATTGATCTCATTGTTATAATCTCTTGTTGAAATCAACATCAAAGATTAGATCTTAATCAATGGCTCAGATCATCTAGGACTCAATCCACACCTTTATCTATAATATTCACACGTGATTAATTAATACCCTTTAATTGTTCTCATTTCCTAAGTTTAGAATTAGGAATCCATTAAAAATAATTATTTATTTTAATTAAATCCTCTCTAGGTGGAATTTCCCCAAACGATTTTTGGGTATTGGATAATTCATGTGTCTTATCCTCTCTACAAAATCTCGAAGCTAGAGCACATCCGATACTACATAAATCAATACTCCATCTTAGTGAGGAATGTGCTCAAGTGTTGCAACTCACTAAAGCTTCACTCTGACTCAGTATCACCTCTTTTTTTGTTGCTGACGTCTAGTCTTGCTGCCCACCAACTACTGCATAGCTCTACATTCATTTTGCTTATGACTTTGCATACTGCTACCAGCTACTGCGTCTACACTGCAACTTTGTTGTTGTTTCCACTGCAACATCTACAATTGTCTTGCATATTTTGTTGCTACAACTGAGATATTTCCATCATACTAAACCAATTATGTTCAATCTGATGCATCTATCACCTGAGTTCTTACTATTTCTAGTCTTCTGTCACTGAATCTTGTGCGTTGTTGCTTACTTTGCACCATGCCAACTACATTGTTGCTAACTTTGCTCTATGTTGTTCAGTGTCTAACGCTACTAACCAATTCAGCTAACACTCTGGCACCTGACTGCACCAACTATCATGCATCCATCCTACTACTTCTTCTATGGGCTCTCAAAAGTAATTGATCCAAGAGGTGGACTCCTCAAGAATCCTGCTCATCGTGTAGCTCCCTTTGGCTACAAAACCAAATCACCCCACCTCAGCCCTAGAGGCATCTCGATGATCATGGAAAACTCCTCCTACAATCTAGAGGACAACCTATTGATTTCTATGGATGCATCGTGTTGATCCAGCCTCTCCAATTTGTCCCTCTTTCTGAGCAGACACTGGGTAGCGTAGTGACAAAGTTCACCACACCTGACACAATTTATCTTTGAAACATCCTTCTTTCTTCTGCGCTGCTCCTGCTGCCCCTTTGATGTGAGGGTTGCATTCTCCTCTTCCTTCACTTCTGCTTTTTCACCATTTTTTTTGTTTCCTTCAAGATTACTCTTAACCAAGTCTCGTCTCATCTCATCTTGTTGCAGATCTTCCTAGATGCGATCCCACTTTGGAAATGTTTCCCTGCCAAAGATACTTTAGACAAACACTTTCCATTCTTTTAAGATAACATTTAGAGCTATCTCCGCCACCTCTGCAATCTGAGGCATTGTTATGCAGTAAAATCCTCTCTGTGGATAAAGACGATCCCTCTAGCCCTAGGATGGGTCTAGTAACAAAGGGAAAAATCTACCACCTACTTTCCTAGATTGTAAATGACCATAGATTGTATGGAGATGGCCTACCTTGATCTAATGTTGCAATGATGCTCCTCGCTCAAATCCTTTTATCCTTTTCTCTTCTTAGTTATATCCTCAATGTATCCAACACTTATTTACCTGCACAAGAGATCAAACAACACAAAGCATGAAAGTACAACATGTATTTTACATAAGAAATCTATCTATTTGATCTGGGTGTACTAGAAATCAAATCATGCATCATGGACAAGAGTGGAAAGTAAGAATCAGTTGTATCATATTAATAGAAGAAGAGGAGTTACAACCTGCACCTTGATGTCGAAGCTCTCCTTCAACGGGTCCAGATCCAAGCACATCTCCAAATCACTTGTTTCAACTCGGTACGAGAAGGCGAAAGGTCTCAACTCTCCTTCAATGCCTATAGCAACAATTCTCTCTCTGATGTTCTTATATCTCTGTTTTTACTAGAAGAGGTATGGGAGGATGTCTATTTTATAGTGATGGGAGAGGGAACATGGATCCACTTAAGGTGCGGAAATGGTTTGTCTCCTTAGGTGGTTCCTCTTTTGTAGGAAAAAGAAGCCCAAAGGGAGAAGCTTGACCCTATCCCCATGACCAAACAACTAGCTCTCCACCCTCGAAGCTTATACATCACGAAGCTTTGTTTCCATTTTTTAAAACCTTCCAAAAGTGGATCGGCACAGGTATGATCTCCATACTAGCACTGATCGGCGCTGCTCACAGGATTAAGATGAGGCATTTGCGTGATTGAGACTAATAAGGGTCGCGCTTCTCCAAATAAACATGTTTTTAAGGAGCTACTCATGTGGCCCATCGATTAAATTACTTTCAGCTCCCTTTCGAGGGCATTCTAAAAAAACAGATTAAACATATAGCATTTTGAGACATATGGATCATCATACAACATGAGAGAACTAAACATAGCATATACAAAAATGAGTAACCAAGTGGAATAATAAAATATTAGTCTAATATTATGACTGGAGAAAGAGCATTGGAGTTTCCTTAGTGGATATCCTTGGCTTTTGCATTGATAAAAGAAGATGTGTGAGGTTTTGAGCGTAGCTAGAGTTGTAGTCGGAGACTACATAACGTTCAACACGTGTTAATATGGTGACAAATTCATATATATTGTATCTAGATTCATCATCATGGTTGAATGGGTCACATGTGGATTCATCAATTTGGGAGGGTGCGGAAGGTAACAGAATGACCAACTCGAATGAAGGGTTTGTCATTGTGTTATGTAAAAATAGGATGAAAAACATGGGCACTTGCAAAACTCAAGAAACTACCAAAAAAAAACAATATAAAGGAAACAAAAAATTGACTACGAACACACAAAAACAAGGGAAGTAAACATTGCTTAGGGGTAAAATGCATAGGTGGTAGCTGAAATAAATCCCTCTCGAGACTTCCCAGTGTCCAAGGCAGACAAGCAGATTAGTTGTATAGTTACAAAGACATTGCACACGTGTTTATACTAATGCATAACCGATGAAGTGAGATATTTAATGATTACCTCTTTGTGGATGGCAAATCCATTGGAGAGCCCTAAGAAGCATGGCTGAAGTCCTTCCTCGCCGAATTCAAGTCTAGATCTGGAAAACAAACAAAGCACCTATGTAATCTTCACAGTGGTATCACTTAATAGCAATTAAACAAGCATATAATCAACATTAAACTATGCAAATCTGAGCCATTTATATCATGCTTCATAGACAAATAAACAATAAATGTGACACTGTAACATCAAATGGACAAAGCAGATATAGTTCTATTAATATATGAGAAGAAAGATTACAACCGTTTGTTGAACCAAGCCTTCCTCAATCTCCCGACTCCTCTCTCTCTCTCTCTCCTCTATCTCTGAGTGTAATTATATTTGGGCTAAGAGTTCTCAATGAACCTTGCCAATCCTTAAGCCTCACACTCAATAATAAATCTCTTCTATACACACAATCAAACCATCGACCTTTAACCAAGATCCCAAGCCTCCAATTTATAGGAATTAGGGAGAACAAACCTTGCCAATCTTCTCAATCGGTTTGAATGAGGAAAAATCATGATGTTTCCTTGCCTTTCCTTGCTTTTGACCTCTATATATGCTCAGTTATGTTTAGTAATGTCTAATAAGAGGCCTACACCGCAGGTTGCTGCTTTTGATCTGACTCTTTTTGAGAAAAATAGGAAATGTTAGTTAGTTTCCACGGGATTTGTCCCTTTCTTCATGAAAACATGGATAATGTTTCCCTTTAGGCAAGACAAAGTGTTAACCTAGGCACTAACACTCCCTTTGAATAGCTGGGATGTGTTATAACTCAACCTGGCTGTCTCTAGGGTGTGTTACCTTGGCATAATTGGTCTCTGTCTGGTTCATTTTATTCCTTCCATGTTTCCTTCTCCTCTGATCTGATGAGGAGGTCATTTTTCCTGTAACAGATGCCCCCTAAAGTGTGAGGTAATAGGTGAACACGATGGCCAAAATACTTTATAATATGTGTATTAGAGCAAGAGGAGTTGGAGGACTAAGGAAAACCTGAAACAACAACATATGTCAAAAATATAAGTATATGTCCTGAGTCAGGCATTCCCATGCTCAGTAGTTGTATCAAAATGATTTCTCTAGAAAGAGATATGACCCGTATGTCCACTGATAAGCACAATGTGGAAGCTTGTGTCATGATAGGATCAATCTGATAAGCTATCTCTGAAAAAAAATATTGCAGCTTCAGAGAGGAAACACAGTTGAAATGATGTAAGCCTCAACCCAAGGTCTTGGTTGTTGCTTCAATAAACTGCATATTTCCACACATATGAATGAAGGAGTTGTAGTCGAACATGTGGGAAATAATTTGATTACCATTCAATGATGAAAATTTATAACAGACGTGAGGGTGGCCACCGATAAGGATGATGGTCCCCAATATGCACACTACAATCTACCGAGTGTGAATAAAAGGCATTCATGTTGAACACTCGTAGAATCATTTGACTGAGAGCCAATTATGAGAACCCCCAATCAAACACAAGGTAACCTGCCACTGAGGTCTGCAAGTACTCAGGTTATACTGATGTGTTTCTGGATCAACTTCCTAGATAAGATGTTGAAGTAGATAGGAAGAGATCTGTTGAACGGTAGGCACTGAGGCATCCTACATCAGTCGACACGAAACGGGAAAATATGATTTTGTTTTGAAAATAGTCAAGAGAAAATGGTAGTAACTGAGAACGAAAAATGATTACTGGCATATGATGGGTTGGCTGATACGAGAAGCAGTAGATAGCGAGATCTTCTTGAACAATATAAGGCACATTAACAGGGTACCAGGTAGCTTAGTCTTATGAACACCAAAGAGTGTCAGGATTCACCAATGCAAGGGCATCGGCATACGAAGGCTAAACTCATAGAATAGTAGGTTTCGGCTAATTGTGAGTGAATTTTCTGGGAAGTGCCATGTTCAATATTTTTCCTGCAAAATTGACTTTCAAAGCATAACAAAATAAGTATCCACTTTGTCAAAAAATTTCCCCATATGATTAAGTTTAACGAGTCCATGTGGGTAAACTCGGTGATCTTTTCATATTTAGGGAGTCTGAAAAACATCATAAAAGACAACTCCAGGGAGTTACCTTTGTCATGTTTGATAACTGGGCACGAAAAAGGGATAATAGTAAGCCCAACACAATTCCTTTTCCATAAGTTATTCCATTGAATCCGGATAAAGTGATAAACCTATGTTCAATGGACATCTGCCTCATTTTGTTATGAGAATGAGGAGACGAAGTAAACTCAATATTCTTCCTGAATTTTTAATGAGTCAGACGAAGAAAAACTTGATCCTCTCCATGAAATTTTAACGAGTCCTGAAGTTCATAAGCTCCTTTTGAAAGGACTTTCATGACGATGTAAGGACCAAGCCATAATGGCTAAAGTGTTCTTGCCCCTAAGAGGTTGTGTCTTTGATCGTAGAGTAGAACGAGATCGCCTTCTTGGAAATAATGAGGCTTGATAGATTTGTCGTATTGAGATTTTACTTGGCGCTTGTGAGCTTCAAGTGCTAGTGTGGCATCTCGATGATTTTCGTCCAATTGATAGAGAGAGAGCAAGCATTCTTCTTTGGCAGTGGTACCAGGTAGGAGTTCAACATCGAGCTTAAGTGATGGAATCTCACACTCGATTGGAAGAACTGCTTCCAGACCAAATGCTAGGTTAAATGGCGTGAAGCATGTAGTAGTCTTCACTGACATTAGGTATGCCCATAACGCGAAGTATAGTTTCTGATGCCATGTGGTTTTATGATTGCCAACTAACCGACGAATCATGGTCTTGAGGACGCCATTTATGGCTTCGACTTGACCGTTAGCTTGTGGATAGTAGGACGAAGACTGATCTTGTCGAAAACCTAACATGGAAGTTAACTCCGTCATTATTTGGTTATGAAATTGTGAACCATAATCTGTGACAATTGATCGGGGTACACCGAAATGACAGATGACCTGATTGAATAGGAAGAGAGCGTTGGTTTCTCCATTGGCCTGAAAAATGTGAATGGATTCAGCCCATTTTGTGAAGTAGTCGACTGCAACTATGATGTAGTTGTGGCCATCAACAGAAGTGGGATTGCACGTGACGAAGTCTATTCCCCATTTAGCGAAAGGACCAACTAAGATAACCGGATGAAGAGGGGCAGGATGGGCGTGCATTTTCTTCGTAAAAAACTGACATGGATGGCACTTCTATACTGATGTGATGCATTATTTAAACAAAGTGGGCCAATAGTATCCTGCACGCAAGATTTTCTGGGCAGTAGGTATGCCAGAAATATGACCACTGCATGCCCCAGCGTGGCAGTCATTTAAAATTTGTTCTTCCTCGTTAAGAGTGAGACAATGTCGAAGAAATGTATCGACTCCATGATGATATAGAGTATCGTTTAGCACGAGAGAGTGTTTCGCTTGGTGACAAATGTGACGATAGTCATCTGATGTGATAGTTGGGAAGAACCATTGAGTTTGGAGGTTGACCGAAATTTCTCCGTACCAAGGATCAGAAGAATCGACTAGATAGACAGATTCATCAGGGAATGGATCATGAGCTACTTCTTCTGCGTCAATTCTGGGAAGGTTTGATCATAATTCGGAGAATACTAGAGATTTCTTTGCTTTAGCAGTAGCGAAAACCAAATCAAACTGTTGGAGGATTATAATCCATTTGGAATATTTTCCTCCAATAGTCTGACGAGACAAGATGTGTCGCATGGGATTCTCTAAAGCAATTACGATAATCTTCCGTGGAAATATATAGTGTCGGAGGCGGGTAACAGTGAAGACCACCGCGAGAGATAGTTTCTCTACGTGGGAATATCATAATCCAGGTCCAATGAGACCTTTTGATAGATACTATATCACATGCTCACTATTTTCATCGTGGACTTGAACCAAAACTATGCCTAGCGAGGATGGTGAGGATGCCAGGAAGAGGAGAAAGTTGCGCGAATAGTTGGGGGCACTAAGAAGTGGAGCAGAAACGAGTGCATGTTTCAAGACGTCAAACGATAGTTGAGCTTGATCATCCCACATATATGGTACCCCTTTCTTAAGAAAGCACATGAAGCCTTTCATCATCTTGGCATATTTTACGATGACATGATGTAAGAAGTTTGCCTTCGCTTGCAAATGTTGGAGTTGCAGAATGGATTGTGGCGCAGACAATTCAAAGATTGCCTTAACCTTATCAGGATCAACCCTAATCCCGTGCTTGGAAACAATGAAACCAAGAAAACGTACAAACTTGACAAAAAATAGGCACTTGTGCAGATTCAGATGTATGTTGTAGAACCTACACCGAGCAAATATTTCTTTAAGATGCGCAAGGTGATGGGCTCGTTTCTTAGAGTGAGCTGGAAGGTCATCCAAGTAAGCTTATACAATGTGTCTAATATCATGAAATGCATATTCCACGGCCCTTTGAAAATTTTCTCCTACATTCTTCAGACCGAATGGGAGTTTACGATATGAAAATGTGCCCCAAGGAAAAATGAAGGCGGTTTTATGCTGGTCATCCTTTTTAATCTCTATCTGGTTATATCCCGAAAATCCATCCATAAAGGAGAAATATTTGCATCCAGTGCAATCATCGAGAATCTATTCTATGAATGGAGTAGGATAATTGTCTTTTGGACAAGCGACATTCATATCACAATAATCAGCACAGAATCGAATGGTGCCTTGTTTATTGTCTACGGGAACTAGATTAGATACCCATTCTATTAGGGGAACGGGATAGATGAAACCAGCGTGTAAGAGTTTTTTACTTTTGTCTTGATAGCTGCTGCTTTGAGAGGGTGGTCAGGTCAGGGCCTTTGTCGTACAGGCTTGGAATTTTCATAAATCTTGATTTCATGATCGACTATAGAAGGATCTATGTCGATCATTTCGTCATAATACCAACCAAAACCATCGCGGAACTCCTTAAAAAGGGATACAAAGCGTACAATTTCCTCGGCACCTCAATCGGCTCCAATCTGTATATTTTCCACAATACCCGATTTAACCGAGATATCTATGAGCATAGTCTTAGAAATATTTTCCATGTTCCCTTTAGCATCAATAGTTTGAATAGTCATGTAAGTGGAGGGAACGATCTCAGGTGGGTCGAAATACGGGATTTGGATAGTGGTCGCATCCAAATCAGACATCGAAGCGCGATGATGAAACTCTCCCCAAGTTTTTTCCTCTAGATACATCATCTCTCGGATAGCTTCATTCGTAGGTAGGACTTCATCGAGGAGATCCTTATAAGGAACTGTGGTGGGTGAGAGGGTGGTACCATTGGTCAAAACCAGAGCAATGGAGTGTTCATATGTTGATTGGATGGCTTGATAAGCCAACTTAGTCGATGATAATGGCATCTAATCTTCGTAGGAATCAATTTCTGAAGGTGTCGGTAGGATCTAGGGGTCGATAGAGCCATCCAAGATGGTTAATATCATTGAAATTGTGTGTGGAACCTCAAGCGGCGGGAGAGGAAAACAACCCATCAGGGAAGATGACTTCAGAAGACCGGTACCGATACTGAGGTTAGGAATGCCTCCTACTAAGGGTACAATGCTGCTAAGTAATGGGGAACAATCAAGGGTGAAAAAGGATAGCTGGTCCACTATAACTATCTTCCCATCTAGTGGAAAAAGGATGAGTCAGAAAAATGAAGAGTCAATGGCAGTCATCGCGTAAGACCAACTGCAACCCAACAAAATATTATAGTCGAGATGACGATCTAAGACTTTTATGTCCACGGTTATCATTTTCCCACTAAGTGCAATGGAGTAGCTAGCAAGGTAGCCTTTTGGGCGAAAAGTGTGGCCATAAAAAGTTTTAAGGGAATTCGATGGCAGAGACAAAGTGGGAGAACCTAAAGCGATCCAGCACGCAGTTGACAATACGCAGGTCGAAGCACCTTTGTTTATGACAGTGCGATGGATTGGTCTCCCTTTTGACACAACTTGAACTTGGAAATAACGCTGGTGTGAAAGGCGAGGTTTGCATTTTTCCATGTCGAAGATGGCTAGCATAGAATCCTAGGGGTCAATTCCACCAATGGCTGAAAGCAAAGCTTTCTTTTGCACTGGGTATGTTTGCAACAATTCGAGTGCAAACATAGCTGACGGTGCTTGCGCCAAGTCTTCTACAATGTTGTAGTTTTGGGCAGCACGTGCAAAGGTTTTATGATTCATGCGTCGAATGGTCCCTTTAGGGGGATGAATGACAGGGTTAGCAGCAGGCCTTTTGATATGCAAATCATTAGGCAGCGGTGGATTTGAACTTGAACCAGGTTCTTGAGACTCAATGACTAGATTTCCATATATTTTAGCTTGGGTTTGGATTTCAACAGTCTCCATGCCATAAATGGTAGATGATCCTTCACCTAAAGGAAAAGTACCACCGTTTTCCCTTTGGGGGGGTTGTGGTGGGTTTGCAACCATGTGTTGTTGTTGCTGCTGTGGATTAGGGAAGGGATTGTGAAGGACGGCAGGTGTCCTTACAGAATCCTTTTACATGATAAAACATGTGCATTCCTACAGCCGAGGAAATTTATATTTCAAGTGGTCCATCGCACAATATTTCAAGGGAATCTCATCAGTTTCTCTTTTCCTTTGTCATTCTCAGTAGTGTTCCTCTAATTTGGATTATTTTGAGTATTGGGCTACTCTTTAGAAGGAGCGGTATTTTTCTTATTCTTCTTGTTCTTACCTCTAGGTTTATGTGTAGACTACACAGATTGTACCTCAGCGGTGGGAAGAGAAGTCATTTGGGTAGGGGTGGTGGCAACTGAAGATGGCTAGGAAGCTTTCCCACTACGCTGTTTTATAGCTACACTAGAGGTTGCACCAACGAGGCCGTCAGCGTGCGCTCTCAGTAACTGAGTAGCTAGAGGATTCGAGTTGCCAGGGCCATGGGGGAGTAACTCATACAGTGTGCCAGATTGCAATTAGATGAGATCTAGATGTTGGCACGACGGATGGATTGGTCTTCCGTGACCGCACCAGACAAGGAAACGTCTTTAGCAAGGGGTGGCAAGAGTGACTTACAAAACAAGTTTGATAAGAGATGATCTGGGATTGGCACTTTGACCTACCTCCACTTGTGTCTCTGTTCATGAATGTGATCAGATATATGGGTGGCAATGTCTTGGCGCAGTGAGGTTAAGAGTTCAGTTCTAGTTTCGTATCGGATAGGTAATTGGAAGTCCTTAAGAAATTTCATTGCTAAGGCACCAAAAGTATTGACTGCAGCACGTGGTAACTCAATGTACAATTTGGCAATGTTTCCTGTGAGAGTGAGGGGGAAAGTGTGAGCCAAATACTATTGTCCACCATGGAGTTAGAAACAGACCATAGATGAAAGGTGGTGATGTGCATAGCTAGATCCTCCCCTTGTTTCCCTTCGAACTTAGGGATGTCAAACGGAATCTTGTGCGATGTTGGAGGTCAGAGCGAGTTGTGGTTGATAGGATCATTGGTCAATTTTTAGAGGTCGAGGATGTCTAATGCTACCAAAAATGGAAATTGTGTGGTTTCCCCTGATTCTAGCGAAGGAGGTGTTGGCTGACCATTTGGACCATAGGGTCCGCCCATTAATGTGTTACCAATGGGATAAGTAGGACTTTGTTGATAAAAATTCCCATTGAGTGGAGGTGTAGGGATGTATGGTTGTTGTCCATAGGGGATGTTGTACTGGGGGGGAAACTGCTAGTTTCCCCTAGTGTAATATTTTCCCCCTTTCCCCAATTGTTTTTTGGGAAGGGTCACCCATATGGACACGAAAGAGTTAGCTTGTGGCATACTGCTATTCGCATAGTTGACCATCGGCATAGACCCTACACCTGAAGTTTGACCACTTAAAGGAATGGCATTAAAAATTGATGCTCTTTCTTGCCCTATTGAATGTAGGGGTACCGAAGTGCCCCCTGGCATATAGGTATTGGTGACACTGCCCCCTTGAATAGTAGCCAAGGTGTTTGAACTCAGTAATGGATTCCAACTGAAAGGGTTGCTAAAGGAACCGAAGTAGCCCTGCTAGCGGGAGCGGAAATTGTGGGTCCAGGTGCAGTCACTATAGGAGCAGATCCCGACAGGTTCGGAGGTCCACTTGCAGTTGTGATGACCATATTACTAGGACCAGGTATAGGTTGGCTACTAGGTTTTCCAATCGGTTGTGTAGAACTGACAACTGGCGTGGAAGATGGTGGTGGAACCAAGTTGGCCACCAACGCCACCGACCCAATGGTAATCGGTTATGAAATGGATGCAGGTGCAACCGAAGACATGGCTGGCACTGGTGTTACATGAACTAACAATGGCCCCAACAGGTCAATGAGAGGAGGATTGTAAGGAGGTATGACTCCTTCAGTAAAGGATCCTCTGGAAACTCTGTATGGTAGGGATTAATGTGAAAATCAATGGTCAACACTAGATACTGCTCTTCCGGAGAAGGCACTGTGTCACCAAGACTTGACTCCTCCCCTAGTGTCAATGGAAGGAGACCTTGTTGTCGCTTAGAAAGATGACGAGGGTCGAAGAACGTCACGATGACCTGTTAATTTTATCAAATTTTATTGTGATGTATTATGAAGTCTCAATGATAGTAACCACACACCTAAAAAAGAAAAAAGAAGCTCTAAAATCAATCGATCAAGCAGCCATAAGGGGTAAGACCCTGTCTGAGTACTACTGTTTGTTGGAAATGAAACCCAGTATCACAATAGCATATAGAGAGAGCTGGTCAAACGTACAGTTATGGTTACTCTTGAGCTTCGCCCGAACCTCAGATGATGGGTGTAAGCACTCTCATGGAGACGAGTACCCTCCCAAATACCGAATACAAAGTAGGTTCATCTGTGTCAGGTACCAGGGAAGCCAGCCCCAGTCACCTTGTGTAAGTCCCTAAGAGTATGGCAACAAAAGATACCTCAAATCACAGACACTATCAGGGGGGTCACGGTCGTAGACAGCATGCTATATGGGTGGAACACCTAGATATTCGATCTAGTTTCGACATCCCCAAGGGGGGCCCCAATATATAGAATGCCCATTGTTATGCACTCGAAGGTGGGCTACCTTCTCATGCACGCCAGTGTTGTCTCGCGCTTAACTCCGGTAGTAGTGGAGCAGTCCCGGTAGTATAAGTACAGCGGGATTTTCACTCTTTAATAACTCTAGTTTCAAGTTTTGTGATCTTGGGCAGTTTTCTCACTTCTTCTATCCCAAGATCCTAGCCTAAACTACTGTTGGTGTGAGCTCAGAAAAAGAGTTATGTGATTTATTATATCAGCGCTTGATTTTTTTAGTGTACTTGTTTATTAGTCTTCAGAGGGGGAGTGGACGAATGAAATGTAATGAGACTCTGACTCAAAACCATGCAGAAAATGATTTTAATATTCAATTCGATGAAGAGCTTGTTTTACAGGGATAAATATTTCAAACATCCATGCAGAAACAAACATTCAAATAACGCAGTTCATCCTAAAAATATTCAAACGTCTATCTATCCTCACTAACAACGTTTTTGACCAAAAAATCAGAATGAAATCAGCTATGTTCAAAAAAACTTTAAAAAAAATTCCTCTTAAAAGATTGAATGTGACTAACACTAAATTTTTAAAAAAGAAAACTAAAAATTCTATCAGGAAACCAAGCACAGGGATCCAAAATACATTAACTAATATGGAAGCCAACAACTCCATAGCCAAGGGAAACACAGCAAAGGTGTAAACAACAAATTTTGACTGGGTAACGCATGCTAGCAGAGGATACAGAGCGTTAATAACATGACTAACAGACTGTATCTAAGCATCAGCAACATTATATTTCACTGGAACACACATAGTGGGTGCGTTACTCAAGGTAAAGTTGTAAACAATGGCTAGGCAGGGTCTGTTTTGGACACTGTGAGCTATTGAGATGGTCACAGAGCATGTGAACTGATCAGAAGGGGATGTGATTAGAGTGGGAAATGACAGAGGGAAAGAGTCAAGGGCTCAAAAACAAACAATCTGGGAACTAAGGATTAAATCCCCAGTATGGTTGCCAATTCTGCTTAGGGGTAAAATGCATGGGTGGTAGCTGATGTAAATCCCTCTCGGGGCTTCCTGGTGCCTAAGGCAGATAATTAGATTATTTGTATAATTACAAATACATTGCACACATGTTTATACTAATTCATAATCGACGAAGTGAGATATTGAAGGATTACCTCTTTGTAGACAGCAGATCCGTTGGAGAGCATTAAGCAGTGTGGTTGAAGTCTTTCCTCACCAACTCCAAGTCTAGATCCTGCAAACAAACAAAGAACCCGTGTAATGTTCACAGTGATATCACTTACTAGAAATTAAAAAAGTGTATAATCAACATTAAACTATGCAAATCTGAGCCATTTATATCATGCTTCATAGACAAATAAACAATAAATGTGACACTAAAACATCAAATGGAAAAAACAGATATAGCTCTATTAATATATGAGAAGAAGATTACAACCATTGGTTGAACCAAGCCTTCCTCAGTCTCCCAACTCCTATCTCTCTCCTCTATCTCTGAGTGTCATGATACCTTGGCTAAGAGTTATCAGTGAACCTTGCTAATCCCTAAGCCTCACACTCAACAATAAAGCTATGCTCTACACATGATCAAACCTTCAACCTTTGACCAAGAGCCGAAGCCTCCAATTTATAGGAATTGGTGAGGACAAACCTTTCCAATATTCTCAATTAGTTTGAATGAGGAAAAATCATGATGTTTCCATCCCTTTCCTTGCTTTTTCCCTCTATAGATGCTCATTTGTGTTTATTAACGTCCAATAAGAGGCCTGCACTGCTGGTTGCTTCTTTTGGACTGACTCTTTTTTAGAAAAATCAAGAAATGTCAGTCAGTTTCTGTGGGATTTGTTCCTTTCTTCATGAAAACATGGGTAATGTTGCCCCTTAGGCAAGACATAGCGTTAACCTAGGCACTAACTCTCCCTTTGAATGGCTGGGATTTGTTACAACTCGACCTGGTTGTCTCTAGGGTGTGTTATCTTGGCAAAATGGGTCTCTATCTGGGTCATTTTCTTCCTTCCATGTTTCCTTATCCTCTGAGCTGATGAGGAGGTCATTTGTCCTGTAACAAACATAACAACTAACCTTCACCAAGCTTGCATATTAAGGAAACAATGAAATGGTCATTAACACTGGAACACAAAGGATGCAAATAAAACAGCTAACATTCACCAAATTCGTTTTGTGTCAACAATGGGGAGTCATAATGGAGTATGGGTAAGAAAAGGTCTGTAGAGTTGATGAAATTATAAAAAAAATTCCACACTGGGATGAGCTCCCTCTCACAGAGAATATTCCACCCTAGGAAGAGAGCTCCCTGTCACATAGGATCTTCCACCTTAGGAAGATCTCCCTGTCATAGAGAATCTTCCACCCTGGGAAGAGCTCCCTCTCTTTATAGGAAGAGATTATAACCTGAGTATCGAAAGGGCTGAAGATACCACTGGAAAAATCAATAGCAAATATGGTATAAGTGTGTGCAGGCACGAATGTTAATACCCACGGTAAACACCAAATTCATGTGCATTGCATCCATAACCAGTTTCATAATCCATCGACTATGAACCAAGATAATGTCGGACGCTGGCCCTTCTCCCACCACTTTCCCATATTTAAATCGATTTGAAATAATAGGGTTTGGTTGACGGTGTAGATGATATAACCTCCAAGCGTAGGTGGCATCCGAACAAGCGTTGACGTGAGCATCGATCTTCGTAGGTGCCTTTCCCTTCGCCACTAGTTTCTCTTGCATGCACATCATTCTGACTGACGTTGATGTAGAAATTAAAGGAACCCCCATCACAAAAGAGTGTTAGACCACATATAAATAGAGAGGAAATGACCATTAGGAAAAGAAATGAGATTGAGATTGATGAAGATTTAAAATATTATAATAACAATTTAATAATAATTTTTAATTTGGAAAGAAATGATCATTGAGAATAAGAATATTGAGGTAATTATATATTATAAAGTAATAATTAAATAACAATAAATATAAACTAAGAAAGGGGGAAATGAAAAGTGAGATTAAGTTTAATTAATTGATTAAATGGAATTATTTAAAAAAACTATTGACTAAAAGTGAATTAGCGAAATTAATTAAATTAAGATTAATAAAATTGTTTAAAAGTATAGAAAGATAAATTAAAGTGGGGGAATGGTGTTTATTGATTATTTTTAATTGTTAAGAAGAAAAAATATTAAAAATTACAGTGTTAGGTTAATAAGGGTAAATATTAAGAAAAAAAAGAGAAAAATTAAAATAAAACAAGATGAAATAAGGAATTCACAAATTATTATAGAACAAAATAGCATTTAATTGAGGAGAATTAAGAGAGAATAAAATTAAATGAGAAATATTAAAAAGGGGTGTTTATTTTAAGGGAGAGAAACACAAAACTGAGAAAAAAATAAAATAGAATAAAACCTAAAATATAGAATAAAACGAGAGAGAAAGGAGAGAGATTGATTGATTTTCAACTTTCGGTGGGTGACTAGTTCTCTTGGAATGGTCCCATGGTGAATGATTGCCTCTTTGAATGACTTTATAGAAAGCCAAGGCACTCCTTAAAAGCACTTTCTCTTATGGTTTGTCGGGTAATATGGTTGGAGTGAAATGCTACCATATTTTAGGATCAAGGGAACTCTTATATCAAGATGGTATGCAATAGTTTATCTCTCTTAAAATATTTGCAAAAAAATCTTCAGTCTCTCACAATGAATCAACATTGTAAATTAATTACTCAAAAGGATAAATCGTGGGGCTTTTTTTATGGATCCACTGGAAAAACGCCCTCCCCCTCAAGGGATTGGTGGAAAAATCTACATCTTTGAGAATCACTTCTTCTCCTTTGCATGTTGTGTTAGATCTGCTACAAATAAATTTGATGAATTATTTTCTCTCAAACTTCTCCGCCAATTGGAAAAAATTTTGAACATAAGTGAGATGAATATTTATGTTTACTCTCTGAATGTGATCAACTTGATGAATGGAAAATCAAATCTAAAAAATTATGTACATAAGTAATGAAATCAAGAAGTTAATCTCCTTTCAAAAAGAGGATTAGTGCTAGCTAAGGGACAGTGAGAAATTAATGAAAACAAGGAAGTAATGCTCAACCTTCTCCAACTCTATCCATGGGAATAATTGATCCATATGCCAATGGTGCCTCACTATTTTAATATGTACCTTGGTGGTTCTGGTCAAGGATAGAATTTTTTGGAGAATTATATATATCTTTGAGGGAGATTGTCTACATTCTGATAGAATTATTCTTCTCTCTATTTTTTTGGGTGCATCAGTATTTATCACACATGATACTCTGGGATCTCTTTGTTTTTCTTTTGCACAGGTCTGGAGGTAGTTCGAGATACATATGAGACTTATTTTTGGGCCCTGTATGGTTGAAAAAAATTCAAATTTTCAAATATATAAAATCAAATTTGATGATTAGTTTGATGAAATAATAAACTCATTTTTTTAGATAATTTTTTTATATGTATATTCTCTCTAATGGATATATTTTAACTGTAGATGCTTATCTAGCCCATCCAAAAATTTAACCCTAAATTTTGGTTTAGGAGGAGAACCCATATTTTTTTTTCTTTTGGAAACAATGGGAGTAGGCGATACCATCTCCCACATGTTGGAATCATTTTTTGTAGACTGGTGTTTTTTGGGCATGGATGTCAAGGGGAGATTAGGGGGGCTTGAAATGGGATTAAATAAAAAAACCATCAAACTAAATGGTTCCTGGGGGGAGGGTTCTATTATGGGGGTAGATATTTTCTCCTTTAAACTAGGGATGGAATTCAAGGTGGTTAATGTTTATGGCCCTTTTCAAGAGAGGTCCCCTTTTGGAATCAAATGATGGGTAAATATTACATGAAATTTGACAATCTAGTGATTGGGGGGGGCCTCAATTTCACTATTGGGGTCTCTGAAACATGGGGTCCTAGAGAGAGGGTTGATTCTCTCTCTAATTTTTTACTCATTTGCTTGTTGGATATAATTTTACCGATGTGAACCTAATAAAAGGTAAGCCTACATGGAGGAACGTAAATTTAGGTGAAGAAAGGGTAGAAAATTATCTGGACTGATTTCTAATGGCAGAATCCTTAACAGAGAATATCCCCTTGTTTAGGCAATGGATTAGTATGGGTGGTGAATGAGATCATCACCTTAATTTTATGGAATTGAAAGGGGTCTGAATAAACTTGGAATTTCATTTAAATTTAACGCATCTTAGCTTAAAGAGAATGAATTCCTCAAGATGGTCTTAGAAAAATAGGTTCCATATAACGCTTACCAAGACACTTTTATAACTGTTCAATTTGCAGAAAACTTAAAATGGGTTAAAAAAACTATAGTGCAGTGATTTGTCAGAAAAAATGTTTGAAAGAAGATGAAGAGCATAAACATATCGAAGATAAATTGGGTAGACTTGAGGAGTCGGAACGGCATGGGTATGTGTCTGAGGACTCCAAACAAAGAATATTTTAACTTAAGGCCTTAAAAATAAGGATCTTGGAAGAAAAAGAGGAGCAATTGAGACTGAAAATCAAAGCAGTTTGGTTGCAAAGTGGTGATGAGAATACAAATTTTTTCCAAAACTATACAAAAGGGAGAAAATCAGCCAACATTATCTATATCTAAATGATATGGAGGGTGGGAGTGCTACATCCTTTGAGGAATTAGCCAAATTAGGGAAAAGACACTTCAGTAATTTATATAAAGATCCCTTTGAAGCCTTGATCATATAAGTTATCGAAATATCACAGGTTTTCCCCCAATTCTCAAATGATGAATAAAACTGAGGTTAATGGAACCAGTGACTAACAAAGAGTTACAAGGGGTCCTTCAAAGGTTCCAGAAGGAAATATTCGTAGGCCTAATGGCTGGATGGTTGAATTTTTCCTAGAATTATATGATATTTTGGGGGAGGACTTATTGAGAGTAATGGAGGACTCTAGAGAAAATGGAAGAGTGTTGGATTCTTTTAATTCCACTTTTATTTCTCTTATTCCAAAAATGGATGTCTTCCAATCCTTTGATGACTTTTGTCCTATCTCCCTTTATAATTGTTTTTATAAGGTGATAAAAAATATTATTGCAAATAGAATCAAATAAACTCTCTCAAAAAGTGTGTCAATGGAGTAGTTTTCCTTCCTAGAAGGACATCAGATACATGAGGCTATAGGGGTGTCCCAAGAGGGCTTGCATAGTTTTAAAAAAAAAAATAAGGGGCATTGTTAAGGATTTACCTATCAAAAGCATAAGATTGGGTTATTTGGCTATATATTCGGTTGATTCTTACACATCTTGGGTTTGATGTGCAATTTATCAACTGGATCATGAGTTGCATAAACTTAGTTTCACTTTTTTCCTCATCAATGGCTTGGCATCAAATTTATTTCATGCACAACATGGACTTCAGAAAGGTTGTCCAACATCTCCCATGTTGTTCGCTTTTGTAACAGAAGGTCTTAGCAGGTGGCTTTTAGAATCCAAAATAAGGGGTGATTTGAAGGGAATTTATGTGGACGAAGATCTGACGATTACCCACTTACTATGTGTGGGAGATATTATTTTATTTTGTGATGGATCCAGTCAAGACATCAGCACCATCAATTCTTCCCTACAACATTTTCAAAAAGCGTCAAGTATGCAAGTCAATGTTTAGAAATCGACTATTTCCCCCCTTGCACTAATTGTGGATGAATCTAGAAATGCACAAACACAATTCCATTTTCATATTAATGTTTTCGATGAATGGTTGAAGTACTTGGATTTCACCTAAAGCCAAATGATTACAGAAAAGTAGATTGGAAATGGCTCATTAAAACAATTGAAAAGAGGCTAAAGGTGTGGTGTTTTTGGTGGTTGTTCAGCACTAGTAGGTTGGTACTTATAAAATATGTTTTGGAGGCCATCCCTATATATTGGATGTCCTTATGATGGATCCCCAAAGGTGTCTTAAATTTTATCCGCCAGTTGTGCTACAGATTCTTATGGGATAGCTAAAAAGAGGAATTTGTCCTCCCATGGGTCATATGGGACAAAATCGCAGTGCCAAAGGCATGGGGGTCTAGGGCATAAAAATCATTCCTTTATTTACAAAGGCACTGGAAGCTAAAGTGGGGTGGAGACTACTCTCCAAAAATAGTCTATGGACCTCGACGATGCACAAGAAATATATATATCCACTTTATATTGTTGACTAGATTAGATCCCCTGAAAAGAAAATTTCTAATTCTTTAGTGATATGGAAGGAAATTCTAGCTTCCTTCTATGTAAATGAAAGTGGACTTGTACGGAAGGTAGGAAATGGATAAAAGTTGAGGATTGGGGAAGACACCTGGGTGGTATATGGGGAAATATTTCATCTCTAGGTTGAATTGGTAATGTTCTTAAATGGAAATGGAAAGGTTACCTTGAATCAAGTGCCACAAATTACACTTGATTCACGATATGGGTCGAAGGATGAGTTGATTGTAATCATCTCAATATTCGAGCAAATTTCATGGTAATTTGGCAGAACTACACTACTTCCTTAAATTTTTCACATGTCAGAATATGAGACTAGGAGGATTCATTGTGCTAGCTACATTCTCTTTTTTGAGAATATACACTCAAAATAAATTACCTGCACCTAATCCTTGTAGGTATACTAGAGGCCTAAGTCTAGTGGTGGAAGAGATTGTGGAAATTAAAGTTTCCAATAAAGGTTTAAGTATTCATGTGGTGCCTTATTGAAAACAAAAAATCCCACTTGGGATGATATTCAGAAGAGGTGGAATGAAGGGCCCAACTGGTGTACTTTGTGCAAAGAAGAATGAGTACCACACATGTTCTTATATTTCCGTTTTGCACTGAAAATCTAGGTTGTTTGCAAAAAATTGACTGGCATAAAAAATATGGACTAGAGAATCATTTATGGAGGCATGGTAGTCTTGGTGGGAGAAGATAAGTGAAACGAAGCACATAAACACTCCTCTCCTCATATCTTGGGGTGTATGTCTTACAAGAAACAAATACATCTTCTCGGACAAGCCTTCATCAGTGGATAGGGTGGAAACACACGTCATAGCCATTTTATCTCTACTACCTATGTCGAACTCAAGCCATGCCCCTCGCATTATCATATTTGAAGAAATTGAAACATCTTCTCCATCAGCCTATTTTGATGGGGCTTACTTAGAAAGTGGAATGTGCAGTGGTGGTGTTGTTTTATTTCTACAAGAGCATCACTTTTTCAAAATGCAGCTCGGTTTTGGCAGAGGATCAAATAACTATGTTGAATTACTAGCCTTAAAATTTCTCTTATTGTTTGCCATTGAAAAGGGATGTCATACACTTCATATTTGTGGGGAATATTTGATCATTATATATTGGTTTAATGAGACACATAGATGCCAAAGTCACACACTGCTTCCTATACTTTGAGAGACTCTTCACTTAAAACACTATTTTTCTCATATTTCACGTTGTCACATCTACAGAGAATGCAATGCATTAGAAAACCAATTATCTAAATGAGGTGATCAATAGGTTATGGGCAAGCAGAAAATCTTCAAGTGGCTAGGAGAAAACACACAGGAATAACTCCACTGTCCATTCACGGACATCACTCCTTAGGCTTAATTGCTTGTTTGGGGTTGGATATCTTCTGATATCACTTTTTGTCTTAAGAACATTTATATGCATGTTCACAGAGGAATGTAATGTCGTTTATATTTCTACATATTTATGATTAATACTATATATGATGATAATGTAACATGCATCAGAGACTTTTTCTCTACTTATAGCAGGCAAGAATGTGCCCGATTTTTCATTTTTGTTTAATTGGTCATTTTTTTTTACTCAATGGATTTTGATGCATCTACAAAATGTAATTTCTTCATTACTGATAAAAAAATTAGGTATTTATATCTATATATAAAAACTTCTTAAGATTTAATGTTAGTTATTTATTTAAACATTTAAGTTTATTTTAGATGGTTAGAATAAATTGTTATCCTTCCCACACATATAACATATTGAAGTCACTTTGAGCCGTATTATTTTATAACCTTAATTCTTATGAAATATCTAGCTTATCTATAAATTAGAAAATGAGATACTTTGATATATATATATATCATTCTATTAGCTTTTTAATTTTTAATTATATTGTATTTTTTATTTTAATTATTATTTAAATATAGGAAAAAAAGTATTATCTATGTTTTCATGAGAGGTTTTTAATTTATTTAATATAGTAAAAAAATTAATAAATTCTTCAATATAATTTAAAAATTAAAAACTATTATTACAAAAATAAAAAATTATATTAGAGGAAATTTCACCCTAAATGTGCTCATGAAATTTTTACATAATTTGTATGTCATAATTATGTAAACCAATCAAAAACATTTAAATTTAAAAAGAGGTACATGTCTTAAATAAATTGAAATTGATTAATTTGGATATATGTGAAATATTATATTTAAGAAAAAACTTTATGAACAATCACATTGACAACTTGGTGTTAGTATGAATCTTTTGTCGAAGTGTATGAAAAAAGACCACTTTAGCTACACATAACAAATAGCCCTAACATCAAATATGGCTGCCAATATCTTCAAATCTGCAGTTATTTGATCAAGATAAATGCTACACAAATCCAGATCTATGCATAAAAAGACATTAAGCAGTAAAAATAAGGTTTTGCTTCATGCATCCAATAGACAAGACAAGAGCAATATTTTTGAAAGAATTTTTATATTAAGGGCACCTGAGAGGAAAACAAGAAAGGTGTTTCCAATTCTCCTCAATGGGATGGGTTCTTGAAAGTCCTCAGTGCTTCAGATCTAGCATTTCTTTCCCTTGTTGGTGTAGAAAACCCAAACAAACATAGAACTCAAAGGGAGCTCACAAAGCAAATAATGGAGAATGTGACAATGATAATGGCTCAAAGTCAAACCAAGGGCATAGATCTAAAGTGATCTAATGAGTGACAAAAGGTGACAAATGAATGAGAAAACCCTTCTATTTATAACAAAATATTGGGTCATTCTAGATCTTGGTGCATGATTAAAATAATATTAAACAAATCTAGATCCACCTTTTATGAAATATTTTATTATATTTGTTGGAAGGAAAAGACATTTGACTTGGGTCAAATCCCTTTATTTGTAAATAATAAATAAATAAATGATTTATTTATTATTTTAAGGAAGTGGTTGAATGATAATTAAATAAATAATGATTTATTTAATTATTTATAGATGATTTAGTCATACTTAACCAGGAATATTTATTTAAATAATATTTAAATAATTATTCCTAGAAAATAATAAGATAAATAAGGATTTATCTAATTTATTTCCTTGTTTTGGGTTAAACATGACCAGGAATAATAATTAAATTATTGTTTAATTAATTATTCCATGAGGAAAATAAAATAAATATAGATTTGTTTAATATTTCCTTTTGGGGTTTCCTGTTTAGACCATAAACAACCTAATAAATGTGTTTTATTACGTTATTTTACATAGTGAAAGCAATTTTACTTAGGGTAAAATTGGTCTTACATGGTGTACTTGGGTCCATCTAATGATAATAGGTTAGATGACCAAAAAATGGTGTAACACTTAGGGTCCAAGCTATACAGTCAATCACATTGACAACTTAGGGTCCAAGCTTTTCTAACCCCTACTGAGGTTCATCATCCCAACAAATTTGGAGAGCAACATCAACAAATTAAATATTTATAGCAAAAGTGCAATTGTAATTTTTTTTTAACAGCTACTAAGTTAAATATTATAAAATTAAAAATGGAATGTTATAAGATTATAAAATTAGTAAAAACAAATAATTCATTATATAATGAATAATAACTATTATTAATCTATTTATATTTTTTTTAATTATCTAACATTAATCACAATATTATTTAATCAAAAATAATACTTCATCATAACTCTTATTAGTCCCTACTGCCTACGGCATCGCAGGGACTATAGTAATCGAAATCGATATACTTTAAAAATCTAGCACGTAAATCAATATAATTTAAAACTTATGAACTATGCTTTTTTACCTACTATGTCTGCACCACATTTGTTGGACCAATGAAGTATACAGAAATTTTTTTTATTAACCAATCAATGCAATTTTCATCTTATTTGGCCTCATACCGAGGCAAGTATGAGGCCGAACTTAGGATAAGTATGGGAATACCACCAAATTTTCAGATTGATAAGAACTAATGCTAACATGAATTCTGAACATTAAATGCTAAAATGTTTATGTTGGAAAAGTATGGCTCTCAAAACCATTGTCTAGAGGTTCTAACAGGTGACATTCACGGTAACAGTTGTCATATCTACGCCTATAACAGGTGACATAACAATTTCCATATGTACGTCTACCACTGCTCTTTTGTTTACATATAATAGGTGACATACACTGTAACTGTTCAAAGACTTGGGATATGATCTCTTCAGACTCGTATCTCTTTGTATCTCTTTATTCTTACAAACTGGAGACAATGAAAGAAATTTACACTGCTTGCTGGCTTTGCGGGCTTTACGAACAGGGATGGTGGCCGCTTAGAGAATCCAAACCAGATGGGATAAGAAATAAAGAGAGATGGCGGGTGGGATGATGTTGGCTAGACCATGCGGCGAGACACCACCAAACAGTTATGATGCTTCACAATATAATAGCATTTATACCACTAATGGCATTCATACAGATGCGCTTGACATCGCACTATCTTATTTTCCCTGGGCCCTTGCCCTTTATCACAAGAAAGCACAATCTGGGTTTGGTTTCCTGCTTGGGGTTAAATTAAAAATAGCCCAGATAATGATACTACTGTTTGGGGCACTTCCTGCATACTACCTTGTAAAAATAAATTTCAGTAGTTCTTTCTCACGAATTCTAGTTATATATACAAAACAATAGCTATTACTGAATTTAGTGTTGAGTACATAGACCACACAGTGGTTGATTATAGGCATTAGGAAAGTTGTTTCATTTTTAGCTTGGTCAATCGTACCCTTTCTTTTTCCATGGATCAGCTCTCAGCAAAATCTAGTTGTGTTCCAGTTTGTAACTGAACTTCTAAGTAAATTAAGTTTTGTTATTGTCTATCTTTGTCATGTCCTACCGCTCGGTACCAGGAAACATTCTTTTGAAGTCCAGAAATCTAATATTTTTGAATCTATATTGAATAAGGGATTACTAATTCTTACTCAAATGTTAACAGGTTGATGTAGCAGTTCCGCAGTATCAGAATAAAAAACTCGTGCAACAGTTAGATGCCTAGAAAAATTAAATCCACGTTCTTGAAGGCAAATTTAATCAACTCAAAAGCAAACAAACTGCCTACGATGACATATTGATCATAGTAAACAGTGCTTGGAATCAAGCATGTTTTAAGTTTTCTGTATGGTTTTTTGTTTTGTTTTTTTTTTGCTTTTAATTCTTCCATTATTTGCTAATTATTATGATGAGTTTTGATACCAGTTGGTAGAGGATTTGGGATTTTTGGCAATACGTGCTAGTGGGAAGACAACTAGAGTTCAGGTTTTAGATAATCATCAGCCTTCAAAAGGTGATATTCAACATGTAACAATAATTAATACTTCGCACTGACTTATATGATAATTATAACTTTTAAGTTGTTTCCAAGTACTTATAAATTTTAAATTTATATGACTTATCTAATTTATTCTTAATTTGTTTTCCAGAGAGTATTGCTTCATGTCATCCAGAAGAAACATTTTTGTATCGCCTTTTGGAAACAGGTGCAACTGAAAACAGTGGAGAAAATTATTTTCAAGCGAAGAGTTTCCTGAAGGGCATGGTGCAGAACTCCCAAGCCACGGGAAAACAAGGGAACCTAATGAACATGGAGTTATGTTTGGGTCCCGATTTTTTCCCTTAAATTCAAAGGACACAGTGCCAGTAGCAATATTGCTAATTTTATCAAACAAAATAAGGGATCAAATTAAAACTCTCATTTGGGCATGATTTGATCAAATCAGTGTACAAGAGAACTCTGAATTGGGTACCTTTTGAACAATTAAAATTCATCAAGGAAATAAGAAAACCACAATTTCACTATCAAACCAATACACACTGAAATTTTCAATTGGCTACCATCTAAAGAAATTAAACAAGAAAAATGGGCATTTTATAATCAAACTTCAAATAGTGAAAACCCTATATTAGATCCCCTTTTGAATAATCATAACTTATAGAATTTCATACTACTAATAAAAAAAACCAATCCATTTACCTCATGATCCAATAGCAGGCTCGAGAAGAATTCCACCTGCAATTCTCTTTCCCTGCAATTAAACCATTTTTAACGATTGCAACCCCACATGCTCTCACCGATAGAACCATTTCCTATCCCTTTCGTCAACGACGGAAACCTCCACGCTCGGCCCGCTTCATATGTGGCCATGTACTACTACTCGTCTACCAACATCGCAATGGAAAAATGGTCAGATACAAGCAAAGTCTTGTAGACAACCTTCTCTAGTTCCTGCATTAATTCAGTCAGTACATATAATGATACAGATAAACTATGAAAAAATGTCAACGAAATATGAGATGTTATAGAGCTCCAACCTTGGCATTGTCTATTGAAGTCAAATATTTAACTCTTCTTTTCTTCCCGATGCCATCATCTACGCATTTGGTCGGTTCAGAAAAAATGCACATGCTTTCCCCTCCTCCTTATTGGAGTCCTCCGACAACAGGTCCCAGGTTGAGAGCCTTGAAAACGATTTTCTCTGAAGAATTTAGATCAGTGTTCCTTTGAGCACAAAACTTTCTATGTATTGCAAGATAGAACACATCTGTAGCAACCTCAATCAACAGTTGAAACAACTGAAACAACACATGGAATATTGTTTTAACCCCACCACCAGCTGGCGCGCACCATAGTAAGATGGAATGGCATTCTTAGTAGCTGGAACCAGACATGAAGATCTAAAACTGATTCTCACCGTCTAGAACTCAAGATCAAGATCTGAAACTGAATCCGTAACCTTAAATTTAACTATTAGCTCCACATTTCTGGTTACATTCCACATTACCTTCCAATCTGAAGATTCCTGAAATCGAGTTTTTTGCATGTATTTTTTAGCACGTGATTACAAATGTCAAGTGTCTTCATGGTTTTCAAAGAAACATCACCATGTGGTTGCTCGAGTTGGGAAGTTGAATAAATTTAAAAAACTTGTCGTAATAAAACAGTTGATTGATGCGCAAGTATAATAATCAATGACGGGTATCACAAAGCCGTCAAACCTTTAATACTAAATTTTTGAATAAGTAATATTTTTCTTATATGTTCGCCGGATGCGGCTGATTAAAAGCCATCTGGGAACGTGGCACTCAGTCCACTTCCCGATGGACCTCGCCGGTGTAGCCCACATGGCTCCCGGTACTGCCATTAACTACTGTATTAATTTCTCACCCGGTGCGAACTCTTCTTATCTTGAACGGCTCACTCAGCTCCTCGACATGGCTATTGTGTTTGGCATGGACGGTTTCCGCTGCGATTCGAATGGAGGAGTGGGCGGCCTCTGCTCTCCTCAGCCTCTGCAGGTGAACTGTTCGCCCGCAAGCATTGAAGCATCCATTAAAACCACTACAAGAAAGCGCTGCTGGATCGTGGCTTGTTTCGAACCAGCTCCTAATTGTCATTTCTCTCACAGTCCTTGGTGTAATCGACGAGTTTGGAACTCTGCCACCATTGCTCAGTCAGGTAATTCTGCTACCTCCTCTATCAATTTGCTTCGTGGACACAGTAGCATCGCTCCGGCTTCTTTTGTTCAGGCAGGTGGTGTCCAGAATTCTCTTTCTCCCTCTGCCTGCTTGGGGAATCTTGCTGAGCCAAGTTCTGTTTTGGTCATCATGCCCCGCCTCCGCGAGCGCATGAGAGCTCGAAGGGGCTCCACTCGTGGTCGGCTCTCTCATCAATGTGTGCCTCCCTCTCCTGTTCCCATGTCTGAGAATGCCTCTGGCATTTCTCCTGATACCATCTCTACCCCGCCCGCACCCCATGTGCCTCCTGCCGGTGTCAGCTCCCTTCGACCCACCATACGTCAAACTTCTCAACGATCTGAGCTGAGGTTTGACTGCACCTCTTGTGATGCCACTCTCACCACTTTTATTACTGTGACTCTGCGGGAGGAAGTCCCTAATTTCGCTCCGCCTAGCTCCTCGACTATGCCCGCACCCTCCTTCAGCAACAGCTCCCCTCGTGACGGCCCTGCCCTCTCTGCTCCTCAGCATAGGCCCTCCATGGAGATTGCGCGCGAGGGTGGTGGAAATGCTCCCGGTGACAATCAGGTGAACAACAGTGAGATGTTCACATGCAGAATTGTTGAAGAAGACCCCTCTCCTACTCATGGATCATAGCTGCTTTAGCATCCAGGTTTTTTTCAGTTCTAGTCGAAACTATATGCATCTTAGCTACACTACTTTGCTGTACAGGCAGTTTACTTATTTCAGCTACAGTTTCATTTTGTTTTTTGTAAATTTAAAGCCGGTTTCCCTCTCATGGGCGGCTCAGACATTATGGATTAATGGACTGGTTTCCCGTTCTGGGCAGTCCCGATTATGCTTGTCTTGCTTGACTATCAAGCACAACGTTCAGGCTTCCCTAGCTGACGTTGGTGCAGTTTTGTACTACTACTTTTATACATAATAGAATTTAGACTTACTTAGAAAAAATAAAAAAATTTCTTATATGTTTATGTGAATTTATTTATTTAGGCTTACTAACTTAATATCTTGTTTAGTTTTCTTTCCTTCTTTGATCAAGAGAGTTTTATCCCGACCGTCCAGCTAGGACATCCTCTTTTCCAGTTTCCACTATTTTATTTTAAGAAAAATCACACTATTGCACCATGTATTTTGTGTTTCAACTATCAATCGCACAACTGGTGGAAGGGTCAATCTTTTTTGGGATTGGTCGTGGACATTCAATAAGATCCCTCGCTCACGTCAAGGTCCTATGGTGCAAGTGAGAAACGCTAAGCTAAGATACAGACCCAAGTCACACTAAGGACATGTAGTGTAAGTGAGTAAGGCCATGAGAAATGGATTTTTCAAGCTTATTCATTCTCTTATCAAACTGGAAAACAGGTTCAATCTAGCTTCATAGTCTCTGGTTCCTGTTCCTTGATTTCTCCTCACCCATTGGTAACGGGCAGGGACTTGCTGCTTCGCAGCCTCCTTGTTTTAATATAATAAGCCAATTCAAAATTAAAATAATAAATAAAAGAGGTAAATAAAAAATAAAAAATAACAGCTACTAAGTTAAATATTATAAAATTAAAAATAGAACATTATAAGATTGTAAAATTAGTAAAAATAAAAATTTATTATTTACTGAATAATAAACTATTCTTAATCTATTAATAAAATTTCCTAAATGCGGGTGTTTAAATTTGGGAGGCGGACGACAAGCCTAGCGCGCGCCACATGGTCACGCATGGGCTCAGTCCGGCCACATTTATAATAGCTAGCTGCTCGCATTCCTCCGCCATTAATATGCTCAGACAGCAATGCCACTACTCCCTCCTCATAATGACTCTGCGATTCATCATTCCGCCATCTCCTTCCCGCTGCATTTTCCCCTCTACGGTCTCAGAGCTGAGCTCTCGAACGCACACAGGGAGGCCGTGCAACCTCCAGCCTTATGCTTGCCCCTGGCTTTCATTTCACCCACAACATTTATTGTAGCTTCAGCTCTGCTCCTTTGTCTCAAAATTCCCATCCTTTAGCTCACCCTGCCCTGCCTCCTCTTCTCACCTGCCTTCCAAACGATTCTGATAGCTCCAACATGCCCTGATGGCATTGAATGTTGCAGACGAGGCAGCGGGCGAGGTCAAGTGTCTCGTCCCCCTCTATCCATCCGCTCTAAACCTCATTCACCACCTCATGAAGAGAATTCTGCCCTCTATCCCTCCACTCGCCATAGTAGAGGCAGAGGACAAGCTTCACGACCGCCTCTCTCTGTTCAACTTGATGAGATTCATGAACATCGTCAATCCATTGGCCGTAGCAGAGAACGAGGCAGGGCTTCCCAGCCTCTGCAAACCATCTACATGGAGACTCGGCCTCTTCTGTCTAAGGAAAATTCAGCACAATTTCACTACATGTGTGTGCTGGACAGACCCTGCCTTTCTACTACCATCACTATCAGCTTCAAGAAAGAAGCTTCCTTCTAAGCAGACCAAAGTACCAGGAAAAGACAGAGAAAATCCACCATAACCTCTGTGCCTCCACAACTCTCGCGTAAGTCAGAGGCCTTACCTGTCAAACCGAGTTCCAATTCCTCCGTCAGCAATGGAAATGGTAGTAGTGGAAGTGGTAGCCCATAATGGTCGGGTGAAGAATATTTCAAGGGCAATGCCAACACAGTTCGCACTGCCACAACACCTGAACCAGCAGCTCATCAAACGACACATGCGAAGGACTCTTCTGACAACTACAGATGCCTCATTATGGAGGAACCACCACCTCAAAAAAATGACACCTAGCATGGAGAGGTCTTTTTTTACAGCTATGTTTATTTTCTATGTTAAATTTTCTTTCCTGAATATTTTCACAACTCTTAACTATTTTTTGTCTGAAGCTCGTTTCTCGTCTGAGGGCAATTGTATTATGATTGGTTTCCCCATCTGGGGTAGTCAATATTTTTCTTTTTTGACTTATAATGCCCGAGGAATTGGCTAGAACAGTGATTCTAGAGGCCCGACTCTTCCTGTACATTATGTTACATTAATAGAATTTAGTCCAACTTAGAAAAAAAAAATATTTATAAAATTATTTTTATTTTTTATTATCTAATATTAATCACAATATTATTTAATCAACAATAATACTTCATCATAACTCTTATTTTAATATAATAAGAAAATTCAAAATTAAAATAATAAATAAAAGAGGTTATATATATATATATATATATCAAATAAAAAATCAAATATTTTTTTTAAATTAAAATCAAATTAGATAATAGCAAGGAAAACACAAAAAAATAAATTGACAAGAGAAGGAAAACTAGAGAAGGAAAAAAGAAAAGAGGGAGTATGAATAAAGCGAAGGGACTCTGGTTCATGAGTACCTTCCCTTTGTTCCTAATCCCCTTTTGTTTTTTTCCCTCCCTCCTTTCCTTCTCTTGTCCTGGTTATATTTTTTCTGGAAATTTATTTTTATATGTTCTCCTTGTTATTATCTAATTTGATTTTAATTTTAAAAATTTTATTTTATTTTTTATTTGAATTTATTTTATTTTAGATTTAAGACTTTTATGATTAACATTATTATCATTTGAGACTGTAAACTTCTGTGATCCATAACATATTAAAATAAATTTTCGAGGAAATCACATGAGAAATTTTTTGGACGAATGCTTTTCGAACTAATGAATGTAGTTCATCATCAGGATAATGACGATTGGCTATTCCAACTATCATATAAATATCATGCAGAGAAAAGCAACAGTCAAAACCTAAGGAAAAGTAGACGTTAAAATAGTCAAAAACAATAAATAAATGAATGAAAACAAAATAAATCTCATCATAAAGTAATAAAAAATAAAGACCAAGTCAAAAAACAAATAGTCAAGATAAAAATGAAAATGAAATAAAATAATCAAAATAGTCAAAATCTTACAAAGACTAATATAAAATAAACATTAAAAATATATAAATAATGAAATAAATAAATAAAATATACATATACATACATACATATATATATATATATATATATATATATATATATATATATATATATATATATTGAAATATAATCAACCTTAAAAATTAAAAAATAAAGAATTAAATAAAAGGAATTACAAACATAAAACTACCTAAAAATAAAAATATACTAAAACTATATGAGTAATAGAAATAATTTTTAAAGTTTATAATAAAAAAAGGAAACATTAAACCCCAAACACCTATTAAGTAAAACACAGGGAAACAAAAGGAGAGGAAAACTCTAGAGGATGGATCACTACTTAGAGCAAAGAGATGGAATCCAACAACTGCTCACTTTACACCCGACATCCCTATTCAACTTATGTGGCCTTTTCTCAATCTCAATAGCTTCCCTAAATTTCCAGTGATGGAAATGCTCAACCCTAGCAATGACTCTGGATTCTTCCATACAAATTTGATGCTTTGTTTTCTCCACATGCTTAGCTAGAGCTGAGGTCCTCATTCTACCATGCCTGATATTTGTAGAATTCTCTTGAATCCTTTTATTAATTGACCGACCAGTTTCTCCAATGTAAGGGATCCCACAGGAACATGGGATCAAATAAACACCTTTCACACTTTTGGCGTCCAACGGGTCTTTAACAAATCTAAGGGAACCATGAATGGTGTTCAAAGGTTTAAAAGAGGAAGAGATCTTAAGCTTCCCTAGAATCCGAGCAATCTTGTCAGTATTACCTTGTATAAAAGGCATATTAGCCCTACCAACAAAATCCTCTTTTTCTTTTTTCTGATTCGGACCTCTGCTAGCATCCATGAAAGCCTTCAAACCCTGACTTTTACTATAGCCATTCTCTTCAAAGACCCTAAGGAGATGGGTCTTCTCCTCATCCAAATGATCCTTATCTGAAATTCTAAGAGCTCTCGTGGCTAAAGTGTTAAGAACTCCAACTTTTTGAGCTAAATGATGATGAGAGCAAGAATGCAAATACTGATCAGTGTGAGTTTTCTTTCGAAAAACACAGTGCGAGAAAGAGCCATTATTATTTCTAGAGATGATAACATCAAGGAAAGGAAGGCTTCTATCAGTCTCAGTTTCCGTCGTGAACTTGATGGAGTCGAATTGATTATTCAGGTGCTGATGAAAAGAATCTAACTCTTGACGACCATGAGACCAGTTTATGAAGGTGTCATCCACAAACCGCTTCCAAACCTTAGGTTTAAAAGGAGCAGAATCCAAATCTTTAGATTCAAAATCTTCCATAAAAAGATTAGCAACAACAGGGGAGAGCGACGAACCCATGGCAACACCACAGGTCTGCTCATAAAACAATCCTTCAAAACAAAAAAAGATTGAGGTAAGGCAAATTTCTACCAACATTGTAGTGTCCGGATCACTGATGCGTTTGATTACTTCCATTGCCTCATTGATAGGGATATTCGTATAAAGGGAAACCACATCAAAACTAACAAGAGTCATCTGGTTCACAAACCCAGCTTTTCAACTCTTGGACAAAAGAAGCAGAATCTTTCACGAAAGAATCTGAATGACCAACAAGAGGCTTCAGCTTACGGGCCAAATACTTCGCTAGGAGATAAGTGGGCCCACCAATAGTATTAACAATGGGTCTAAGAGGAACGCCCTCTTTATGAATCTTAGGGAGCCCATAAATCCTAGGGGTGATAGGATTAATTTCAATGAGCTTATGGCTCATAAAACCCACAGTGCTACTAGATTTAATAGCATTCGCCACAATCTTAGAGACTTTATTAATAGGGTTTTTAGAGAGCTTCTTGTAACTCCTCTTGGGTTTTCCTCTCTTTTTGTTTCCCTGTGTTTAACTTAATAGGTGTTTGAGGTTTAATGTTTCCTTTTTTATTATAAACTTTAAAAATTATTTCTATTACTGACATAGTTTTAGTATATATATATTTTTTAGATAGTTTTATGTTTTTAATTCTTTTTATTTAATTCTTTATTTTTTAATTTTTAAAGTTGATTATATATATATATATATATATATATATATATATATATAATGTTTATTTTTATTGACTTTATCTTTATTATTATTATTTTATTTTATTTATTTATTTATTTTTATTTATTTTTATTTTTTATTTTTTATTTTATATATATATATATATATATATATATATATATATATATATATATATATATATATATATATATATATATTAAAGGATGGGATTTATTTCGTGTTCAGTCATTTATTTATTGATTTTAATTTAGTTATATGTTTATTTTTTCCATTTTATTACTTTTATTTTATGGTTAATTAGTCTTTGTAAGATTTTCACTATTTTGATTATTTTATTTCATTTTTATTTTTATCTTGACTATTTGTTTTTTGACTTGGTCTTTATTTTTTATTACTTTATGATAAGATTTATTTAGTTTTCATTCATTTATTTATTGTTTTTTACCGTTTTTAACGTCTAATTTTCCATAGGTTTTGACCGTTGCTTTTCTCTGCATGATATTTATATGATAGTCGGAACAGCCAATCTTCATTATCCTGATGATGAACTACATTCAGTAGTTCGAAACGCGTCGGTCCAAAAAATTTCTCGTATGATTTCCCTAGAAGATTTATTTTAATAAATTATTATTATTATCTTCCTCTCCTTTTTTATTATTATTTCTAATTTGATTATTATTATTATTATTATTATTATTATTATTATTATTATTATTATTATTATTATTATTATTATTTTCTTTTCTTTTTTAATTCATTACCTCTTTTATTTATTATTTTGAATTGGAATTTTCTTATTATATTAAAATAAGAGTTATGATGAAGTATTATTTTTTATTAAATAATATTGTGATTAATATTTAATAATTATAAATAGATTAAGAATAGTTTATTAAATAAAGTATTATTTATTAAATAATAAATTGTTTATTTTAACTAATTTTAGAATCTTATAATGTTACATTTTTTATTTTATAATATATATATATATATATATATTTGCATCTATGCTATAAATATTTAATTATGTTGATTTTGTTTGCCAACTTTGTTTTTATGATGAACCTCTCAATAGGGGTTCAAGTTTAAGTTGTCAATGTGATTGTTTCGGGAGATTTTTTTCAAACCATGAATCATAGAAGCCTCCAATATGAGAAATATTATATTATTAATTTGAGTATTCGTGAAATATTTTATTATTTATATTTACTAATGTAATGTAAATCTTGATATTAGTGAAATAGAGGAAATAGTTTTTTTCACTAGAATCCACCAAAATCAGACAATACATCTTCAATATTTTGTGTTGCTTAAAATACATTTTTTAATTCATGAATGGACTTAACACCCTCAAAACCCTTGGGGCGCTCTAATTGGGCAGATTAAATAATTAAAACTAAATTTTTTTTATTAAAATTAATTTTAAAAAAAGTCCTGAAAAAAGGTCATTTTGTCTATAAGTTATTTTATTCCAATGAAAAATTGGGGCTCATTTGACACTAATAACCATGCCCAAAAAAACACAAAAAATTAGTTAGACATATAATATAAATACAAACACTGATCTTCTCCAAAAAAAAAATCCTAACAATCAAGATACGCATTACAGAAGCCTAAATTATGATAATATAGTTATAGTTAAATATAAAATAGCTATATAGTTAAATGACTTATTTCAGAAAGAGAAAATTAAGAGATTCCGGCCAAAAATGTAAAATATATAGTTAAATATAAAATAGATAAAAATTGTATTCTAGAAGTGACAAATTACCGGATTTCTGACCAAAAATAAATATACAATATACAATTAAATATAAAATAGTTAAAAATAATCATGTATATTTTAGAGAATGAGAGAAAGCGCTCCAAAAACCACTGAGAGGAGAAACTAGGGTTTGAAAAACTCGCAGTTGCAGCAATCTTGGACTGCGCGACTAATCTTGCTCATGGCGGTCGCTTTAGGAGGGGGAGCAGCAACCCCCTCCTACCGTAATGTTATCACTAGAGAACGCTCTTCAACGCAGCAGTAGAGAGGTGGAACTTAGAAAACAACGCCAGTCTTGGGAGCAGAATGGCAAGCTATGTCCAAAGGGCAATGTTTGCCGAGAGCAGTTAAGAACGCCATGATTCACCATACCAGCAACAACATTGACTGAGTACAGAGGATATATGAAAGATCCTGCCTTAATCTGTAAGTTCATAGGTCTTTGGCCTACAGAAAAGGATTTATTGAAATGGATTCAAATAAAATGGCAACCCAAAGGTCATATTGACCTAAAATTTGGGGCCAGAGGTTTTTTCACAGTTATTTTTACTAATCTATTAGACAAAGAACGCATTTTTGAAGGCGGTCCTTATTTCTATAGCAATGCAGAAATTTTTCTTAGACAATGGGAAGAATGCTATAACCCTAATCAGGAGAAATTTCTTGTTGCCCCTGTATGGGTTCATCTGTTTGGTCTTCCGATAGATTTTTGGGCTCCGACTATTTTGGAAGGTATAGGAAACTCTTTAGGAAATTTTGATAAAATAGTTGATACAACTCGACGTGGTCGATATACTTCATTTGCTAGAATCTGTGTATACATGAATATATCAGAGCCACTGCCAGAAATGATAGAGTTAGAATACGAGGGTAAAATATGGACTTAACTTCTGGACTATGAGCATATCCTATTTCATTGTAGGCGATGCCATGAATATGGCCATCTGTATAAATTCTGCCCTTTGAATATTCCAGAGGCACAATCCACTCTGAACCCTCAAAACCCTGACCAATCTCGGACAGAGGACAATGCATTTACTCCAGTCATGGCTAAAAAAATAAATAATCGTTCTTCAAGTATACAGCAGAACAGATATGCACAGAAAAAGTCGAATAATCAAGCAGAAATTCGGTATGAGGTCCTACAGGACGAAGGAGAACCATCAAATCTAGACCCACCAATAATAGAGTTGGAAGGAGGCAGCTTTGTAGAGGAACCTATCAATCAAAAAAATCAGTCTGGGAAACGGAAAGCAATGGAGGAAAATGCAAAGACTGAACCGAGCCCGGCAATATATTTGAAAACAGATCAGATACCTATGGATGTTGAATAGAATAAAGAGGAACTTAATGCAGAAGAAAGGGTTCTAAAATGTCTACTAAATGATTGGAGAAATGTAGATGACCGATTCATCACTATAGAGGAGAAACAATTATATAAATACACATTTGAATGGTATCTGACAGTGCAAGCACACAAGGAAGTTCAAGCTATGGAACAGGCAACTAAAACCCCTACTCCTCCAAAAACTCCAAAGAAAAGAGGAAGAAGGACCTTGCAAGAATCCATACAATTAGTGGGGGAAATGTTGATAAATACAGGTAAGATAGTGCCTTTGACAATGGTCTTCCAACAAACTCCTAAGTTCTCTCAATGAAAGTAATTTCATGGAATATAAGAGGCCTTAATAGTAAAGGCAAGAAACGATATTTAAAAGAGAAATTGAGATCTGAAAAACCTCAAGTTATGTTAATTCAAGAAACTAAAATAACTGGATGTAAACTAAACAGTCTCCTTCAAAATTTTAATCCCCACTACGATTCAATGGCAATCGACTCTAGAGGCACATCAGGTGGAATAGCAGTTCTTTGGAACACAGCAGAAATAGCAGTGGATGGTTGGTTTGCCTTTCCTTGAATCTTATCAGGTTATTTTAGACAACTAGGTTCTCAAGAAAAGAGCCTTATATCAGCAGTGTATGGACCTTCGATTCCAAGGGAGCGACAGAGTTTTCTTAATGAAATAAGAACCCTGAATCAGATGTGTCAAGAAAAGTATTGGCTTCTGGGAGGGGACTTTAATATGATTTTAAATTTAGATGAAAAAAAAGGAGGGCTCAGAAGAGAAGATCCAGATATGGTGTTATTCAGAGACCTTCTTATTTATCTCCATCTGGTGGACATTCCAAAATTTAATGGCAAATTCACTTGGAATAATAGATGTGGGGAGAGACATCAAATAACATCTCGTTTGGATAGGTTTCTGGCATATGAAGATCTAGTAAGCCTTGATGTTTACTATGAAGCGGCAATTCTACCATCCTTGGGATCTGACGATCGGCCTATTCACATTGATATCGATGTAAAAGCTGGACCCACGAATAGACCTTTTCGATTCGAAATTTTATGGCTCGGAGATCCTCATTTCGTAGATAAAGCCAAACAATGGTGGGAAGCAAATTTAATTCCTGGGAGAAATAAGATGCACTCATTTCAGTTAAGACTCAAACAGTTGAAGACTGAAATAAAACGGTGGAATAAAGAACAGTTTGGCCAACAGACCTAGTTTCCTTCGGGTAGGTTGAGGCACCAACTCACTGTTGTATTTATTTAGCAACTTGCTCTAAATAATAGAAAAAGTCAGGTCCTACGGAATAATTTACAAACAAAAAAAATAGTTAAAAATGGTATTCCAAAAAGGAAAATTATATAATATATTAAAATATAAAATAGTTAAATAGTTTTAAAAAAGAGATAGATTACTAAAACCAAAACATAAATTTCAGGAGAAATTTTAGCTTCAGTACACAATGTCACTAAAAAATACCAAAAAAATAATAATTAAACATAACATATATACACACTTAAATATAAAATATAAATATAGAGATCTAAATTTAAATTTAAAATACACAGACTTTTAATAAAAGTTTAGGGATTTGGATAAAAGTAAAAAATTAGAAATAATATATTAAAAAAATTTATTAAATATCATCTTAATAAATATTAAAGAATATAGATAAAAGTTAAATAATATTAAAAATTGTCTACATGACATTTTTTATTAATTTTTTTATTTTTCCTTGAGAGATCACTTTTAAGATGAAATTTTCTCTAATGTATTTTTCAATTTTTAATTCAAATAAAATAGCATCAAGAAAAATATGTGAATTTTTTTTAACAAAGCTTATAATCATAGTATTCAAAAATGCACATAACATCTAAAAAAATTATTAACCAAAAAAAATAAAACTTTCATTCAAGATCTATCAAATAAGTTGTAAAAAAACTATGAAGAATGTATAGAATGTTCTTAGTACCTAAAGGACAGAAAAAATAATAATAAGGAAAATTATATATTTGTATTGTGCTAAGTTTGAACACCTATCATTAAATTATCAATAATTTGGCAATTTATGAGATATTTGTTTCGTGTTAGGCACAAAGATTGCTTATACACAAGTTGTAAAACAAGACAAGACAAATGCCAAGATTAAATATTGTTTCAAAATGAGCAATTATAACATGGAGGAAAGTTATACAAAAGTATCTACATATTTCATGTGAAATGTTGAGAGAGGTGGTATAAATGTGTTTATTCTCTTCAATATTTTGTATATTATTATAAGCATTATGACATTTTTCTAACATACTTAACACTAAATTGTTATATTTTATTTTAATGAGATTTGTTATGTCACTTTTGCATATGTTAGAATAAATTTATATTTTGGAGAAAAATATAATGGGTGTCATTAATGCCTTTCATATTAATAAGGCAGAAGAAGTAAGGAAAAAGAAATAAAGAGTACCAAATATTGAAATTGCAAGAAAAGAGGCATTTAAAAAAAAAAAAAAAATCTAGATGTCTAATAAGATTTGAAAGGTCACATTTAAACATGTACCAACTTTAAATTAAGATGATTTGACATTTTTGCGAGTGCATTTTCCATTTTCGATCAAAATAAGAAGAAACAAGATAAACACAAAATTACTATGTTGGAAATTTTTCCATTCACATTAATGTTGAACAAATTTTTTATTTAAATAAAATCCTTTAAATCATAGTAAAAAAATTCTAATGTCATTCATGAAAAATTTCTTATTGGTTCTAAATATCACAATAAATGTTTTAAGAGTAATAAGAAAATTATAGCACTAAATGTTGATCTAAAAAATAATGTTAATGAAACAATACAAAATACTAATATCAATTGAGAAAGAACAATTTAATTAACAATGACCATACATTTCAATTGAATATAAAACACTAGTGTCTCCCATCTCCTCCAACTCCCCAGATAACTTAGACCCCTCTTCTTTGAGTCCCCCAGATTCGATCTTTCAAAGTGAAAAATTTCCCATCCCTGATAAGTTGAGGTCTTTGCATAGGAAGGAGAAGAAATTAAGAAAACCAGGTTCATTAGGTAACGAGGAAAAGGAGTGTGCCACCGTCAGCAAGGTAGCAGCGACTGACAATCCAATGAAAGAGGCATTATACTAGGATTTCAATATCAACACTAGAGGGATGCTCAATGAATGGGAAATACCACCATGGTTGTCGGAAGGCCACAACGATTCGTTCAAATAATTCTTATAATGACTTGCATCACTATCAATCGTTCTTTGTTATTATGTTTTCATTTTTACATGCTAGTTTAGTTTTTTGTTGTTAAAAACTGGTCTCAAAACTCTCAAGGAGACCATATGGTTTCCCACTTTAAGGCGGATGATCACCCCCAAGCTAGCTACTAGTTAGATAGGATTTTTTTGTTTCCTAAACATGCTCAATTTGGACACGATCTATCAATATTTTTGCATACATGTAATCTATGAAAATTTTCAATATTCTAATGAATTATTCTTGCTTAAAAAGATAAATAAGTGAAATTTTTTAAACTATAAATATGTTATATTAGAAAATAAAAAAGCAAACAATCCTTTTAAAATATCATTTCCTTATATTTTCTTCGCCTTACCTCATATTTATTCCCACCCTTGTCATCATTTATATAATTTTTTTAATATTTTTAAGAGATTATATTAATATTTTACTAAGTTTTAATGATAATAATTATTTTCTCCACCTTGACCATATTATTTTCTCCAAGTTGGATTAATTGTTGAAATGGCACCTTTTGGAGCAGGGTCCCTTAGCACTGCAATTTTGAGTATATTAATAAGTAATTTTGTAGTTTTGAGTCGTGCACGCTAAGAAATGCACAGGTCAAGGGGCTTTGGGGTGGGTCAAAGACCCTTTATGAGTTGAAATGGACTAAAGGGTAAAACTAGGAGTCTCAAACCACAGTTTGCGGACCTTAGGATGAGTGCAAGCTAAGATATAAATAGGAGTCTAGATCGAGTCAGATAAAAAATTTCTAAGGAATTTTTGATAAGATTATGATATGTTCTAAGTTGTGAAGTGAAGTTGTAGTGTCTGAAAGGCTCATGCTGGTTGTGTGCACGGAGATCTTAGTCTGGCTATGTGGACCCCGCTAGATGTGTGCACGAATGGATCTGAAGAAGTGTAAATGGTTTTACGACTGTTAATAAATAAAGAAGTGTTTTGGATAATTCTGAGTACGAAATGCATCTGTGATGGGTTTTTGTAATATGTTTTATTATTATTTATGTATCTATGATTGGATCAGTTGCTTACATGTTTTAATGATTAATATGAATGTTAGATGCATATATCTACTACTGTAAGACCTGAATATCACTTTACTAGGATTGTTGAAGGGATTACGAAGACATTATCAGTGCACGCACAGGGCAACCTGCGTAAATCGACCTAGATCTGTTACTGGTTAGGGTTTCTGGTATGAAGGATAATCTGCTAGTATTATAGATCTGAAGACACCCACGTCATTTAATTCTCTCTCATTGTGTGGAAACCTTGTTCCAGCACCCCCCCATACTGCTCCAGGTGAGACTTTGACCTACGCAAGTAGGTCACTACCTAAAGGACCAGTAGTAAGAGATTTTTTGTTGGTTAAGCTTAACCCTGAACCTGTTTCAGGACTGTTCAAGCCAACAAATGATTTTGTTTCCAGGACCAGGATTATTTTGAGAGAGATTGGGTGATGTGGCGACCATCAAAGCCTGAGTTAGAAGACTGGTTCGAGAAAAAAATTCAAGAATTTTCCATTAAGAAAAACTTGTCTACTGAAGATTGGAAATAGAAGTATATTTTCACAGAGGTTCACGAGATTTTCTTTGTGACCTTTGCATAATAATTGCACGAGTGGCTATCAAGATTATTCGAGTTCTAAATCTACTGGAAGGATGATAAGGTCACTCAATGGACACCTGAGTTGATCCACCAGTCAGAGCAGACTGATAACTCCATCACCCGCACTATAGATAATTGGGTTGAGAGCATTTTGGGTGGGCTTGTAATAGATTTTGCAATAGATCAGTTTGTGTCATATTATGAAGCTGA
This sequence comes from Pinus albicaulis, assembly GCA_034641835.2. Classification (NCBI taxonomy): domain Eukaryota; kingdom Viridiplantae; phylum Streptophyta; class Pinopsida; order Pinales; family Pinaceae; genus Pinus; species Pinus albicaulis. The sequence continues at coordinate 583,008,613 of CM076575.1, forward strand.
AAGAAGGTTCTTCAAATGACTAAGAGGTAAATTCATATGTTTTCTACCTTTGTTGATTAAGATGATATTGTGTGAAAAGGGTGTTTTTTGCAGTCACACTTAGTGAATGACCCCAAACAAGGTAGAAAGCACTATGCGCAGCAAAAATTACTTTCGGGTTAATCAGAGAGGAGATATATATGTATACAGCCCTCTGATAAACTCACCTAATAGCGATATAGAGAGTGAGGAGTATACGTGCACCGAAGGTAGCCCTCCTGCTACTTCGCAGTCAAATTTGCGTAGGGGTAAGACATCTCCTACCCCACCTCCGCAACCAGCAGGAGGATATATGGTTGCACATATGAAGCTACCCACCTTCAAGGGTGTGGGAGATGAGGACATAGATAGGTTTTGGTTTGTTGCAAATGCAGTATGGACTGTGCAAAATGTTAACACTGATGTTGTCAAGAGAGCGCAGCTACTTATGGCATTTGAAGGTCGTGTGTTGGACTGGTTTATGGGATAGTTGGCTCAGCATGCTAATCCTACTGTTGATGAGATCAAGGATGCTTTGAAGCAGCAATTCAGAAAACCAAAGTCCTACTCACAGTGTGTAACAAAGTTGAAATATATCAAACAAGATCCAAATGAATCTGTTTAGCAGGCGAATCAGCGGTTGAAGCGCACTATCAGGGAGGGAGGATTTATCTATGACGATAAGCAGCATAAGAAATGGTTTATTGCCATGCTCTTTCCACATCTATGCGGGCCTATGAATCAGCAAAATATTGACTCTCAGGCCGAAGCTCTGGAAGTTTCCATGAAACTGGAAGTTGCACCCAGAGCTGACGACCAATTCAGAACTCTGGAAATCCAAAATCAATTGGAAGCTATGCACTTGGAGATACAGAACTTGCGCAAAGACAGAAGAAAGTAAGTTGGCATAGATGTATGGTATATATGATGTAAGGGTTACGGGCACACAAAATATCAGTGTACCCTGTTTCAATATTACATACAAGTGGGAGGGCAAAAACCATTGCGCCCCAGGGATGCTGCAGGACCGAGTGGTACCCCCGCACTGTGGTGCATTGACTATAAGGTAGTTTTACGGCATGAAAAAAACCATTGCCCTTGATTAGGAAGTTATGTTCCAGAAGTGAAGCAGCAATGGTGTAAATTTTTCTCTTCGGTTGGCCATGATGAGTACCACTGCCACACATTCGAGTTAATGATGGACACTGCCAACCTCTATAGGGTGCAGGCCAAACCATCTTCACCAGCATCTCCCTCTGGGCATTATGGATCTCCATGCGGAGGAAGGGGAGCAGGGAGAGGTGGAGGTGTAGGTCGTGGAAGAGGACAACTAATTTGTTATAACTGTGGAGATGTGGGACACTATGCGCGCGATTTTTTGAACCCTGCGCAAAAACATTGCCGGTATTGCAGAAAATTTGATCATGTTATTGAATATTTTCCTGTTTTTATTGCTAGAATGCAAGAAAAGAAACAGCAGAAGCCTACACAAAAAATACAAATGGTTAAATCTAGACCGCGAGATGATGACCCAAGTGTAAACATAATTACATGCAGTGGTGCTGCCACTAGATAAGATGAGGGAAAGAAGGTTGATGCAGAGCCTTTGGTCAGGAAGGCCTCAGAAAAGAAGGAAGGACTAAACCTGCAAAAGGAAAAGGAAAATTTTGTAGAAGCCAGGAAGGATTTTTCTATTGCAGGCGCGTCCACATCCAAATCAATCATGGAAGCAAAGATGATGATGAATTCAAACCCTTCCTGCAAGCTTGCATTAAGTTATTGCGTGACTAGAAAGCATTAGACAAGCTTCAGGCTTTGATAGATAGTTTCGTAGACAAGGAATTGCCTCAAACCGAGACTAAGGCTGTGAACAAGATCTATGTTGGCTTTAGGGGTCCTGACCTAGGTTCGGAAGTGAGGTTAACCAACAGAACCATCTTACTACTGGCCCTTTCGGTAGTGATCAGCTTGCACAAGTCAAAGTCTAACCCGAAGCAATATGGGGGGGTGCTAGAACCAGGTTTCCGCACCCTGAGAGAGATTTGAAATTATTTTGGTACCTTGAGATCCTGGACGGCCTTAAATAGACCTCCACAATAATAGCCTTAACCAGTAAACCCTTTACAGATAGATTTAGGTCAGATTACCATGCAAAAGTTAACACAGTTATCATAAATTAAGTACTAACATTTACACATCATATCAGAGATTTATATCATCAGATCTATCCAATAAGAAACCATATAAACCCAACCACAGTTTCACAATAGATCTAAGTGCAGAAAGTACATAAATCGGAAAATAGATACAGCAACATTCATAACATAACCAATAGATGCATAAAGGACTCAGATATCCACAACAATACTTCTTATTACCAAATTAGTTCATATCCTTCATACAAACACTTTAACAGCTCGCGCACACAGCCAGCAAGGTCTGCACACAACCAGCAGGAGCCTTCTACCCAGACCGATCTGCACCAAACTATCACAACTTATCTAGATATATTATTCACATTCAGTATTGTCCAAAAAATGACTTCTTAAACTTGATATATTCACTTATTTATACTACTTAGCCTACATTATGCTATGGTCCACAAACCATGGTTTGCGGACCCTTGATCTACCTTTTTCACCCATTACAATCTATGAGGGGTTGTGACCCACCTCAAAACCCCTGCGCAAGACTAAATTATTACAAAATATGGAAAAATTGTTGGACTTAGAGGATCCTACTCCAACAAGCCCCCAACACAATATTGTGACTCATCCCAAGTCACACTGGTAGTGGGGTCTTCATTTTGAGCTTGAGCGCTTTGATAGCCATAAAAAATGGTGAAAAGATACCTGCACTTTGGTCTGCGAAGCTCTACACAATTTCGACCAATTGTTCTGATGGGGGCCCTTTAGCGGTTGAAGTGACCTTTTGCATCGTCTCGTTTAGGCTGTAGACGGCAGCATCAAGGTCCTGAGAGAGCTCCATGGCCTCATCTTCCCAAGGCTTCACGTTTTCAGTGACGATTTTCTTCCAACAGTGGAGAGCCTCCACTCTACCCTGCAGCGCCTGGCTGGTCTGAAGGCATGCCATTCTCTGAGCAAGGATAAGGTTAGGAAGAACCTCTTGTAAGTCATCGAATTCTTGCTGCTTCGCATGCAGTTCCTGATTGATTTTATTGACTAAAGGATCTGTCTACACAGAGGTCCATAGTCCCATGGCTTTGTCAAGAAAGGAGGAGTCATACGTGAAATATGTTGAAATTCCAGCCACGGCATTCTGGATAGTAGCCACCCGTTGTACATGCACTTCTGGGGGAGTCTCAGGATCCAGCTACGCCTGTAACACAGTAATCTACTACTCAAACTATGCCTTTACAGAGTCAACTTCCAACCTGGAACCTTCGTGAGCTGCGACCAGGACTTCTACTTTAACTTGCGGCGCGGAAAAGGCCAGGAGAGACATATCAGAAATTTCGATGCATAGCCTATTAATGACACTTTCCAATTTTTCTCTTTGAGATAAGGCTTCCTGTTGTGTTGTTTGAGCCTGCTCAAACTCTTCCGTTTTGATGATTGCAACTTGCTCAGCTTCGCTGACCCACTATTGGGCGCGCACCTCCAAGTCCTGAAGTTCTGCTGAAATGAAGAAGTGTAACTGTTGAGTCTCAAAATTGTCTTCCATATTCATACCTATTTCCATTATTTCATAACCATTCATCTCTCATTTCATAACTATCTGACCTAAAACCATACATCAAGTAACCATTTTCATAAATATATGCGTTAGGATCCTTGTTTTCCAAAGTTATTTATTTTATGTATTTAAAGTGAATTTATGATTAAAAACTAGAAAATCAACATACTTTCATATATCTATATATGTGTTATGAGTTTTGTGACATGTGTGGACCTATTTTGGATATTTTAGAAGGGTCTTACTTGGCCTCCCAAGATCAAATTCGAATTTTAACTCAAGAGGTGGACCATATTCCAAGGAGAAAGATCATGGAGATCTTGATGTGTCATAGGATTTGCATCTAGAATTTCGGGATAAGTTGAGACAAGTATGGATCTAGTAGATATTTAAGGGATCTACATTTATTGAGTAAATATCCCTAATTTTTGTATAAATAGGGGAAGCTTTCTCCTATCATGTCATGTGTAAAGTTGGAGTTATGCTCAAGTTTTGAATAAAGAATTAGATTGTGGCACCTTACTCATGAGTGTTATTTCACTTTGACCTAGTTTTCCTTACATATGGAGCATCTCAATTTAAAATATCTCATACTTTTGGATCGATCATCCACAATGTGTGAGAATTATTTTCTTTCGTAGATTAAGATTTATTTGCTTTCTTAGTATTAGTTTTAGAATGACTGTGTAATATTTGCTTTCCTAGAACATCTCAAGAAAGTAAATTCTTCTATTTTCCAATTGGATTATGTTTGAGGCAATAGAGCTCACAGTTGTTTAGTTTCTTTTCATGTTCTTATACTGCTTTCCTAGATTAGATCCTCAGTTATGTGTATAATTGAATGCTCCTAAAGATCATGTCAAGAGGGTGAATCTGTCATACTTCCAAATTGCAGGCTCAAGTATTTAACCTATGCAATAATTGAGTTTTCCTTTACATGCCTTTAAATTGTTTTCCTAGATTAAGATCCTCAGTTAAATGTATAATTGAATGCTCCTAAAGATCATGTTAATAGGGTGACTCTGTCATACTTCCAAATTGCATGCTCGGGTATTTAACCTATGCAATAATTGAGTTTTCCTTTACATGCCGTCAAACTGCTTTCCTAGATTAAGATCCTCAGTTAAATGTATAATTGAATTCTCCTAAAGAATATGTCAAGAGGGTGACTCTGTCATACTTCCAAATTTCATGCTTGATTATTTAACCTATGCAATAATTGAGTTTTTCTTTACATGCATTTAAATTACTTTCCTAGATTAAAATCCTTAGTTAAATGTATAATTGGATGCTTGTAAATCATACCAAGAAGGTGACTCTATTATACTTCCAAATTAGATGCTTGAGTTTTTAACCTATACAGTAATTGAATTTTTCCTTACATTCTTTGAAATGTTTTCTTAGATTAAAATTTCAATTCCTACAAGTGTGATTGGGTGCGCTATATTTTCTTTTGAATTTGTTTTCTTTCTTTTCGTTACTTGATTTCATAGATTAGATAATTTGGTTTTCGTTATTTTGTAGTTAGATTGATCTAAACTGAAAGACAATTTCTAGCACATACAGTGCACGCATGCTTCACAAGTTTACGAAACCCCCAAGTTGATAATTAAATAACAAGCAATTATTTTTCCCCAACATTTTGGTGTTGTTGCCGGGGAAGTGTGCATAGGAACTAGCTTTCAGTCTAGAGTGTATTTTATTTTTATTTTTTTTAGTTTTTACTAACCATTTATGGACAAAGGGTCTAGAATGCAGCCCAAAGACTACATTGAGGAATGGTATGAAAAAGCGATTGTGCCACACCATTCATCTATTCTTCAAGAGATCCTTGCGGAAAATCAAAAGATCAAGACAAATTTTCATATCCTTGCAAGAAATCAGGTACATTTCGTAAATTTGAATATGAATATTTCAGAGATTCTAATTTGTAAATGGATTCATTGGAAGAATTCATATACTTAAAAATAAATAAATTATATTTTTGTTTAGATAGATAGGAAAAATAAAAATAAAACCAAGCTTGGCTAGAATTTTATAATTTTTAATTTTGTTTTTGAAAAAAATAAAAATAAGTTTTATAATTTTTAGGATAAATATGATGTTTTGTGGTGCAGTAAGAACCACCCATTTACTAACCCTTGGCAAGAAAGATTTGCAATAAAACAAATGATTGAGAACAAGGAGCACAAGCAAAGATCACAAGTGATAATTTAAGGTATGAGATCGATCATTTTCATTTTATTTTTGCAAAATTTATAGAGGAATCGATTGATAAAATCTTAACTATGCTAACAAAATAAAAATATGAAGTATGCTCTCCTCCTGCACTTTGTCTGATCTGGAGGATCAAAAAATAATCACATAAAATCAAACAAACTCACAGAGCATTAAAATAGAAATGTGTAATTACTAAAAAAAATCAATTTGGAAATGCATTTCCTGATCAACTAAGGGTGAATCTGGAAAAAACGAAACATGTTCTTAGAACGGGGTGAATTAAGTAACCCAAAAATGGTTTCCTCAATGTCTCAACTGTTTGGAGAAATTTGTGGTTCTTTGAAGCCTTAATTTTTAGACTGCGTGAGAAAAAATGGATTTTGAATGCATAGACAGTTGTGGCCATGATGGAAGGAGAAATTCAATTTTTTTTATATACAGGAGGTAGATCCACCACGGCCTAGCTATGAATTCCCACGCAAGCCTTTAAGGTAGCATCTCCATGCCCTGTGTGCCTGCACAATAAAAAAAAAAAAAAAACATTAAAAGAAAAACAAATAAATTACTGCAAAAGTTCTGAATTCTCTCCATGCTTTCAACCTGCAAAAAAAATAATAAAGAAATCATGAACAATTTCAGAACTTTTATAGTATAAAAATTGTTTATGAGATCCACTATTTGGGCAATAAGGATGAATTCAAAAGATATGAGAAATTATTTGGCAAATATTTTGGAATCTCATTTTCCTAAAAATATTGGATTTAGAGGGCAAAACGGATGAGTTCAAAAGATATGAAAAATGATTTGGCAAATATTTTGGAATCTCATTTTCCTAAAAATCTTGGATTTAATTTGACCACTTGTCAAGTCTTTTTTTAATAATTAAAATAAAAATAAAAAAATCCATTAAATTCATAAATATTGCTTGTGATCTATTGTTAAGTCATTCAAATTGCATAATAAATGTCATGAGTTCAAATCTTGTGGAGATTGGAATTTGTTAATTCGCCTAAAATTTTGACAAAATATATATATATATATATATATATATATATATATATATATATATATATATATATATTTGAAATTCATGATTGAAGTAAAGAGAAAAAGTTGTATTGATGGTTTATTTAAAAATATGAGATCTACACAATGAGAAATATATCATGAGAGTTTGAAACAGTAATGAATGAAGAAATTGCTGAAAAGACACAACAGGTAACTAGAGGTACTTGTTTTTTTTTCTTCGTGAACTTGTTTTATTAGTATCAATTCTCAGTTTTTTGTATAAATTTCATAACCAGAGAGATTGATCACCTCTCTCTTTTGATAATTTTACATTCCATTGCAGAAGAAGTACTAGTTTTTTTTGCACGTTCAAGGAGGAAGGACAATATGACTACAAGCAACAGTGTCTCTCTCAGAGACCACATTTCTTTTACAAGAAGATAATTAGCAACAAAAAATCAGTGCATGAGCACATGCTAATGCAGATCAGATCCAGCACTTGCAAGCATTTCAAATTCCATCATCTCCATTACATCTATGTACTTCAAAAAAAAAAAACATTCACCTCATTTCCCTTTACATTCGCTATTTCATTTCTACTTAGTCATTCAATAAAATCCTCGTCTCATTTTCCTTCACTTCTCATTTTTTTCACAGTCATTATATTTTCTTGCCCTGCTTTCACTAACCTGTAACCCAGCAATAAAACCATTTAGTTCCTCTACAAAGCTGATTCATTCCATTTCCATTTTCATTTTGTCAAATAAACCTTTATCCACTGCAAAAATTTTCATCCATGGTTCTTCAAAAAATATTCTTTCATGCTTGCGTTAGATGATGGAGGATTCCTCAAGGCCTTCCTTATAACAATTCTTGGCCTATCGACATCAACACATTGTCTAGGTCCAAGACTAGATTAGTTATTAGTACCTTGAGTCTTGTATGCATTAATGACAAGTTCTCTCGCTGACAATCATGGGAATACATCAATATCCCTTGATCATCAAATCTTGCAAGTGGCTCGACATCAACTCATCTATTCGCACTTCGCAAGATGTACTTAGGTACCTTGACACTCATTGAAATTAATGGTGAGTTTGCCTCGCCTTGGTTAATGACATTCATCAATGGTCAGTAATCCAGTGACTTCTCTTCATGCTCGACATCAACACATTTATTCGCATGAAAAGAATTGTACCATCGGATTTTGTAACGATTGAAGACTACATCATTTCAGCAGTTTGCAGCAGGAATCAATTTGTATCTGCAGCAATAAAGATCCCAATCTTGTCATCAGCACAAAGAGAACAAAGAAGCAAATCAAATTCCTTTGTTTACATACTTCATGATCCAATAGCATCAACAGCCACACTCTTCAATATACAAAACTCATCCACATTTAAGGTAAGTGAAGGTATGTGGTTTTCTAATTTTTAGTCATGTAATTCCTTATAATGTTAAAATTGTAACTTTGGAAAAATTCCTCACTCCCTTTTTCACATTGTCATATCTTTAGTTGGGGGGAAGGGACATCATTTCATATTCACATGTGATACACTATCACACATTTTCATTTCATTCTAACCTGCATATACTTCCCAACCAACTATTGTTGTAGTATGATTCCAAAACATTATATGCTTTGCAAATTATCAATTATTCCAAAATATTATATGCTTTGAAAATTATCAATTCATTGATGAGTTATTATAGTATTTGATTCTAAATGTTTTCATGAACTTTGATGCAACAAAGAAAATAAATCATTTTTACACAAGAACCATTGCTCAAAAATTGGTTGTTACACAAGAACCAACCATAAAGAAAAAAAAAGGATATATATATATATATATGTTGTAATCAAATGTATTATACTTTTCCAAAAGAAAATATCATGAAGCAAAGTTTGGAATTAATCTATACAAGTCAAAACTCATAAAATATCAACTCATGGACAAATGAATCAATGCAATAGTTGCATGAGGACATGCAGAAACTTCAGTTGGGGGGTATGTTGAGTCTCAAAATTGTCTTCCATATTCATACCTATTTCCATTATGTCATAACCATTCAGCTCTCATTTCATAACTATCTGACCTAAAACCCTACATCAAGTAACCATTTTCATAAATATATGGGTTAGGATTTTTGTTTTCCAAAGTTATTTATTTTATGTATTTAAAGTGAATTTATGATTAAAAACTAGAAAATTAACATAGTTTCATATATCTATATATGTGTTATGAGTTTTACGACATGTGTAGGCCTATTTTGGAGATTCTAGAAGTGTCTTACTTGGCCTCCCAAGATCAAATTCGAATTTCAACTCAAGAGGTGGACCATATTCCAAGGAGAAATATCATGGAGATCTTGATGTGTAATAGGATTTGTATCTAGAATTTAGGGATAATTTGAGACAAGTATGGTTCTAGTAGATATTTAATGGATCTACATTTATTGAGTATATATCCCTAATTTTTGTATAAATAGGGGAATATTTCTCGTATCATGTCATGTGTAAAGTTGGAGTTATGCTCAAGCTTTGAATAAAGAATTAGATTGTGGCACCTTACTCATGAGTTTTATCTCACTTTGACTTGGTTTTGCTTACATATGGAGCATCTCAATTTACCATCTCTCATAATTTTGGATCGACCATCCACAATGTGTGAGATTTATTTGCTTTCATAGATTAAGATTTTTTGTTTTCTTAGTATTAGTTTTAGAATGACTGTGTAATCTTTGCTTTCCTATAACATCTCAAGAAAGTATATTCTTCTATTTTCCAATTGTATTATGTTTGAGGCAATAGAGCTCATAGTTGTTTAGTTTCTTTTCATGTTCTTATATTGCTTTCCTATATTAGATCCCCATTTATGTGTATAATTGAATGCTCCTAAAGATCATGTGAAGAGGGTGACTCTGTCATACTTCCAAATTTCATGCTCGAGTATTTAACCTATGCAATAATTGAGTTTTCCTTTACATGCCTTTAAACTGCTTTCCTAGATTAAGATCCTCAATTAAATGTATAATTGAATGCTCTTAAAGATCATGTCAAGAGGGTGACTCTGTCATACTTCCAAATTGCATGCTCAAGTATTTAACCTGTGCAATAATTGTGTTTTCCTTTACATGACTTTAAACTGCTTTCCTAGATTAAGATCCTTAGTTAAATGTATAATTGAATGCTCCTAAAGATCATTTCAAGAGGGTGACTCTATCATACTTCCGAATTGCATGCTCGAGTATTTAACCTATGCAATAATTGAGTTTTCCTTTACATGCCTTTAAACTACTTTCCTAGATTAAAATCCTCAGTTAAATGTATAATTGGATGCTTGTAAATCATACCAATAAAGTGACTCTGTTATACTTCCAAATTGGATGCTTGAGTGTTTAACCTATACAGTAATTGAGTTTTTCCTTACATGCTTTGAAATTCTTTCTTAGATTAAAATCTCAATTCCTGCAAGTGTGATTGTGCGCGCTATATTTTCTTTTGAATTTGTTTTATTTATTTTCGTTACTTGATTTCATAGATTAGATAAATTGGTTTTCGTTATTTTGTAGTTAGATTGATCTAAACTGAAAGAAAATTTCTAGCACATACAGTGCATGCATGCTTGACAAGTTTACAAAACCCTCGGGTTGACAATTAATTGACAAGCAATTATTTTTTCCCAACAATAACGCATGGAGCTGCCCACTTGGAAACCTGTCCAGGTCAAGGCCAACCTCGGAGCAAGCATGGACTTCCATGCATAAATCTTCTGGATCTATAGATATCGTGGTGCCCAAGAGGGTACTGACTCTACTTCCTGTGGCTGCGACGATTGCTGTAGATGGCAGACTTGTTTGTACCAGCCTCGCTTGATCCATGCTCACTTGCAAGGTATAGGCCTTTAGCTATAGAACCTGTAAGCTGGACTGCAGGGCTTCCACTGCAGCTTTGTGTTGGGCCCCCATGGTGCTCCACCGGTCCTCAAACGTCGAGACAACCGCATAAAAAAAAATTTCGAGGTCCTCTTCAGTCAGAGTAACCTCCTATTTTCTACCTGTCTTGGTCCCTTTCCTTTTCTTGTGTGGCCCCTTAAAATTTCTCCTCCGCACTTGATTCTGCGTGAGGATTCTGAACCATCTCCACCAAGCTCATCCAACCCACCGGGTTCTACCTCCACGTGGTCACCTCTTAGTTTCTGATCTTTGTTTGTTCTTGCATAATCATCGGTGTCCAAGTCTTCTTCGGCTTATTGATATTTTCCACCTGCCTTCGTCTACTTTTGAGTGGTACCTTTGGGTATTGTGTCTTGTGGATCCGGGACTGTCTCTTTTGGATTCATTTCCTTCGGGATTATTTCTTTCCCGAATGTGGATGGTGTGACAGGCTTTGCAGAGCTCAGCCCAATCTTCCACGACTTCGGCCATGAGGCGATGACCTGGTCAACCTCTGTTTTCATAACCATGTAGGGTAAGGGTTACCAATTGGGGTTCTTGTGTGCCTTACTCATGATGTGGTGCATTGTTACATGAAACACCACCATGTTCTTATAATTATCATATACGTCCAATGAGATTCGTGGTTGGGAATGAATAGCCTGCGTCAACACACGACAAAAAGTACCCAGAAAAATTTGTTTTCTTCAACCCACTTTTCATTCGTTGAGTCCCATTAATTTGAGTAGCGCGACCCCTCGCAGACGCCAAGCTCAATGTTAGTGTAGGACTGTATCCTCTAGGGTTTCCCTTGCTACCAACGCAATCAGAAATAGAAGCCATGAATAGCAGAATGGCTTCCACATTTCCTGTGATTCACGCGCATTCTCCAAAATCTACTCATAGATAAATTGTGACAAGTTATATAGCACCCATTTTTCGCACTACACCACCAAGGAAATCACATGCATTGGGACTATCTTCGGCTGGAATTTCCGCATAAGCTTGCATCCCAGGACAAGGGTGCCCACACGCACCGCATGTTCATTGATGGTCTGGACCAGAAAGCCCTGCTTGTCCTGATCGACCTCGTACGTTTCCTTTACCTCATTTGCTACCTTCAACTTGGTGCTTTTTCCAAAACCTTTCATTGGATGGGGCCCCCTCATGGGCAGGTTGGTGATGTGATGGATCAGTGCGGCATCTATTGGGATCCTTCCTTGAATCTAGAGTGCACCATCATGGACCAACGTCAACAATTGGAAAATGCGCAGGTTGGTGATGGGGTACCACCCAAAATAGGGGATCCTTAGTAGATTGAGGACTCCTGCATTGTGCAATCCGCGCACCCACGGCATAGGCTCTACCTTCAAGAAATTATCATACAGTACGCATTCGAAGTAATTTTCTGGGGCCATCTTAGTGAAAGTTACTTCATTGGTGAGATCATAATCAACAAACTTCATTTGAGGGAGCATGTCATGCATTTCTTCAACCACGGGGACATCTTGAGGGAATAATGGCATCTGCAAATAGTCCCGTATTGCATCAAGGTTCTGTGTCTTATGCGCCAAAGGCTTTCAGGGCTTAACATATGGTGGCCACCAAGAAACTGGATCTACTTGCAGTGTTTCATCAGTCATCGGTCGTTTGGACGGATCACCATTCATGGACCCCTCCTTGGAATTTTGTCTAGGAGACGGAACATTCCTCGAAGATGTAGCCCACTTTGATACTTTTCCCTTACCCTTCGCCTTCACTAGAGTGGATTCAACTTTTTCCATTTCTGGAACTACTTCGGTGACCTTGTCTGATCCTTCCTCTATAGACGTCATGAGGGGCATCGAAAGCTCTTCTACAGGGTTGGTGGCCATCATTCTTGCTCGAAATATGAACTCAGGGTTACTGCCATCAGAAATGTATTCGCTAGCAGACATGCATAACACATAGTTGGCAGGAGAATAGAGCTTACAGATGAACACAAGGTGCCAAATGTTGAAATAGTAGAGGGACCACTTAAGACACACACTCTCCTTGTTATAAGCTACCCATAGTAAAAACTGTCAGATTACCATTAATTTCCATTTACTACTAAGGGAATGATAAAAAAATATTTCGATATTTCCTCATTAAATGCAACCAGTCTACACCTCCCAACGGTAATTTCATTTTTTCACCTTGTTGCATAGTTCCAACGGCTAATTTTTCGACCTGCATGTTACCCCTACGCTTATGGCGCATCTGCCTGCGCTCTTTCTTCCTTCTAACCACAGATCCTTAGAGTCTGATACTTCGGCCATATAGTCATTTGGTAGGCGTTGGATTGTCTCTATATGGCTTCAGGTGGTTTCCATTGAAGTATCAAAGAAGGTCATCTCTGCGCAACGTGGCCAAGCATACTACGCCACCATCAATGATCTAATTTACAACATATGGTCCCAACCAATGCTTTATGAACTTACCTGGGTGGCGTGCAAACTGACTATCATAGAGTAACACCAAATCTTCCACTTTGAATACTTTTTTCCTGATGTGCCTATCGTGCCAAAATTTCCTGAACGCCTTCTATACCTACCGGTGGAATTTAGCAATGAAGCATATTCTTCCAAGGAAATGAGTTGCACCAACCGTTCCTCCATAATTTCAGGTTTGGCCATGTTAGTGAAGGCCACAATACGTAGACTAGGGACAATATACTCCATGGTCATGATAGCTTCTAACCCATAGACCATCTTGAATGGTGTCTTTCCTGTCAAATTTTTACATTTTGTCTGGTAAGCCCATAGTATAGAAGGGATGCGCATGTCCCAATCATCCCGGTTGGTATTGTAGACCTTTGTAAGGGCATGCTCCAAAATATTGTTGAACGCTTCTACTGCACCATTTTCTTGTGGGTGACACGGGATACTCTTCTTGTGATGGATCTAAAATTCCTCAGTCAAGGCTTCAATCGTCTCGTTGACAAAATGAGTACCTCTGTCACTCATTAAAATATTTGGGCACCCAAACCTGGTCAAAATATGCTCAAAGATGAAGTGTGCAGCAGTGCCTGCAGTAAAATCCTTAATCGTCTTCGCCTCCACCCACCTGATCACATAATTAGTTGCATTAATAATATATCATGCCCCAATCTTTTTCCCAGGAGGGTTGATTGGTCCCACAAATATATATCCCATTGGTTAAATTCATGCAAGGCCATTTGCAGATGCAAGGGCATCTCATCTTGACGTGATGGCTTCCCAGTCCATTGACAAGTATCTCATGCCCAACAATATGCCTACACATCACTATGCAATGTGAGCCACCATAAACCAGCATGCACTAGCACCTTCTGCACAATGGCTTTCCCAGCGTAGTGGCCACTGGCTACTCCTCTGTGAGCTTCAGTCAATATAGCCTACCTTTCATGTTCCAACACGTATCGCCTTAACACTTCATCTGCTCCTAGTTTATACAACTGTTGGGGCCCTTTACTGACCTGCAATTAGGGTAAAATCCATTGTGCGCGCAACCAACTCCTTCTTTTGTTGGACAGAATATTCCACAAGCGTCGTTCCCATAATCTATAAATGAATAATGTCAGAAAATTTCTCATCGACCACCTTGATAGCGAAGAGTTGTGCGTCCGGTATTCCTTCCTCCAGATTGTTTGGTTCCTCCCCATTCTCAATTTGTAATAGATGATCGGGTCCAGCATTCAGTCTTCCCGGCTTTACAATAATATAAAATTCATACTCCTGAAAAATAAACAACCATCGGTAGATCTTCCCCCCCCCCCCCCCAACATAGGCGTATTGACCAAGTATTTTAATGCAGAATGATCAGTGAACATATTGAAATTCTCTCCCAACAAGTAGTGTCTATATTTTTGTAGTGAATATACCATGGCTAATCCTTCCCTTTATGTCATGGAGTAGTTGTGATATGCTCCGGAGAGCTTTCGACTAGCAAAAGCTACTGGGTGATCAACGTCACCTTCTCCTGGCTGCTCTAGAACAACTCTTAGTGCTATGCCAGATGCATCGACATGCATGTGGAAAACCTTAGCCCAATCTGGGAATATCAAAATAGGTGCAGTGACCATTTTCTCTTTTAGTAGCTCAAATCTCTTCTGACACTTGTCATCCCAAAAGAATGCTACATCTTTCTTTAACAACTTCTCCATCGACGCAGTGACCAGGGCATACCCCTGGATAAATTTCCTGTAATAATCGCTATGTTCGAGGATGGGGGCAGCTACTTCTCATTGGAAGGGACTTATAAGTTAATGATTACCGTGATCTTGGCTGGGTCCACCATCAATCCTTGCTGACATATGATGTGCCCCAGCATAATCCCAAAAGGTACGCAAAATATGCATTTCTTCATATTAAGATAAATTTGGTGCTTCAGAAAGGCATCAAGCGCAGATTTGAGACATGGTTCTTTACCAACCCAAATACTGTCCAGTCATTGAAGAAGATTTCCAAGAACTTATGCATGAATTCCTTGAATACAACCATGACCACGTGTGAGAATATTGCAGGTGCATTTTTTAATCTGAATGGCATGACAGTATATTAAAAAGAACCCCATTACATGGAAAAGGTGGTCTTGTTGTGGTATTCTCGCACAATGTGGATTTGAAGATAACCTGAGAACCCATCTATGAATGAATAATCTTCTTTCTGTTATGAAACCAGCTCCAAAAATAGAAGAAAAGAGAGATCAAGGCATTTGAAATAAACACTTCGATGGGGAAACCTCTAATACATTACATAAATGAACAATTCTTGGATGATACAAATGACAAAACTTCCTCTCTATATATAGGAGTCCATGGGGCCAAAATGTAATCCTAGTGGGGCCACAATGTAATCCTATCTGACCTAACAATAATAATGTAAGGGCACAATAATAACAATATGGAGGTTACAGGGGTACAACAATAGCAATAAGGGGGTTACACTGACAAAAATAAGGGACTATACTAGTAATATAAGGACCTAACACTTTCCCTCCCACATTATCCCAAATTTCATATGAGAACGGAGTAGGGAAGGGCTCATGTACACAAGCATCATTCAATTTGCACAGGTCGACACAAATCCTAATTTCTCCTTTGGTATTTTTCTCCTCAAACACCATTGGGCTAACCCAATTGGATTGCTCGACCTGTTCAATGATACCCGCAGCCATCATCTTTTCTAACTCCTCCTTTACCTTCTACTTATATTTTGGGTTCAATCGGTACGGTCACTGTTTGACAAGGCGTGCATCAGGTTTTAATGTGATCTTCATGACACCTAGGTCCCCCAAAATGCCCTTCAATTCAGAGAATTTTGTAGGAAACAAATCATGATATTCCTTCAGTAGCTATGAAATCTTGCCTACTGTATCATCATCCTAGTAGTCCCCAATCTTGGCTAACTTGGGCTGCTCATCCGTTCCAATGTTGACTTCCTTTAATTTCAGAGGTTTAGTCACATCCACTGTCCTTAATGTTGGTCCTGCCATGGCGTGCTGACCTTCTAATTCATGGATACTAACATTCCTTGGGTCATCTTCATCATCCTCAATGGCTATGTTTTGGTAGTTGACTATGTCTTTCATTTGTGTATCCTAGTTCATTGCAGTGTTCTCCTTGTGGGGCTATTGTATACTAGTATCAGGTGCCTCAGTGTAACTCAACCTCTAGATACCAGGTTGTGGGGACGGGTCCTAATGAGTGGACAAACCTATGAACCCATTCATTCCATGTCTTCTCATCCCATACATCCATCCATTTGGCCAGGTGCTTGCACGGGTCTCCCCATCCATAGAATAGTTTAATGGGTGGCGTGGCAGATGGTTCAAAGCATAGCATCATCATCTTTCTACATTCCTTCCAGTCCTAGAAAGTTCCCTTGTGTATTTCCCACCACCGCGTTGGAGTTACGCACATAGCCAAGTCTAGCGCCCAGAACCTTCGTTCCTTTGGGACGGCTTTTTCTAGTGCTTCTAAAAATTCTTTGACACTACCAGAATCATCAAAGTAGGGTATTTCCCTTACCTTAGAGGAGATGCATCGGAATCTCTTTGTAATTTTGAGGCAGAGTAGGGCAGAGATGTCATGCAGCTGGTTCTGACATCTCTCCATTTCACCATCAGAATCATAAAAATAGGAGCTATCCTTCTCCCAGCTCAGCATGCCATCCTTCGTAGGGTTGATCCAGTATTCATCTCGTGCATTCAATTTATAAATATGGTCAACCTCATCCCCTTCCCGCACTGGCTCTATGTACTGTTCTCCTTCTTTCGGATCCAAGGGGACAATCACCCGCATACCATTATTCTCAAAGATCATGCTTCTACACTTTAAGTTGATGATACCTCACATATCAATGGCCCAATCCAATCCTAACAATGCAGGGTAAGGATCTGCATCATCCAAAAAATTTATAACCTCAAATTCAGCACATACCTTTACTCCTGTGATGTCGACCTCAACTTGTGAGAGCCTACTCAGGGGGATGATATTTTTTTGATTAGCAATGCGTAGTTGAATAATGGACCATTCCAACTTTGGCTCTCCCATCTTCTGCCAGGTTTGTTTAGGTATGACGTTTGCATCAGACCCCAGATCTAAGATAACCTGTTCCATCTTGTATTCCCCAGTCTGTACCATCATTTGCATTTCCCTACCCATTCTCTTCTTCTGCTTGTAAACTTTGTTTACAGCCCTAGATTCTTCCTGCAACACCTCCTTTTCTGCATAGTTGTCTATCAAGGCCTGGATATTATCTAATGCCTTCTTATTGCACAGTAGCTTGATGAAGGCCTACAAGAATGGCTTAACCTCATCGTCCTCTTTGGGTTTCCGGATAGGCCTCGAAATGGTTTCTTCTTCCTCAGCAAACTCCTTTCTGGCTTCAATGAAAGTCTATTTTTATTTATGCAGGTTGAGGCTTTCCTTTTTGTCAGTTTCTTTTCTAATTAGTGGTTTTGTGTTGGTATTTTACTCATTTCCTCCAGTATCAATTCCGTTGTATGTAATGAAACTTACACTTGGGTCGTCATCGCGTGGCTCAACCATAACCCGCTAGATGTTTTGCGTTGGCGTCTGTTGTTTTTCCTGCATTTTAGCGATCAACACTGGACATTCTTATATTACATAATCGAATTTCCTACAATACTTGTAGGATTTCCATGCAGGGTTCGTGAAATCTTGTGCATAATGTCTTATGTCTCCATTGTTAAATCAAATTAGCTACCCTCTTCCCCTACCAGTGCTTCCACTTCTCCCCCCTCCCCGACCTCTAGTTTTGGATCCTCCGCGTTTGGAGGGAGACGCTGGTGATGAAGGGCCGGTCTGGACTCTCTAAAGGTTCCCTTTTTTAATCATTAAGTCATACCTGTGGTAGTGTGGTCATAACGTCCCACCGAAGATCAGAATCTGCACCACTCTTGCTTCAATTCTGGGAAATAGGCACCTAACCGTGGATAGTGGTTTGTATCATGCCGCCCTTCCACTCGACAATTAGCGCACCATAATGTGCGAGTACTAGGCCCAGAAATATCCCGTAGGTGCAGTGGACTTGGTCCCCCATCTTGCATATAGTCTGACAGTAGAGGGCACTAATATTTGGTGTGGCCAAATACTCTGCAGCATATGCACCAAACATCTACGCTAGCTTCTTTACCTCGGTCTCCTCGTAAATTATGAATCTTTAAGTGCATCACCTCTAATTGGCTCTCAATCTGTGATGATCCAAATTACGCATCGTCCCTTGGCGCAGCTTCTAACTTAAGAGAAATTTCTAAGGCTTCCTCCTGTAAGCCAAACATCTGCTGACCTATGGGACCGCGTATATGCGGCAACATCATGGCAATGAACCATTCCTTATGCTGCTTTTCATCATAGGAAAATCCTCCGTCATTGATGACCTTTTTTAGCCGCTGGTCAAATTCCCAGACTAACTCCGTAGGCCCTTGCCTGATATCTTTTAGTTCCACTATGCATTGAGAATAAGACTTAGGCTTCCGGAACTGCTACTTCAAGGCATCCTTGATCTCCTATATTGTGGGATTCGCATGTTGATAAATGTATCCCATGAACCAATCCAAATCTTGGCCTTCAAAATCTATTGCTAACTGCACTCTTTTAGTAGCATCGTTATTGACATTTTTCGTAGCCCATACTACATCCGCCATGAACCAAAATCAATCCATATCTTCATCCCACACTCCTTTAAAAGTGATCAACTTCATTTGCGTGACCATATCGTCCTCAAGAGGGGGTGGAGGTGGGGTAGGATGATTCTTACCCCTGTGTGAATTTCATGGTGGCATAGCCGAGGGACTAGTTTCTGATTGCGTAGAACCACTTCTGTTTAGATTAGGTAAATATTGTGTAACCAACTCCAAAAATAGAAGAAAAGAGATATCAACGCCTTAGAAATAAGCCACTTCGAGGGGGCAACCTCCAATACATTACATAAATGAACAATTCTTGGATGATTCAATTTACAAAAACCTCCTTTCTATATATAGGAGTCCATGGGGCCATAATGTAATCCTAGTGGGCCACAATGTAATCCTAGCCGACCTAACAATAATAATTTAAGGGCACAATAATAACAAAATGGGAGTTACAAGGGTACAATAATAACAATAAGGGGGTTACACTAACAACAATAAGGGACTATACTAGTAATATAGGGACCTAACATGCCCCTCTCCTTCAAAAAAGTGTTGTTCTCAACGCTTGAGTAGCTCTAGGTGCTTCTGTATAAAATTCTCATCCTCCCATGTAGAATCTTCAGTGGGTAAGTTCTTCCACTTGATGAGATACTCTGAAATTGATCGATTCCGTAGCTGTCGAGTTCTTGTTTCCATGACCACTTCAGGTTCCAATATTATTTTTCCTTCCTCATCAAGTTCCGGCAATATTGTTTGAACTGGAAGATTTTCACCTATAACCTTCTTTAAGCATGAAACATGGAAAACTGGATGTACTCGCGAAGAAGCAGGAAGCTCCAATTTGTATGCCATAGTACCAATATTTTGCAACACCTTGTAAGGACCATAGTACTTTGGTGATAGTTTATTATCCTTCTTAGCTTGCTTGAGGGACATTTGTTTATATGGTTGTAGCCGTAAAAATACCCAATCTCCTACATCAAAACTTCTCTCGCTGCGATGTTGATCTGCCTGTTGTTTCATTCGATTTTGTGCCAAATTCAGGTTATCCTTTAAAAGTTGGAGAACTTCTTGCTGATGCTCGATGTGATCTTCCACTGCTTGAACCTTCGAATTTTCCCTTAAAGATGATGTGATGGATGGTGGATGATATCCATAAAGTGCCATAAATGGGGTCATTTTTGTTGCAGTATGGAAGGAAGTGTTATACCACCATTCAGCAAGAGGTAACCACTTGACCCATTGTGTTTGTTTATCAGATACAAAAAAACGAAGATATCCTTCCAAACATTTATTTACGATCTCAGTTTGACCATCAGATTGAGGATGATAAGATGAGCTATCAACTAATTGAGTACCCAAACAAGAAAATAACTCTATCCAAAAATTTCCAGTAAAAATGGGATCTCTGTCGCTCACAATAACCCTTGGGCTTCCATGTAGCTTTTGAATTCTATCCATAAATGTAGTAGCAACTGTACTTGCTTTAAATGGATGAGATAAAGCACAAAGTGTGCATACTTGGTAAGTCTATCAACTACCACCATGATGACATTCTTTCCTTCGGACTTAGGTAAACCTGTGATAAAATCCATTGAAATCTCCTCCCAACGTTGACTTGGAATGGATAAAGGTTGCAGAAGTCCCGGGGTCTTAATTGTTTCCACTTTATTCTGCTGGCAAACCAAACATTCCGCCACAAACTTTTGAATATCAGATTTAAGGCCACCCCAAAAAAATTCTTTCTTCACCCTGTGGTAAGTTTTTAAAAATCCCGAGTGTCCTCCTAAAGGAGAAGTGTGCAATTCCAGAAGAATCTTTTGTTTTAGTTGGGAATTCTTACAAAGATATAAGCGATCTTTGTACCATAAGGAATCATTTTTCCAACTAAATGTATCGGATGTACTAGGATCTTGCTGCAACTTTTGAATGAGTATCCATACATCTTTGTCCTTCTTCCATTCATCTCTTGCTTCAGTTATCCAATCTGGTTGGATAATAGAAATGGCACAAAGCAATACTTCCACCTCTTCATTCTTTCTTGAGAGTGCATCTGCAACAACATTAAGCTTTCCTTTTTTGTAGATTATTTCAAAGTCATAACCCAACATCTTTGTGACCCATTTTTGCTGCTCTTGTGACGATAGTCTTTGTTCCAAAAAGTGTTTAAGACTATCATGATCAGTTTTTACCTTGAAGTGTCTTCCCATTAGGTAAGTTCGCCATTTCTTTAGTGCATGCGGTATTGCTAACATTTCCTTCTCATAAATAGGTTTCTGTAAATACTTTCCTTTGATTGGACGACTTTCAAAAGCAATGGGTCTTCCTTCCTGCATTAAAACAACACCAATTCCATTTTCTGAGGCATCACATTCCACAATAAAGGTTTTTGTGAAGTCTGGCATAGCTAAGACAGGTGCTAGGCACATTGCCTCTTTAAGATGTTCAAAGGCCTTAGTTGCTTCAGGAGTCCATGAAAATGCATCTTTCTTCAATAATGTTGTTAGAGGTGCTGCTATTCTCCCATAATTCTTAACAAACTTGCGATAATACCCTGTTAAGCCGAGAAATCCTCGCAACTTCTTTATGGTAGTGGGGACTTTCCATTCCTTAATGGCTTTAATTTTGTTAGGGTCTACTTTAACACCTTCGTGAGATACAATATGACCCAGATATTCCACCTCTTGTACTCCAAAGAAACATTTGGATTTTTTTGCATATAATTGTTTCTCCTGCAATAGTTTGAGCACCCTGTCAACATGTTCAACATGATCCTTCCAAGACTTGTTGTAGATTAGTATATCATCAAAATACTAGCACAAATTTTCTAAGGAAGGGTTTGAAAATGGAATTCATCAACCCTTGAAATGTAGAAGGTGCATTGGTAAGGCCAAAAGGCATGACCAAAAATTCATAATGACCCTCATGAGTTCGAAATGATGTTTTTGGAATATCTTCAGTCTTCATTCTAATTTGATGATATCCTGAACGAAGATCCAACTTGGTAAAATAAATTGCTCCATGTAATTCATCCAATAATTCATCAATCACAGGAATGGGAAATTTGTCTTTAATGGTGAGTTTTTGAGCTCCCTATAATCCGGACACATTCGCCATGATCCATCCTTCTTGTGTACCAAAACTACAGGAGCAGAGAAAGAACTTTGACTAGGTTGAATTATACCCGCCTCGAACATTTCTACAATCATACGTTCAATTTCGCTCTTTTGGAAGTAAGGATATCTATAAGGCCTGACGTTTGGAGGAACATTTCCTGGAATCAAATGAATAGCATGATCATGATCACGAATAGGTGGGAGTCCTTTGGGAGTTTCAAACACCTTGGAATGATTGTCCAAGACTTGTTGGAGATCTGCAGAAATAGATGATTTTGATGTTGGAACTTCTAGTGAGCATAATTGTGCAATTGCGCCTCGTTGTTCTTTCTTTAGAAGCTTTTTCATGACATTAGAGCTTATTATCCTTCCTGGCTTCCCCGCAATACCCCGTAATTCAACTTCCTTTCCTTCTGAAAAAAATTTCAAGAAAAGTTCTTGAAAATTAAAAGCTTCCGTCCCCAAAGATTGTAACCATTGTACTCCTAGTACAACATCAGCACCTCCCATAGGAATGGAAAGCATTGGACTAGTCAATACATATTCCCCCATGGTTAGCTTAATATTATGGAATTTTCCAGAGCAATTTATAGTTCCTCCATTTGCAACCATCACTTGACATTCTGGTGCTGGGTATAGGAAACAATTCAATTCCTTGGCTACCTTACAATGAACAAAATTATGGGTACTAATTGAATCAATCAACACTATTACCTTTTTCTTCCTGATATGTCCTTCTATCTTGAGAGTTTGAGGCGTGGTAATTCCTGCCAATGCATTACACGCTATGGTCGGACTCATTTCTTCCTCTTCTATGGTTGGTTCTGGTGTATATCCTCTTCTTGTTCATTTCTTCTTCCTCTTCACAGTCTATGTAAAATAATTTCTTCTCAGCACACTTATGACCTTTAGTGTATTTGCTATCACAACTGTAGCAAAGCCCTTTTGCTCTTTTTTCTTCCAATTTTTGTGGTGTCAACCTTGTAGGTTGTGGAAATCTAGGCGTAACAACACTTCCTTCTTTATAGAATTGAGTGGTAGGCTTCCTTGTCGCCATAATTTTACATTCAACTTTTCTTGCCAACTTGAATGCCTTCTCCAATGAATCAGGTTCCAGAACGCGAACTTCATGTTGGATGTTATCCTTTAAAGTGCCTATGAAGAGATCAATCCTGTGTTCCTCTGGAATATCAGTTACCCTTATATTCAATTTTTGAAGTCCTCAATGTGCTCCCCCACTAAACCCTTTTGTTTGAGATTTATCAATTGGCTAAAGAAGGTGTTGCTCTTTGTATCCTCATAATGTGCTATCATTTCCTCCGTAAAAATTGACCAAGTGACAATTTTTTTACGGGAGCAAAGCCATCGATACCATACAAATGTATTTTATTCTAAATGTAAATTTGCAATTCGTACCTTTTATCTGTTTTGCACGTTATGGAGATCAAAATATTGCTCCATCTGTAGTATCCATGTTACAGGATCCTTTCCATCAAACTTCCTCATATCCATCTTTGGAATATGGTGGTTCTTCCTGCCAACATTAGAGTTTATGAAATCATGATTAAAATTTATTTTGTTCTCATCATGAGGTTCTTCTACTATCTTTTCACCATTAGGAAACTTTTCTTGTATCAACTTTGTCAAACCTTCCATGTCTGCTTTTAGAAAATTCTTCATGTTTTCCATTTTCTCATCGATCTTAGCTTCCATGTCATCCATCTTAGATTCCATGCCAGCCTCCATGCCATCCATCTTAGCTTCCATGCCTTTCTTCAAACCATCCATCTTAGTTTCCACGCCCTTCTTCAAAACTTCCATTTCATT
Organism: Pinus albicaulis; assembly: GCA_034641835.2. Lineage (NCBI taxonomy): Eukaryota > Viridiplantae > Streptophyta > Pinopsida > Pinales > Pinaceae > Pinus > Pinus albicaulis. The sequence continues at coordinate 583,032,594 of CM076575.1, forward strand.
TTTTGTTGTTCTTTGCAAGAGCGAAATTTGTTGCACTTGCTCTTGTAATTTTGATATGTCATGTTGCCATTCTTCATCTTCATGAGTCATAGTAGAGCCTTCTAAAGGCTTAATGGGTGTTGAATTATTTTTAGGGGCCATTTTAGACTCCAATATTGATATCTATTCTATAATAGGCCCTTGCAATCAATTCAACTTGATTCTTCAAATAAGACTTATGCAATTCAGAAAAAATTAAAATTAAAATTAAAATTAAAAATTAAAAAATTAAAAATTAAAAAATTAAAAAAAAAATACACACCTTTTACTTGCTTTGAGGAGCTCGATATTGAAATTGTATTATCTATGTGATTGTGGATCTTCAATATCTGAAATTCAGCACTGAAGTAGCCCTCTGAATTCTCTTTTGAATTCCACAGGTCTAACCTGATTTGGATTCTCCAAGACAAAGTTGTGTCCAATCTTTCACAATGACCTAATTATGGACTGGTTCAGTAGAGCGAACTTGTACGACTTGCCACGTGTCATTTTTTCATCCGTTGTCTCTAAAATTGATAGCCATGAAACTAAAGTCTGTTTACTTTTGACCACTTTTTACGGAACTCCAATCCGATGCCCAGAGAAAGAGTTATTGAACTTTTCCCACGGTCACCTTTTTGAGATGCAATTCAGGAGCCTGAAAAAGCACTACCTTCCACAGATCATATCTCAAAAAATATTGGAACCAAGCTCTGAAATTTTTTGAAAAATTTCCTTAGGATTTCAACTTCGCACCATACGAATTTCAGATTCTGAACCTTCGTAGAAAAAAAGTTGTAGCGCAAATTCCACGATGACCTGTTTAGGAGCCTGAAAAAAGACCTAACTTCCACAGATCATATCTCCGAAAATATTGCAAACCAGACTTTGAAATTTTTAGAAAATCTTCCTCAGGATTTCGGCTTCGCACCCTAAAAATTTCATCTTCTGAAACTTCGTAGAAAAAAATTTATAGCGAAAATTCCACGATGACCTGTTTGGAGCAGCGAAACCCTAGAATCCCAAGCCTCTGATACCAAATGTTGTGTAACCAACTCCAAAAAGAGAAGAAAAGAGATATCAACGCCTTAGAAATAAGCCACTTCGAGAGGGCAACCTCCAATACATTACATGAATGAACAATTCTTGGATGATACAATTCACAAAACCTCCTTTCTATATATAGGAGTCCATGGGGCCATAATGTAATCCTAGTGGGCCACAATGTAATCCTAGCCGACCTAACAATAATAATTTAAGGGCACAATAATCACAAAATGGGGGTTACAAGGGTACAATAATAATAATAAGGGGGTTACACTAACAATAATAAGGGACTATACTAGTGATATAGGGACCTAACAGTGAATTCCTTAGAGGACTATACACGGACTTGTCCCCCTCTTGATTGACCCGATAGTATTTACCGCTTCATGTCGTTCTTTCGATTTTTTCGGAGGTCATTCACTCGGCGTGGCTACACAGAACACCCTTTTCACACAATAGCATCTTAATCAGCAGAGGAAAATTCTATAAGAAATTACCCCTCAATTCTTTGAAAAACATTTGTTTAGCTTCATAGTAGGACACAAACTTATCGATTACAAATTTGGTTACAAATCCACCCAAGACTCTATCAACCTAGTGATCTACAGTCTGGGTAATAGAATTATCAGCCTTTTCCAATTTTTGGATCAATTCAGGGGTCCATTATGTGACCTGATCTTCCTTCCAATAGGTTTGGAATCCCACCAACCTTGCCAACCACTCTTGTAAATCGTGTGCAAAGGTTACGAAAAATATCTCGTGCACCTCCGTAAAAATACACTTATTCTTCCACTCCTTTGCAGATAGCTTCTTACTTATGTTTTCTTTTAGGGAAAACTCCTGAATCTTTTTTTCAAACCAGGCCTTAAGTTCAAGTTTTAATGGTTGCCAATGACCTCGTGGAGTCACCCAATATCTCTCAAATTTCTCCCGGTCCCGGAAACGGAACCCTTTATTGGCTTGAGGGGTCCTGACCCAAGTTTGGAAGTGAGGTTAACCAATGAACCCCTCATAATACTTTCCCTTTCGGCAATGACCTGCTTGTGCAAGTCAAAGTCTCACCCAAATTAGTATGGGGGGGTGCTAGAACTAGGTTTCTACACCTTGAGAGAGATTTGGAATGATGTGGGTACCTTTAGATCTTGAACAACCTTAAACAGACCTCCACAGCAATAGTATTAACCAGTAAACCCTTTACAAATAGATTTAGGTTACATTACTGTGCACAAGTTAACACAGTGTTCATAAATTAAGTACTGACTTTTACACATCATATCAGAGCTTTATACCATCATATCTATCCAATAAGCAACCATATAAACCCAACCACAGTTGTGCAAGAGATCTAAGTGCAGACTGTACATAAATCAGAAACAAGATACAGCAAAATTCATAACATAACCAATAGATGCATAAAAGACTCAGATATCCTCAATAATACTTCTTATTACCAAATCATTTTAGATCCTTCATACAAACACTTTAACATCCCGCACACACAGCCAGAGGGGTCCGCACACAACAGGACTAAGGTCTTCGCGCACACATCCAACAGGAGCCTTCTACCTAGACCGATCTCCATCAAACTATCACAACTTATCCAAATCTATTATCCACGTTCAGTCTTATCCAAAAACTGACTTCTTAGAATCAATCTATTCGCTTATTTATACTACTTAACGTGCATTATCCTATGGTCTACAAAGCATGGTTTGCGGCCCCTTGATCTACCCTTTTGACCCATTACAATTCGTGAGGGGTTTTGACCTACCCAAAAACCCCTGAGCAAGACTAAATTATTACAAAATATGGAAAAATTGTCAAACTTAGGGGACCCTGCTCCAAAAATCTATAAGAACAAGAAGACAAATGGTCAGGAGATGCGCATGACCGTGCAAATTGGAGACTATGAGATGGATCAGGCCATCTTGGACTTAGGGTCTAATGCAAATTTTCTACCTAAGAAGACCTAGCAAAAGATGGGAGAACCAAATATGAAATGGTCCACCATTCAGCTGCACATGGCTAATTAGTAGAAGATCATTCCACTTGGAATACTTCCACAGGTTTTGGTAGACATTGCTAGAGTAAAGGTATGCGCAGATTTGAAGTAATACAAATTTTGGATGATGCAGACACATACTCTGCACTGCTAGGGCTGGATTGGGCCATCGATATGGGAGGTATTATTAACTTAAAATGCAAGAGCATGATCTTTGAAAACAATGGTACTCGGGTTATAGTACCTCTGGATCCGATAGAAGGACAGAGACATATAGAACTAGTGCACGAAGGAGATGATGTTGACCATATATACAAGTTGATTGTGTAGAATGAGGATTGGATCAACCCTATGGCTGATGAGATGCTGAATTGGGAAAAGGTTATCTCATGTTTCTCAGATTCGGATCGAGAAATGGAGAACTAGAAGAATTGTCTGCATGATGTATCTGCATCACGCTGCCTCAAGATCACTAAAAATTCATGATGCATCTCCTCGGAGGTAAGAGAATTACCCTATTTTGATGGTTCTGGTAGTGTTGTATTATTTTTGGAAAAATTGGAAAAGGTTTTCCCAAAAGTGCGAAGGTTCTGAGCACTGGATCTTGCCATGCGTGAAAATCCAGCGCGTTGGTGAGATACGCACAAAGGGACCTTTAAGGAATGGGAGGAATGCAATAGAATGATGAGGTTACAATTTGAGCAGCTCGCTACCCCACCAACTGATCTCTTTTATGGCCAAGGTGACGGCACACAAACACCTGGCCACGTGGATGGAGATTTGGAACGAGAATACCAAGACCGAATGGGTTCACATGTTTATCCATTCGTTGGGACCAATATATACTACATGGTATTTGTAGACGGAACTGCATCAATGGAATTTCCATTGGATCACAATGAGTGATAGTTTTCTGTCAACTTTTGGCATGGCTGGTGGATCAAAGGAATTGGATGAAGCCCTACAGGATATAGAAGAACTTATCTCTGATGATTCCTGACATTTGATAGAATGCATTGCACCAGCATGGGAAGCGCAGATGCAAGATATTTCCAACTGCAGGAACCTATCAGTAGAAGATAATGAAGAATATCCAAGAAATATCAACATCCCTAAGTATGAGGGGGAGCGCACAGTTGCAGGGCCCCTATTAGGAATGGTGGATGTAAATAAGCCTCTGAAATTAAGTGAAGTCAAAATTGGGACAAAGGAACAGCCCAAGTTGGCTAAAATAGGAGATTATTGGGATGATGACACAGTGGGAAAGGTTATGGAGCTGTTGACAGAGTATCAGGACCTATTTCCCATGAAGTTCTCTGACCTCAAAGGAATTGTAGGAGATTTGGGCGTTATGAATATCACTCTAAAACAAGATGTGTGCCCTGTCAAGCAGCAACCATACCGATTAAATCCCAAGTATACGCAGAAAGTGAAAGAGAAATTAGAAAATATGGTTGTTGTCGAAATAATTGAGCATGTGGAACAGTCTGATTGGGTGAGCCCAATGGTTGTTCAAGAAAAGAAGACTAAAGGAGAAATAAGGATTTGCATGGATCTGCGCAAGCTGAACGATGCATTTGTAAACAACCCCTTCCCTACTACATTTTCATATGAGATATTGGACAATGTGGGAGGACAAGAGGCTTACTCATTCACTGATGGATTTTTCATGGTATCATCAGATCAAGATTGCACCAAAAGACCGAAGCAAGACCACTTTTGCAACAAAATGGGGTTCCTTCCAATACACATTCATGCCTTTCGAATTGAAGAATGCACCTTCTATCTTCTCGTGCATAGTAGTATTTGTGTTCAAATAATTCATGCACAAGCTATTAGAGGTGTATTTTTATGACTAGACTATGTTTGGGCTGGTAAAGAAGCATGTGTCCAACCTGCCCATGATGCTTGACACGGAAGCATCAGATTTATCTTAATTTGAAGAAGTGTATATTTTGCGTTCCTTTTGAAATCTTGTTAGGCCATATTGTTTTTCAGCAAGGTTTGATGGTAGATCTGGCCAATTTTGCAGTTATTATCAACTTAGAAGCCCCTACCAATGAAAAACCATTGCGCTCCATTCTAGGAGACACTAGATATTACAAAAAATTCATTCAGGGCTATCTCTGATCTCTGCACCTATGGAGAAATTGTTGAAGAAATATGTGTCCTTTTTCTAGGATGAGGAATGTCAAAAGAGCTTTGAGCTTTTGAAGGAAAACATGGTTATTACACCTATTCTAATATTCACATACTGGTCCAAGGTCTTCCATGTACATGTTGATGCATCCAACATAGCACTTGGACTTGTTTTAGCGCAGCTCGGAGAAGGAGACTTTGATCACCCCATTGCCTTTGCCATTAGGAAGCTCTCCAGTGCAGAGCGCAACTACTCGACCAAAAAAATGGAAGTATTGGCCATGGTCTATGCTCTGTATAAATATAGGCACTATCTTCTAGGAGGGCACTTCAAGATGTTCACTAGCCACTCTGCTTTGAAATACCTGGTCAATAAGCCTGTGTTAGGGGGGAATATTTGCATATGGTTGTTGCTATATCAAGAATATGATTTTGAAATCATTGTGAAACTAGGTAGATTGAATTTTGGATCTAATCACTTGTCGCGCATTGAGAATACAGTAGAGGAACCAACCAGTTTGGAGGAGGAACTACCTGATGTGTGGCTATTTGCTATTAAGGTGGTTGATGAACATTTTCCCGATATTATTCACTTTCTGACTACTGGAAGTGTGCCTACTGAATACTCGGTGCAACAAAAGAATGATTTGGTTTCACACGCAGCTGATTTTACATTGATTTCAAGTCAATTGTACAAGTTGGGAGTAGATGAAGTGCTAAGAAGGAATGTCTTGGAACATGAAAGATAGGACATCTTGGCTGAAGCTCATGGAGGGGTGGAAGGATTCCACTATCCAGGGAAGGCCACTGCACAGAAGGTGTTGTGTGTTGGGTTATGGTGGCCCACACTACACAGTGATGCACATGCATATTGTCAAGCTTTTGATGCATGCCAAAGAACGGGGAATCCGTCATGCAGAGATGAAATGCCACTGCAGCCACAGATGTCCCTGTAGGCATTTGATAAATGGGCTATAGACTTTGTTGGACCTATCAATCCTCTGGGGAAGAATACTAGTGTGCACTACATCATCACTGCCACAGATTATGTAACCAAATGGGAAGAAACTAAGCTAATCAATGATTGTACCACAGATACTACTGCACATTTCATTTTTGAAAATATCCTAACTTGATTTGGGTGTCCAAAAATATTGATGAGTGATAGGGGTACGCACTTTGTTAATGAAACCATTGAAGCTTTGATAGATTAATTTCAGATACATCACCAGAAACATACTCCTTACCACCCTCAGGCAAATGGTGTAGTAGAAGCCTTCAACAAAATCTTGGAGAATGCGCTCACAAAAATATGTAATGCAAATCGGGACGATTGGGATGTGTGCATCTCTTCTGTGTTATGGGCTTATAGGACCACATGCAATAAGTTGACTGGGAAGACACCTTTCATGATGGTTTATGGGAAGAAGCAATCATGGAAATGGAATATATTTTCCCAAGTATGTGCATCGCATCATTCACTAATATGGTTGAGTCGGACATCATGGAGGAACGTCTAACACAATTGGTTGCCTTAAAAGAGGATCGGTTCATTTCTAACTTTCATCAACAAGCACAGAAGGTGCGCGAAAAGGCCTGGCATGATAGACACATTCGACATAAGGCATTCAAAGAAGGAGCTTTGATTTTTTTATATGATGGCTAATTTGCACACCACGCAGGAAAGTTTAAGAAGCACTAGTTAGGGCCATACATTGTGAAAGAGATCACTAATGGAGGTGTGGTGCGCTTAGCTACAGTGCGTGGCTAGTGTCTTCCCGAGTACATAAACGAAAGCCAACAAAAGCCGTATAGGGATAACCTTGTGCCTACCAAATGACTATATAGCCAGAGAATAGGAATCCACTTGTGTTCGCACTACACAAAATTCATACACAAACAGGTGCGGCAGGAGCGCAGAGGTAGTTCGCAGTAGGAGAAACTATTCGTTGGAATAGTAAATCTGGGTGAAAAAAGTGATTTTACCATTGAATGGAGCGGGTTTTCTGCATTTAATGAGATATTATGGTATTTTTTACCCTTTTTACAAGGATAAGGTGCAATTAATGTGGTTCTGACCATTTTTACAATGGATCTCCTATAAAAGGAAGGGCATGGGCCATATTCTATTCCTTTGGTGTCTGAGTATATTTCACTTTGAAATTATCTGTGAGTTGCGCTTTGAATTCATCTATGAATACTGTATGTCTGGTCGTGATACCCCCGCATTTGACGTGAGTAACCCCAAGTTATTTTTTAGACCAAGGATGATCGCCACAAACCTTGAGAGCGCACCATCTAAACAGCACTTTGTGCCATTCACAGCATCCATGGAGCCTAGCTCTGATGATGTTCACGAAGTTATCCCTGAGGTGCAAGAAGTAGTTTTGACACCTACCAAAGGAAAGTGAAAGGTGACTAAGGGCTCAACCTCAAACCCGAGGACATCCCCCAGACATGTTATGTCCCCGCGCTAAGCAATGAAGGATAGGTCTCCTATGGGTGACCTGACCAAGAGAACTGTTAGTGCCACTGAGGAGGCCACACTCGTCGAGCCAATTTCATGGCGGTCGAAGTATGTCAAGCCACGCAGGGCTTCTGTGCATGTCCCGAAGGATGTATATATGGTGCGTGACTACTTGAAAATTTCGTTGATCCTGTAGGAAGTCTCTTTTGAAGGTGATATGTTTGGAAAAATCCCCCTGGTGAAGTTTGATGATTATGAACTGGCGAATGAGGAGACGTTCCCCAAGCTAGCACATAAATACTATCTGGAACACATGTTGTATGATGATGTTGTGAAGGTAGAACCGATGCCATGGGCACGTGGGCTAAGCAACGCCGAGATTCTCAATTTACTAAGGATCCCTCACTTCGGTAGATACCCCATCACCATTATCTGTGTGCGCCAGCTATTAGCGTTGGTGCATGATGGGTTCTTGTGGATCCAGAACAGAATTCCAATTGATGTTGCACTGATCCACAAGATCACCAGCCTGCCTAAGAAGGGGCCCCATCCCATGTCCCAGTATGGAAAGACCCAGGAGCTGAATGTAGCTGCCCAGGTTAGGAAATTTTACAAGGTAGGATAGGACTCCAGGGGATTCCTGGTGCAGCAACCCGAACACCCAGCAGTACACCTAGGAACCTTAGTCCTAGGATGTAAGTTGATGCGCAAGTGCCACCCTAAGGTAGTCCCTGTGCATGTCATCGTGCTAGCAGGACAGTACGAGACGAGGGTGAGTTACAATTAGTCCCAATACCTCTGCCATGAGTTTCTAGAGAACGTGCATGAGACGCAGGATGAAGGGAAGAAGTTTTGTTACTCGTGGTTACTTTTGTTAATTTATTTGGTGGCATGAGAGATGACAAAGGGCGCAGTCCTCCCAGAGGTAGAACCTGGTGTGTGCGAAGGAGCACACTACGCCAATCTATGGGATTCACTAGACCAGAAGAGAGTCAAAGAGAATAGGATCTTCTGGGTTTTGTTCGAAGGCACTTTGGCAACAACTATACACTTGAGACCCTGGTTGTCCCCAGCTTCTTGTGAGAAGTACCGCGTTATTGCAAATTTCTAGGTGACCATGCATCATGTACAGATCCAGGCGCACAACAACCTTGTATGGTACAATATTCTATATATGGTCACAAAGGCGGAAATTTATCAGGTCATTGAGACCTAGCCAAAAGCATGGAAGGTTGGGATCGGCTCCACCCATCCTGTCACAGCCTCAACATCAGCAAGGAGACAACAAATGTTAGAAAGGAAAACGAAGCCGAGAAGCGCACTGAAAAAGATGCAGAGAAGGAAGCGGAAAATGAGGTTGGGAAAGAAATAAACCAATAGCCTGAAGAAGAAGCTGAGTTGGATCTTGGAGGAACATACGGCCTCAATGGTACTGGAGCTGAGTCTCCCAGAGGTACTAAGCGTGGTGCAGAAACCCCCAAGGGCCCGTGCTAGAAGAGGAAAGGTTCAAAGGTCAGAGGGACAGAATATGTTGCACTAACTGAAGATGACCTAGATAAGATTGCATATGTGATAGCATCTACCTCCGAAGATAGGCAGATATTGCTGGAAGAGCAGTACAAGGCTATCGTAGAATCATTGCAGACATGATTTCTAGTGTTGCAGATGAAGACAGATAACATTCAAGTGAGTGTGAATAAAGCGAGGCCAATTCAAGTGATCGAGAGCACCAGCATGATCCTCAGCACATCAGATAACATAATCTTCCCCTTCCCTAGAGCAATAGTTATAGTAGACCAACTTGAATTGTGTGCGCAGGTGAAAACCTGCCTAGAAGTGCGAATAGATTTATCGATGCTACCCAGTGGCAAGTTGCATGCCATTCAGATGATCATCACAGATAAGTTGCAGTGCAGGGAGGTGTACATGCAACATCAACTTACTAAGGTTGAGCAGAAGATCGCAGCAAAGACCGAAGAGTCTTTCGAGCCTCAGACAATGCAACAAACAACAATAGCACAGTGCACAGAATTGGACACTCTGATTAATATTCTTTGTGGTGACCTGATAGAGGTTTCCATTCCTGCTTCAGTTGCGCCGCAATCCAAATTCAAAGGAATCGTAGCAGCTTTGAAGGCCTCTAGGTCCGAGGTACAGGGAGTAAAGGAAAATTTTGAGCAGAAAATCACGGAGTTGCATGCAAAGCTTCAACCAGAAAATCTGCCAGAAGTGTGAGCGCAGCGTGCGGCCTTAGTCAAAGAAGCTTTTGTAAGTATTTCCGCCACATTTGACAAGGGAACCGAGCTATTGGAGATAGCTACGAGCCTATGGACATCCATGCAAACGGATCCCCTTTTCCGAAAGATTTCGTAAGAACTACGCGCCAAGGAGCATGCGTTTGGTGAACTTCACGAGGAACTATCTACATTTGTACCTGCTCAGCAGATGGCCCGGTTGCAGACAAGTCAGATATTGTGCAATGAAGTTGAGGACCTGAGAAGAAAGAATCACATTGTTTCATACCGTATGAAGTCGTGGGCAGATGAGGAGATGAAGCTATCACAAGACTTGGATGTTGCTATGAAGAACTTGAACCACACACATCAAAGTATCAATCTCGCCGTAGAAGAGTTGACTTCTCAGAAATTGGTGGATACAACGCAGAGTGCAACCGATCATAGCATGGGAATCCTTGCACCCTTCATTGTTCCCATCGAATAATTGAAGACAAATATGAATACCCCAGTACCTATCTGACTCATAACGAGTCACGAGATTGTGTTGGGGGACTTTTGGAGCAGGGTCCCTTAGGACCGCAATTTTGAGTAAATTAATAAGTAATTTTGTAGTTTTGAGTTGTGTGTGCTAAGCAATGCACAATTCAAGGGGCTTTGGGGTGGTTCAAAACCCCTTTAGGTGTTGTAATGGGCTAAAGGGTAAAACTAGGAGTCGCAAACCATAATTTGTGGACCTTAGGATGAGCGCAAGCTAAGATATAAATAGGAGTCTAGATCAAGTCAAATAAAAAAATTCTAAGGAATTTTTGATAAGATTATGATATGTTTTGAGCTGTGAAGTGAATCTGTAGTGTCTGAAAGGCTCTTGTTGGCTGTGTGCATGGAGACCTTAGTCTGGCTGTGTGCAGACCCCGCTAGCTATGTGCGTGGTTGGATCTGAAGAATCGTAAAGGGTTTTACGACTGTTAATGAATGAAGAAGTGTTTTGATAATTTTGAGTACGAAATGCATCTGTGATGGTTTTCTGTAATCTGTTTTCTTATGATTTATGTATCTGTGATTGGATCGGTTGCATACCTATTTTTATGCTTAATATGAATGTTAGATGCATAGATCTACTATTGTGAGACATGAATATCACTTTACTAGGATTGTTGAAGGGATTTCGAAGACATTATCAATGTGCGTGCAAGGCAACCTACATAAATCGACCTAGATCTGCTTTTGGTTAGGTTTTCTGGTGCAAAATATAGTCTGCTAGTATTTTAGATCTGAAGACACCTACATCATTTAATTCTCTCTCAGGGTGTGGAAACTTGGTTCCAGCACCCCCCCATACTGCTTCAGGTGAGACTTTGACCTACTCAAGTAGGTCATTGCCAAAAGGGCTAGTAGTAAGAGGGTTTTTGTTGGTTAATCTTAACTCTGAACCTGGGTCGAGACCCTTCAAGCCAATAGCACCCAAAGGGGGATTTTAATTTAATTTTTCCTTAATTAAATTGGAAGAGAAATTGTAATTTCATCTCATGACAACTTGCATTAGTTAACTGAGTCACGAAGACTTAATTAGCTTAGGAAATTCGAGTTGAGGGTCAGAGAGAAGGCATGTAGAGTTCTCCCATGATTTTACGGGGGCTAGTTGCAATTTTTTGTGAGTTGTAATTAGTTAACTAAATTAATTGAGTTAAAATCAGTTTAACTAGTTCTAACTCAAAGATGAGCTAGTAATAGGTCCAGTGAATTAAATATGATTTAATTCACAAGTAGCGGTCAATCAGTTAACATATAATTCGCTATAAATAGTTGTTGCATGCTAAGGAAGGCCCAATTGACATTGAGGTTAAAGGGAAGATGACTATCAGTTCTACAATTATAAAATTGTACAGGTCGTGTATGAGGTCATCAGGAAGCCTTGGATGAATTGCGCAATCAATTCTTGGGAATTTCCTATTTAATAGGGCCATAATTCCTCCAAGAATGCATGAGCAAGTCTGGTCAGAAAAAGGTTGAGAATTGGTTAATTATTTGACTAATTTTGCCTAGATCAAAGTTAGACAGTCAACAAAGTGCAGAGGTTTCTCAATGAGAGAAAAGCATTGTATTGTTTCATGGTCTTGACTTTATAAAATATACAGATAGTGGAGTTTTGAGCAGTTTCTTCCCCAGATACATCTTGTGTTGTGTGATAGATTATTTATTTCCCTTACTTGTTATGTGATTGTGCAATCATATTTGGTTTCCGCAAATTGTAGAAGGATTTAGTATTTTTTTTTGGTACATTACAAGATCAGATTGAATCCCTTTGGATAATTTCTACATGGTATCAGAGCACCGTGAATCATAATAGAAGAGAAGAACCAAAGTTTTTTTTTAGTAGGTACATTGAATTTTCATATTTATTCTTCAAGGCCAGTAGCAGATCAAGATGTCTTTCGATGGCTTGAGACTCAAATATTCCCTTGAGGGAAATTCGAATTACATAGCATGGAAGGATAGGATGGATGCAGTGCTCGATGACAACGGACTAAAGGCATTCATTGATAGTGATATTCCCCAGCCCACAGTAGCAGATGCTCAACTTCTTGATGCATAGAAGAAGAATGTAGCAAAGGTGAGAAGGACCTTATTAGAGGCAGTTTGAGATCATATTGTCCCGGGTCTCCATGGGAAGGTGACTCCATATGCTATGTGGAAGGCCTTGACAGAACTTTTTTAGAATAGCAGTGACCATATGAGGTTGGCGTTGAAATACAAGCTCAGAAAGATCAAGATGGAGAAGGGAGACACGATCCAAAAATACTTGACGAAGTTCACTCAATGTCGAGATAAGCTTGGAAGTGCTAGGATAACAGTTTCCCAAGATGATTTGGTGGGCCTATCTCTTCTAGGCCTTCCCAAGAGCTGGCATAACTACCAGAACTTTTTTAATTGGAGGGAGAAGCTACTAGAAAAGGAGTGATTATGGTCTGACTTGGTACAAGAAGAGATTTGACAGAGCACCAAAGATGGATCCTCATCAAAGACTGATGATGAGGAGAATTGTGCCTTGGATGGAAAAGCGAAGAAAGGAAAAGGGAATATGTCCCATTCCAAATCGAAGTCTAGCAAGGCAAGAAAAAAGAGAGACTTGTCAAAGGTAAAAAAATTCAACTTTCATGAGCATAGGCATTATGCCACAAATTGTCCACAAAATAAGACCAACAAGAAGGCCTCAAGAGGAGTAGCAGGTGAAGCACTTGCTTCACAGTTCGAGTTGGATTTCACTCTCATCGCATGCATGGTATCATAGGGGATGAGTTTTTTGTGGTACTTGTATAGTGGAGCTTCGTTCCATATGACTGGAAACAAGTAATTATTCAGTAGCTTGGAGGATAAGGATCTCCAAATGCACATCGAGATGGGTGATGACAGGAGGTACAGTGCTACAAGTGTAGGTACAGTTACCTTTCATAGGGAGTCAGGTAATCCACTCATATTAAAAGATGCTATGTATGTTCCTGGTTTAAATAAGAATTTGGTTTCTATTGCTATGTTGGAATATCGTGGCTAGGATGTGATTTTCAGTGAAGGAAATGTGTTCCTTCGCCATAAAGCCACGGGACATGTGAAAAATATTAGGGTTCGAGTAAAGAACCTCTACAAATTGGATGTAGAAGACTATGATGCCTTGAACACAAAAGCATAGAAGGTGGAGAGTCGAGACATCGGTGAGTTATGGCACAAGAGATTGGGCCATCTACACCATGGCGCTTTGAAGATCATGTAGCAGATACAAAGAGATACATGCAAGGGGTGTACATTGGGGAAGTATACCAAAGCCACCTTTCATGATAAGGAAATTCGATCAAAGACGATCCTTGAGAGAGTTCACTCAGACGTGTGTGGACCGTTCTCGATAGCTTCCACGGAAAAACAAAGGTTTTATGTGATTTTTTTTTGTGATTTTTCAAGAAAGTGTTGGATTTTCTTCATGTAGAAGAAATATCATACAATCTCCAAGTTTTGTAAGTTTAAGGCACTTATCAAAAATATATATGGAATAAGGTGAAGGCTCTTAGGAGGGAAAATGGTGGAGAATATGTCTCTAACGAATTCAAGAACTCATGTTCCTCAAAATGAGTTCGAAGAGAATTTATAGCACCTCATAACCCACAATAGAATGGGGTTTCAACAAGAAAGAACAGAACTATTGTGGGAGCAGCACGAGCTATGTTGCATGATCAGGACCTACCATTACATATGTGGGAAGAAGCATGCAATTCAACAGTATTTTTGCAAAACATAAGTCCTCATCGAATACTTAGGATGAGTACACTATATGAGACTTTTTTAGGTAAGAGACAATATGTGTTGTATTTTAAAAATTTTGGTTCATTTGTTTATTGGATGTCAGGAAGAAGCTAGAGCCAACAGTAGAGTTGGGGATATTTTTTGGGTACACTAATACACCTCACAACCATCGAGTGTACTTTCCAACATACAGGATGGAAATGGTAAGAAGAGATGTGAAATTCGATGAAGAGAAAGCCATGTGATTGTGCCTTGAGAGGGAGCTTGAGTTGCATGCAGTTGAGGAACTGTTGGCTCCAAAAGAAGAACCTCAAGATGTGGAGAAGCCACAAGGATAGGAACAGAGAGTGGTAGAAACCACTCATGCAAATCCATCCACTAGAGATGGAAGGAAGTTCACCATAGAGGCCGACAGATTGTTGCTAGATGCGAGATAGAATGTGGGAGCACCCACATCACAGCGCAAGCAGAGAAGGTCCCCATAGTGGCACACTGGATACATGGCTCTTATGAGAGAAGGTATTGAGATAGAACCATCCTATTTTGAGGAACCAGTGTAGCAACCAGTGTGGGTTGATGCCATGGTTGAGGAGTATAACTCCATTATCAGAAACAGTACATGGGAAGTTGTCCCAAGACCAATGGGGAATATAGTTGTAGGATCCATGTGGGTCTACAAGGTGAATCAGGCAACATATGGGAGTGTGGATAAGCATAAGGTCAGATTTGTGGCTAGAGGGTTCTCTCAGGTGGATTGGATTAACTATGATGAGAATTTTGCACCAGTCACAAAGTACTCATCTATCAGATCCATCCTTGCACTCTCAACGTAAATGGAATGGAAGATACATCATATGGATGTAAAGACAGTATTTCTCAATGGAGTGAATAGGAAGAGGTTTACATTAACCAGTCGAAAGGTTTTGAGACCTTAGACAGAGTGAAGAGGATGCAAACCTATAACATATTGTGGTTGATGGTAATATTTTGAATATTTTAATTTATGTCGATGATCCGATACTAAAAATTGATGAGCATATCCTCAAGTATTGCAAAGAGGATCTTGCAAGAGAATTTGAGATGAAGGACATGGGGCTCTTGCACTATTTCCTGGGATTGGAAATATGGAAAAGATTTCAGGAGCTATTTGTATCTTAGAGAAATTATGCCAACGAGATCCTCAGGAATTTCCACGTGGAGGGAAACAAACCCATGGAGACTCCTCTAGCAGGAAACTGGAGGAAGGAGGATGCTACTTCATGGGAAGTGTTGGATGTCAATGTTTACAGGAAGATTGTGGGTTCACTAGTCATGTATTTGGTGAAACCACGACCAGACATATGCTACGCAGTTAACCAGCTTAGTCAAGTTGTGGTTAAGCCTACCAAGCTCTTTTGGAAGGCAGGAAATCATGTGTTGATATACCTCAAAGGCACTACAGAGTATGGACTATGGTACAGATGGACAGAGAGAGTGAAGCTTCAAGGCTTCACCGATGCAGATTGGGCAGGGATTCCATATGACAGGAAGAGCACATCAGGGGGCATCTTCAGGATATGATCAGCAACATTTTCTTGGTAAAACAAGAAACAAAGATCAGTTGCACTCAGCTCAATAGAGGTAGAGTACATGGAAGCCAGTTAGGCAGCATGCGAGGCTATATGGATGAGGAATATACTTGTTGGTCTGTTTGGTCGATAGATGCATCCAACGGTGATACATTTTTATAGCCAAAGTTGCATCAAACTCTCGGTTAATCCAGTTTTTCATGACAGTTCCAACCATATTGATATTTGGCATCACCATCACGGAGATTGTGTGCATAGGTAGATTATATCATTAGAGTACATTCCCATGGAGGATCACGATGCGGACATATTGATGAAGGTGCTGGAAAGAATCAAATTTGAATTCCACAAAGACAGGATCAGGGTAGAAGATAATCCCTTTCTTGTTGAGAGGGAGTGTTGAAATGGCACCAAGACATGGCATCCAAAGGTCGCTTTTGATTTAACTTTCCGTTAATTAAATTGGAAGAAAAATTGCAATTTCATCTCATGACAACTTGTATTAGTTAACTGAGTCGGGAAGACTTAGTTAGCTTAGGAAATTTGATTTCAGGGTCAGAGAGGAGGCATGTAGAGTTCTCCCATGATTTTAGGGGGTCCAGTTACAGTTATTTGTGAGTTGTAATTAGTTAACTTAATTAATTGAGTTAAAATCATTTTAACTAGTTCTAACTCAGATATGATCTAGTGATAGATCTAGTGAATTAAATATTATTTAATTCACAAGTACTGGTCAATCAATTAACTGATAATTCACTATAAATATTTTTTGCATGTTATTTCTAAGGAAGGCCTAGTTGAGATTGAGGTTAAAGGTAAGATAACTATCAGTTGTATAATTAGAAAATTGTACAGGTCATGTATGAGGTCATAAGGGAGCCTTGGATGAATTGCACAATAAATTCTTGGGAATTTCCTATTTAATATGGCCATAATTCCTCCAAGAACATATGAGCAAGGCTGGTCAGACAGACGCTGAGAATTGGTTAAATATTTGACTGATTTTTCCTAGATCAGAGTGAGACAGTCAGCAGAGTGCATAGGTTTCTCAATGAGAGAAAAGCATTGTATTGTTTCATTGTCTTGACTTTATAAAATATACAGATAGCGGGGTTTTGAGAAAAAAATTTACCCATATACATATTGTGTTGTGTGATTGACTATTTCTTTCTCTTACTTTTTATGTGATTGTGTGATCGTACTTGGTTTCCGCAAATTGTAGAAGGATTCAGTATTTTTTTTAGTACAT
Source organism: Pinus albicaulis (assembly GCA_034641835.2). Taxonomy (NCBI): domain Eukaryota; kingdom Viridiplantae; phylum Streptophyta; class Pinopsida; order Pinales; family Pinaceae; genus Pinus; species Pinus albicaulis. The sequence continues at coordinate 583,049,611 of CM076575.1, forward strand.
TACAATATCAAATTGAATCCCTTTGGATAATTTCTACATTAATTTGTAGGTTCATAGGGCTTTGGCCTAAGATCATTTATCTTCACTCCTGGATTAATGAGCATTGGAAGTCCCTCATCTCCGTTGAGTTGAACATCTACCCTGTGGCTAGAATATTTTTTATCATTGTGTTTAACAAACATAGTGATCAAGTGCATATTTTGGATGTTGGTCCATGTTTTTTGGGTTGTGTCATTCTATATTTGTAAACTTGCTTCCCCTCTTTCGATCCTCTCTTGGCTTCCATCACAATGAATCATATTTGGGTAAGCCTTCAAAACCTTCATCTACATTTGTGGAACCAAGCTTCTTTAACTTCTATTAGTAATGCCTTAGGCAGGTTTCATTGTCGTAGAGAAGACACTAGAATTTATCTCAAACCCACATATGCTCGGATTTGTGTGGATATGGATTTCAATAAGGGTTTCCCTACTTATATTAAACTCACTTATCCAAATTTCTTTTGGTTTCAACTCTTTGTTCCAGGGCGTCAAAAATATGCTCAAAAATCAAAGTGCTCAAATTCTCCCAAAAATTGCACCAAATCATAAATATCTTCGTTCTGATTCCAACGAAGCTTGAATCACCTCAATCTGACACCGTATGAGGAATTTATCTTGTTCTGAATTTTTTGATAAACAACTAAAAACTCAACTTGCAAGGTTGACTGGGCAAATCGTATGCTGATGTGGCGCTGACGTCAGCAGGGTGGTTGTGAAGTATAGTTTTCATACAAGTCAATCCCACGAGGACAAATGGTATGATTTGATGGGTTGTGGTGATTGTGGTTTGGCCAACCACAAGCCACGACATGGCCTAATGAAAGGTTGCCACGTGACCCTATGTAAGGTCTCCACGTGGCTAAGAGTTTGGCGCCAAAATTTTTTGCTATGGAACAATAGACCTCCACGAGCTTTAACCCCATAACCTCTCAACAATGAAATCGATGCTACACCACTACACCAATGGTGGTTCTTATTAATAGAAGGCTTAACAATTATATTTAAGGTGTAGTGGTTGGCGGTTTTGGGGGTGGATAGGGGGAAAGGGTGGGGTCCATTCGGGCGAGTTATAGGAATGATGTTGTTGGGTGTGGAGCCTGATTATCTTGTTTACTTTGTATCACAGCATTGGACCCCTGTACCTTAAAAGGGGTAGCAACGCCTCCCGTAATTAATCGTTGCCGTGGGGGGTCCAGGGGGGGCGGCAACGCTTTTCGGAGCCCCCCCCTGGCAGGGGTTTTCGAGGGAAACGCCCCCGAAGCCAAAAACAGATGTAAAATTGCCTTGTAAAAGTATAGTAATTTCTAGTCAAGCTGGGCCGTTCATTAGGCAAATGATCTGATGGTAGAAGTTATGTTTAGATTAGGGTTTTTTGCCCTAGAAGGCAACCCCCTTGTATATATGAGGGTATTGTATTGCGGCTGTGTATAATATGTGTGTATTCTCGGAGCGAGAAACAGAGAGGGAGACTGTGAGAGAGAACAGAGGACATTACAGTGGATCTGTTGTAGGTTTTGTCTCTTTATTTTTGCTGGATAATAAAAAGGAAGGATTGGTTGTTCAGGGTGGATGTAGCCCAAACTGGGTGAACCACGTATATCTGTGTCTCTCTGGTTTTATGTGTTTTGTGTGCTTTTATTTTCCGCATATTTTATGTGTTGCATTGCTCCATAATATATAATTTTCTAACAAATGTATGACCATGGGCGAAGGCGGAAGGGGTGGGTCATATGGCCCCAACCCCGGGTCTTATTAACATACCATAACCACAGGTGGGCTCATCCGAATAACCCAACCCCGAGTTATATGGCATGATGTATGACCGTGGGTTAAGGAGGAAGGGTTGGGCCATATGGCCCCAACCCCGGGTCTTATTAACATACCATAACCATCGGCGGGAACCACGGGAGGGGCAGGCCCATGGCACCTTTCCTGCAGCCACATTACATCTCACGTGACCAACAGTGAAGGGCGGACGAGCGCGTGGCCTCTGGCCCACGCCCCAGGTCACATTGTACCCATACGACCGACTTGGGAACGGAGGAATACGAGCACGACCCTAATGGCACGTCTAAGAATCCGAAAAAATGCACCATTATCAGCGGAATTATGGTCGAAACTGCATGTATTTGTTGCCTTGAATATCTTCCAAAGACATAATTCATTGCCAATTTTGACAGAAGGTAGATTTTGCAGAACAGTTAGCAGGGAATTGAAAAAGGAGGCCTAACTCGGCCAGTTTTCAACCTTTTGAGCCCAAGAAGAGCCTACACAAGGGTTCTTGAGTGTTCTAGACACATTGGAAATGTTTTTTTTTGCAATTTGAGCATTGTATGTTTATGTAATCTGACATTTTAGCATATCAATTAAATGGCCAACATTGGAAGTTGGACCCGAAGATGTAGCCCAAGAGTGGTGAAATCCATCGTCAAATTGTTGTTTGTTGTCTATTTTTCACTCTTAAAATCTTCAAAACTTAACTAAGATTACTAATTTTATGTGATTTTTAAATTTCAATCCATTGCCCATAATACATAAACTAGCTTGCAAAATTTTACAATAAAACCTTCAAATTTTAGGCTTAGATCAATTTGGTATCAGAGTCAGGTTGTTGTGAAGGTTTGGCAGTTTTTGTAAGTTTTTCTTGAATTATTACAAGGTCTAAATTGAGAAGAGGAGAAGGAGTGCTTGAAGAACCAAACCCTCAAATTGGTTGAAGAAGAAGGATAGGAGTTGATGTCTGAGGATGAGAGAGCTTTTAGAAAGGCTTTCGATGATATGTCTTAGATGGTGAAAGTGTTTTACAATGAAAGGACAACAAGGTTTCCAGGAGAAAGTTATAATCGTCCAAAAGGTAATGGTGGTGATGAGAGCAAGCCTCTACCTCCACCTCTCCTTCGCCTCCATATACATCTCCATCCTCACCTCCTTCTTCACCTCCTTCATCTCATATACCTACTCCTCCTCCATCTCTTACAGGAAGTGCTAAGTCTCCTTTGTTTAAGCTTGATGTCAAGTTTGAATTTCCTATGTACAATCGGGAAGTAAATGTTGAAAAGTTGGATAATTAGGTTTGTCAAATTTAAGTCTATTGCAAGATTCAAAAGATTGATGATGATATTACAAATATCCAACTTTCTTTTCTTTGTTTGGAAATTGCAACCCTTATCTAGTGGGAGGCTAGAACTCAAGAAGATTTGAAGAAAAGTGGTAAAATTATCTCTTGTTGGAGTGATTTTATAGCTACATTAAGAATGAAATTTTATCCGTTAGCTTACATGCAAAAGGAGATTATGGATTGGAAAAATTTTAGACAAGCCAAAGGTCAGAGTGTCCAAAGTTACACACAATAATTTAGAAGATGAGTTTTTTATCTTGGGTGTTGATTTTTCTTCACAAGACACTTTCCTTAAATACATATGTGGATTACATAGTTATTTGATACATACTATACCTATGTTTAATCCCACCAATCTAGATGAATTATGTGTTCAGGAAACTCATTTAGAAACAAGAGGCAAGAATGTTCCTCAAGAGACTAGCAAGAAACCTTTCAAATCTTGAGACAAAGGAAAGGGGGATTTTAAAGGCAAAGGAAAAAAGAATGCTACAATAAAGAAAGAGGGAGATAAACTTCCATGTAAACATTGTTAAAAATAAGTCCATGATGAAGGCCATTGTTGGAAATTACATCTAGAAATGAGACCAAAGAAGTTCAATAACAAGGGGAAACAAAATATTCCTGTTACAACTCAACAAGATCTAGGATATGATTCAGGTGATGAAACCAAAATCATAGCCATGGGAATGAAAGGTATAGCTTCTAATGTAAGTGCTATTTATTCTAGTAATCTTATTGAATCTCAAAATGATAAATAAATAAGTTAGATTTTCCATATCAAGGTCATTACAAAACATACAAAATTTGATACATTATTCCACGGTGGATCCCAAGTGAATCTTATCTCTTAAGAAATTGTCAATAAACTTAATCTAGAAACTACACCTCATACTAAACCTTATTTTGAAATTTGCAACAAGAAACAGTGAAATTGGCATCGAGATACAACACACACACTGGTGTGTGATCACAGGTCACACAGTGGTGGATCCTAGCGACACATTAGTGTGCAAGCCAATTTTTAAATAAATTGGCAAATTAATTGTAATCTTATCTCATAACAACTTGTAATAGTTACCTAAGTGTGATAGACTTAGTTAGCTCAAGAATTTAAAGCTAAGGGTCAAAGGATAGGCATGTAGAGTGATTCTATTATTAACAGGGTCCAGTTACAGTTGTAGCACCAGTGTAGTGTGAGTGGGATCAGTTAACTCATATTAATTGAGTTAAAATGCGACAAAGCATGTAGGTGCACCTACATCACAGCGCAGGCAGAGAAGGTCCCCAGAGAGGTATACTAGATACATGGCTCTTATGAGTGACTATATTGTGACATAACCATCCTCTTTTGAGGAAGTAGTGCAGCAGCCAACATGGGTTGATTCCATGGTTGAGGAGTATGACTCCATTATCAGAAACAGTGCATGGGAAGTGGTCCCAAGACCAGTAGGGAAGTCAGTGGTTGGATCCATGTGGATCTACAAGGTGAAGCAAACAGAGAACTCCAGGAGGTGGAAATTTCGAGCCAGATGGGAAAATGGAGTACATGCAACTATACCTCCAGGAGTGAGGTGGGGCGATGTGTAGATATAATCCCAAGAAGAAATTTGGGTAGGGTCCGTTGAGATGGTGTGTCTCATGGATTGAAACTGGCTATGAGGAGCCCACGGTATAGCAGTAGTAGGAAGGATCGGATTTATTGATGCATTCAGATGTCAGGAAGACAAAAATTAGAGTGACAGGTGTCAGATACTAAAGAGCATATCAGAGTTGGCAGCAGTGCAGAGTGCACAGATGCAGATGTCAGCAGCGCAGAGAGTCTAGTAGACATGTGCAGTAGCTAGCAGCAGTAAAAATACTTTGATGACAGATGCATTATACTGATTTAGTTTTTTGGAGGCTATTCAGTTTCAGGAGAGTTGCATGTGCGAACAACACTAGGAAGTGTTGCATGAAAGAACATTCCAAAGGTACCAGATCGGGATAGATTGATTTATTTCTTGTTGAGAGGAAGTGTTGAAATTTGCAACAAGAAAAATTGAAATTGGCATCCATAAACAATACACACACTAGTGTGGGATCACAAGACACACAGTGGTGGATCCTAGTGACACATTAGTGTGCAAGCCAATTTTTAAATAAATTGGAAAATTAATTGTAATCTTATCTCATAACAACTTGTAATAGTTAACTAAGTGTGATAGACTTAGTTAGCTCGTGAATTTTGAGTTGAGGGTCAAAGGATAGGCGTGTAGAGTGATTATATAATTAACAGGGTCTAGTTGTAGTTGTATCACTAGTCTAGTGTGAGTGGGATCAGTTAACTCACATTAATTGAGTTAAAATTAATTTAACTAGTTCTAACCATTTAATGAACTAGTGGAAGATCAAGTAAAATTAAAATAGATTTAATTCACCAGTAGTGATCTACCAAGAAACTGATGATTCACTATTTATAGTTGCATGCATGCTAGTTTTGGCGGAGACCTGGTTGAGACAAAGGTTCAAGGCAAGTAAAATATCAGTTGTATTTTTAAGAAACTGCCCAGATGCAGTTATAAAACCACAGGAAGCCCATGATGAATTGTGCAATCAAGGAAGGTTGAATTTCCTATTTAATAGGGGTTTAATTCTCTATGGATTGCGTAAGCAAGGTAGGCTGAGGGTAGGCTGATAATTGGCTATGTTTTTATCCAATTTTGCCTAGATTAGTGTGAAGCAATTGGTAGAGTGTATGAGGTTGTGGTGATCACAAATACATTGTATTGTTTCATGATTATTTAGTTGATTATACAATAAAGATGGAGAGGTTTTGAGCAATTGCTTTCCCCAGGAATATCTGGTGTTGTGTATTGATTTACTTATTTCTCTTACTTGCATGTGATTGAGCGATCGTGTTTTATATTTTGCAAACTTTGTAGAAGGATTCAGTATCTTGCTTTAGTACATTGCATGATCGGATTGAGTCCATTGATATCATTTCTACATGGTATTATAGTTGTGGTAGAGATTTTCTACACCTTATGCTTTGGGATGGGTATGTGATAATTCCAAATTACAAGTGACATGAAAATGTAAACTCAAATTTTCCATCACTGCAAACATTATAGATGAGGTAGAGCTTGATGTTGTACTACTTGATATTTGTGGAATTTTTTTAGGGAGTACATACTTGTATGACCCAAAATCCATATAAAATCGTCATGAGAAAAATTATCATATTTTTAACGATGGAGTTGAGTATATTGTTAGAGCACATTGAAAGAAGATGAACTTATTTCTTGTTAGTGTTGGTAAAATGAAAAGGCTTGTAAATGCTAGTAAGAATTTTATGTTGTTGATGATTAAAGCTTAAGATATCGTTGAATCTGAAGCTTTCACGGGATGTGATTATAAACTCAAGCATGAATTGGTTGAATTTGTTAACACTTATGACAAGATGTTTCAGTTACCTGAAGGTTTTCCTCCTAAATGAGGAATCCAACATGAGATTCACTTGCAGCAAGATGCACCACTTCCAAATATTGGCATGTATAGAATGTTAGTTTTGGAGAATGCATAAATCAAGAAACAAATTCAAGAGCTGCTTGAAAAAGGGGTCATCAGGAATAACACATCTACATGTGTGTCTCTTATTTTTCTGATTCCAAAGAAAGATGATCTATGGCGCATGTGCGTGGATTTCGAAGCTTTGAATAAGATCATGGTAAATAATCATTATCCTCTTCCTCGCATTGATGATTTGCTAGATCAATTAAAGGAAGTTGTTTACTTTACTAAGTTAGATTTGAGAAGTGATTATCATCAGATAAGGATTGTTGAAGATTATATTTGGAAAAATGATTTCAAGACAAAACAAGGTTTGTTTGAATGATTAGTTATGTTTTTTGGGCTTTAGAATGCACCTGCAACATTCCTGAGAGTTATGAATGATGTGTTGCAACCATTCCTTGATGATTTTTTCATAGTATACCTAAATTATATTCTCAGTAAGACTCGTGAAGAGAATGCCAAGCATGTGAAACAAGTTTTAGAAGTCTTGAAAAAGGAAAATTTGTATTTGAAGATGTCTAAGTATGAATTTTGGAAAACCTCTTTGGTTCATTTGGATCATATTGTAGAAGGGGGTGAATTGAGGATTGATCCCTCAAAATTTTATGTTATTGTGAATTTCCATAAACCCAACAATGTAACCGAAGTTAGGAGCTTTTTGGGAGAAACCCAATATTGGAGAAAATTTATCGTTAACTTCTCATTCATTGTAGCACCACTACATGCTTTGAAAAGTGTGAAACAAGTCTTTCAGTGGGGAGGAAAGTAGTATAAATCCTTGACACTTTGAAAGAGAAAATTAGTACAACACCAATTCTAGCACTTCTAGATCTTAAACAACCATTTGAAATTCAAGCCGATTCAAGTGAATATGCTATGGGAGAAGTTTTGATGCATCATGGTAAACCAATTTGTTATCATTTTGAAACCTCTACCAATGAATTAATTAACTATCCAACTTATGATAAAGAGTTGTATGCTTTGGTACAAAGCGTGAAGAAATGGAAGCATTATTTGATGGGTAAAGAAACGATTATTCATATTGACCTGATCAAACTTTGCAATATTTACAATCGCAAACCAATTTACAACAAGCTAGACATTTTAGGTGGATGGGATTCCTATAGAAATTTTATTTGGTAATCAAGTATAAGAAAGGTATATACAACAAAGTTGCTTATATGTTATCAAGGCCTATTGTTAATGCATCTGTTATTCTTAAGCATAACTCAATCATGAGTGAAAGTTACATTGAAAAAAATGCTCAAGATGAAGATTTTAAGGATGTTTATGCAACTTTGAGTCAAGGCAATCATTTTGAAGAGCTGGATTACCATGTTCATAACAAGTTGTTGTATCATATTGGAAAGTTAAGTATTCCATGGGGTGAAAGAGTCAATTTCATAAGGGAACCCCACACTTCTCTTATTTCTATTCACTTTGGTGTAGGAAAAATAGTTGCTCAAATTCAGAGGTATTGTTATTGGCCTCGCATGAATGAAATTGTTTCAAAATATGTGAGAGGATGTTCCATGTGTGCTACTAGAAATCCTAGCAATAGGAAATTAGGTTTGTATACTCCACTTCCTATTTCTTCTCGTCCTTGGGAAAGTATTTCTATGGATTTTTTTGGACTATCAATGTCTAGGAAAGGTCATGATTATCGATATGTTGTTGTGGATCGTTTCAAAAAAATGTGTGTATTGATGTCACGTAAGAAACATGTTACACTTGAACATACCACAAATATGTTCTTCCAAAATGTATGGGTTCACTTTGGGTTACCCACTTCTAATATTTCTGATCGAAATTCTCGATCTTTTGGGAAGTTTTGGTCAAGTTTATGGGAACTCGTGGACACAAAATTGAAGGAGAGCACCGCATCTCATCCACAAATTGACGACCAGATAGAAGTAGTGAATAGAATAGTAGTGTGTCTCCTTCAAGGATATTGTGGTAACCATCCTAAACTTTGGGATGAACATTTTCATTACATCCAACATGCCTACAATCATGTAAGGCATTCATCTACACAAGTATCTCCATTTGAAGCTTGGTTGGGTTATTTTCCAATGTCTCCTTTGGATTTAATCTCTGGTAAAGATATTGTAGTAGATGGACATAGTGATGTGGACAAATCCAAGCATTTCATTGAACAAATTTAGATAGTGCATCAAAGGGTATAAGAACATCTAAAGAAAATAAAAGCAAAGTACAAAGAAAGACATGACAAGCATCAGGTTGATTATGATTTCCAAGTGGGAGATCAAGTTTGGTTGTACATCAGCAAGGAAAGACTACAAGGTGAAGGTAAAAATATCAAGCCAATCAGATATGGTCCTTTCAAAATCTTGGAGAAGTTTGGTAACAATGCTTTCCATTTAGATTTTCCACCTTACATGCAAATTTATTTTGTTGTGAATGTGGAAAACTTGAGATTGTATGAGCCTCCAATGGTTGATGATCATGAAGACAATTTTCATATTTCATCTATATAATATTTTTCTCCTGAATATTTGAATGAGTTGTAGGAAGACTCAATTCTTGACAGAAGGATCATGACTTCACACAGAGGCAGTGTGGAGTATATTTTGGTGGGGCTCAAAGGTACCAATCCAAGTAAATAAAGGTGGATTGAGATCAGGAAATTGATGGAGTTGTACCCTCACCTTTTGAGTAAAAACATACTTTTAGTGGTCCAAAATATTCTAGTGGGGAGGAATGATCTAGGGGATCAAAAATATGCTCAAACATAAAAGTGCTCAAATTCTCCCGAAATTGGTGCCAATTTATAGATATCGTCATTTTTATTCCAAAGATGCTTGAATCGCCTCAATCTGACACCGTATGAGGAAGTTATCACGTTCTGAATTTTTTGGCAAATAACTAAAAATTCAACTTGCAGGGTTGATTGGGCAGATGACTGGGAAAACTGTACATTGATGTGGTGCTAACGTTAGTAGGGTGACTGTGAAGTACAGTTGTCATATGGGCCAATCCTGTGAGGATAAGTGGCATGATTTGATTGGTTGTGGTGATTGTGGTTGGGCCAACCATAGGCCACCATGTGGCCCAATGAAAGGTTGCCACATGGCCCTATGGAAGGCCACCACATGGCTAAGTCTTGGCACAAAAATTTTGTGTGTTGGACTAATAGACCTCTGTGGGGTTCGATCCCATAACCTCTTAACAATGAAACTAGCACTCCACCATTGCACTAACGGTGGTTTGTATTAATACAAGGCCTAATGGTTATATTTAAGATGTAGTGGTTGGCAGTTTGAGGGGTGTTGGGCCAGCAGGCTCGCCTGACCGGCCCAGCCCCGAGTTATATGGCATGGCGTATGACCGTGGGCACAGGAAGAAGGGGCAGACCATATGGCCCCAGCCCCCGTATTATTAACATACCATAACCACCAGCGGGAACCCCATGAGGTGCAAGGGCGTGGCACCCTGCCCGCGCCCAGCCCATGCCCACATTACATCTCACGCGACCAAGAGTGGAGGGTCAGTTGGCACGTGGCCTCTGGCCCACACCCCAGGTCAGATTGTACCCATACGACCAACCCGAGGGCAAAGGAATGTAGAAATTTTAATACAAATATGTATTTCCTCGATTCTCCTAACCTAATAATTATATGCCACTGTTAAATATAGAATCACTCCTACAAAAATCTTTGCAGAAATTTAAAACGTGATCGCCAATTGCAAACACATGAAGAAAGATCAATCACACATGACACATATGTTTTACCGAGAAAGCATAAAGCTAAAAACCCCACTATCATATATTATGTATATATCATGGATCATGAAACAATCTCATACATAACTCTAATCCAAGATCTCTCAGTACAATATACAATCGTCTCACCATTAGGGGAATTTTGAGGTCTATAATGGGCCTCCTAAGGAAATAATTAAATAATATCTAAATCAATAAAATAATATTTATGAATTTACAATTCAATTTTTGCACCAAAATCTATGTAACCATCGTTAAATTCAATTGAAAATTTGTACCAAAATATAATTTATATAAAAAATTGTATTGATGTAACTAAAATAAAAATGAGTTTTTCAAGAAAAAATCGTTATCATTGAACAAACAATGCATGTGTACTTTGTACTTAAATAACTTAAAATAAATTATAAATATAAATTCATAAATTCTTAGTTGTACAACATACCATTAATTAAAATTTGTATTATTTAAATTATATAATAACATGCAATTAATATACTATAAAAAAATCAAATAATATAATAAAATAAATGTAATATATTATTTTATGTATTAATTTTATATTACATATTGAATTTATTTGATCTATCACATAAGGAGAAATAATATATAATATAAAAATTAATATGATATATGAAAAGTGTGTAAAGACATGAAAATTGTATAGAAATATGCATTGTTTCTTTCAAAAAAATATGAAATGACAATAATAATATTTTATTCAAAAAATGTGAAATGACATTTTTTATGAATACTCTACTTTGACTTTAAAAGTACTTAAATTACTACCATGGTTAACCATGAGTTTTTATTCACCATTGAGAATGTGACAAGTAAGTACATTTAACTCAAGCAATGCCACCTCAACCAGGGGGGATGAGGTCATCCCCTAAAATGTGATTGGTTCTCATAAAGTGAATTTTGATTTTACAATTTCCTTAGGAGGCCCATTTTTTACCTCAAAATTCCCCTAATGACTGCCATACAAAAATTTGCAAATGCATGTGCCAATTTACTACCTCCTAACAGCCTACCTCTACTGCGCAATCCCTGCGGATCACAATCCCTGAATGAATGAGATCTTGCTTGCCTTGACTGCGCAATCCTCATTTGCATCTCCAATATGTGTGTGGTTGCATGAGTGCACCCACTAATGTCACAAATGATAGTCAAACTGTCCCTTTCACCTATCTCTCAATTATGTCTCCACTGGATCTGACATGCATGTAGTTAGAAGTAATAAATCTTCAGTTTCATGTGAGACCACTGCTTGTGAGTTAATTAAATAATTAATTCATTGATCTCTCACTAGTGTATGTTCAGTTACAACTAGCACAACTGAGTTTAACTCACTTAACTAAGTTAAACTACTTTACAACTCACATAGTTACTACACATCCAACTCTGTTACAACTTTGAATCACTCAGTTACAGCTAAGTCCACTTGCATGTCCCACCAACCAACCTTTGAACTCAAATTTCCCATAGCTAACTGGTTTTCCACTTCAATTAAATATTTCCAAGTGCTCCATGAGAATAAATTAATTTTTATTGTCCAACTATTATTAAGGGATAATAATAGTCGACATGCATCTATAAATAGACATGTGATCTATAAATAGACTTCCCACATACATATAAAATTAGAACATCATATATAAATAGAATTTTCTCAACATCTATAAATAGACTTCCTCTATAAATAGAATTTTCTCAACCATTCTAAAAATAGACATACACCTAAAAATAGTGTGCAGGCTCCACCTAGTGTAGGTGCTTAATTTTCACTAGGATCATCATCTTGTTGAATCTCAACACTCCCTCAACAAGAAAGGAATTATCCTTCACCCCGATCCTATCTCTATGGTATTCGAATTTGCTCCTGGTGATCGCCTTCGTCAGAATATCTGCATCCTGGTCCTCCGTAGGAATGTACTAAAGCAACATGATCTTCCGTTGCACACAATCTCTGATATGATGATACCAGATATCTATATGATTAGATCTATCATGAAACACATGATTAATCGAGAGTTTAATGCAACTTTGATTATCACAATGAATCACTGTAGGATCTAAATAAGAACCAAACAAACCAACCAGGATCTTTCTCATCTAGATAGCCTCACATGCAGCTTGACTTGCTGCCATGTATTCCGCTTCTGCTGAAATGAGTGCCATGGACCTCTATTTCTTGTTGTACCAAGAAACAGTTGTAGATTTGATACTGAAGACCCCTCCTGATGTGCTCTTTCTGCCCGTTGGGTTTCCCGCCCAATCTACATCCGTGAATCCATGCAACTTCACCTCATCCGTTTGTCTGCACCACAAACCATACTCATATGTGCCCCTCAGGTATCTCAAGACATGCTTGCCCGCCTTCCAAAAGAGTTTGGTAGGCTTAAACATTTCTTGACTAAGCTGGTTCACCGCATAGCATATGTTCGGTCTTGTATTCACTAAATACATTAGCGAACCTACTAATTATCGATAGACAGTAGCATCCACTACCTCTCCAGATGTAGTGTCCTCTTTCCTCCAGTTTCCCGGAAGAGGCGTATCCATGGGTTTGCAACCCTCTGGCATGTGAAACTTACCCAGTATCTCCCTTGCATACTTGCCTTGAGACACAAAAATTTCACCATGTCGCTGCCATATTTCCAATCCAAAGAAATAATGGAGGCCCATATCCTTCATCTCGAACTCCTTTGCAAGGTACTCCTTACATTAGTGTATCAGCTGCTCATCACCAGTCAGAATTAAATCATCAACATAAATAACAATGATTAAAAGCTTAACCTTCACCACAATTTGGTATACGTTTGCATCCACCTCACTCTTGGTGAAGGCATGTCCGGTGAAATAGTTGTCGATCCGAGTGTACCAAGCATGGGGTGCTTGCTTCAGCCTATACAGCGCTCATTTGAGTCTGCACACATGCGACTCGCTATTGAAGATCTCAAATCCTTCAGGCTGCTCAATGTACACTTCTTCCTCAATGATCCCATTAAGGAACGCAATTTTCACATCCATATGATGAATGTGCCAACCCATCTGCGTTGAGAGAGAAAGGATGGTCCTTATGGAAGAATATCGTGCGACGGGTGCAAAGGTTTCTTCATAATCAGTCCCCTCGATCTGTGAGAAGCCCTGGGAAACAAATATGGCCTTATATTTCTCAAAACTCCCATTAGAAGCTTGCTTTACCTTGTAGAACCACCATGAACCTACCATTAATTTATCAACTAGCCTTGGAACATTTTCCCAAGTACTGTTTCTGACAATGGAGTCATACTCCTCCACCATTGCATCTACCCATGTGGGCTCCTACACTGCTTCCTGAAAGGAAGATGGCTCAATCACAATACATTTTCTCATGAGAGCCATGTATCTAGTAAATCAGTCAGGGGGTTGTATTTGTCTGCGTTGTGAAGTAGGGACTCCTACATTCTATGTAGCATCAAGTTTTAGCCTCTCAACATCTGTGGTACGCCTTCTTCCAGTTCTAATGTTTGGCTCTGCGTGAGTGGACTCCTTCACTTCATGAACCTCCTCCTTTGGTTGATCCACATCTAGAGACTCATCTTTGGGAACCATAATTTCCTCCTTTGCATGTAAGTCTATATCCCTCTCAAGTGACACCTTCATGGCTTTCTCCTCATTGAATTTTATATCACGTCGCATCATAGTCATTCGACTGTTTGGAAAATACACACGATAATTATGGGGTGTTTATGTGTACCCCACAAACATCCCAACTTCATAAGTCAACTCCAGCTTCTTCCTAGTGTTCTTGGTCACATGCACATAAACAGATGAGTCGAAAATCTTAAAGTGAGAAACATCTGGTTTCTTACCAGTAAAAGCTTCTTCAAGTGTACTCATGCCAAGTACTCTATGAGGACAACGGTTTTTCACATAAACCGCAGTGTTGCATACTTCCTCCCACAAATGCATTGGTAGGCCTTGATCATGCAGCATTGCTTGTGCGCACCCACAATCATTCTGTTCTTCCTCTCCGTGACCCCATTTTGTTGTGGGTTATGAAGCGCTATGAGTTCTCTTCGAATTCCTTCTTTGCTACAGAAGTATTTGAATTCGTTCGAAATGCATTCTCCATCATTATCACTCCGCAAAGCTTTCACTTTCTTCCCTGACACTTTCTCAACCAATGCCTTAAACTCACAGAACTTTGAGAATTTTTTATCCTTCTTCTGCATGAAGAAGATCCAACATTTGCAAGAAAATTCAACAACAAAATAACATAATACCTTTGTTTTGTTGTTGAAGCAACCGAGAATGATCCACACACATCTGTGTGAACTCTCTCCAGGATCACCGAAGCACGGTTCTCCTTTTCATGAAAGGTGGACTTTACATACTTCCCCATGGTGCAACCCTTGCACTGATCTAACTGAGCAAGTGTTCCCATTGGAAGTCCAGTAGATATTTGTTGCATGACTTTCAAGGCTCCATGATGAAGATGGCACAATCGCATGTGCCATAATTCACCCTCATCCCGGCTCACCACTTTTTCTGCCTTTCCCATCATGGCAGCGTAGCCATCTACCTCCAGCTTGTAGAGCTTCTTGACTTGAATCCCTATCCTCTTGGCTTGACCTGTTGTTTTATGTCGCATGAAATTTTTTCCATCACTGAAAAAAACGTCATAGCCTCTGTCCTCCAACATCGTGATTGAGACCAAGTTTTCTTCAAACCTAGAACATGCATAACAATTTTCAATTGAAATGGTTTACCTGACTCCCTCTCAAAGGTAATGGTACCAATGTTGGTCGCATTGTATCGTCCATCATTTCCCATCTCTATATGCATTTGGAGATCTTTCTCCTCCAAGTCACTCAAAATCTCCTTATCTCCCGTCATGTGGAAGGAAGCACCACTATCAAGATATCACACCGATCCCATTGCGCTTAATACCAAGCATGTGATCAAAGAGAAATCAAGTTCAAATTGCGAGGCAAAGGGCTCACCAGCTGCAGCTCCAGCAACCTTCTTGTTTTTCTTCTTCTGTGGGCAGTTAGTGGCGAGATGCCCATGTTCGTGACAGTGAAAACACTTCACCTTGGACAAATATAGCTTCTTGCCTTTAGACTTGGATTTTGAATGGAATTTCTTCCCCTTCCCTTTCCTTGCCTTGGCAGCAAAAGCACAATTCTCTTCATCATCATGCTTTGATGAAGAGCCATCTCTGGTGTTTCACCTGAACTCCCCCTACACTAGATCTGACCACAATCGTTCCCAATTTGACAATTTTTCCCGTCCAGTGACAGAGTCTTGATAACTGTGCGAACTCTTAGGAAGTCCCAAGAGAGCCAAGCTCACCAAATCATCATCAGCAACAATGATTCCCACACTCCCCAGTTCATCTCAACGTTGGACAAACTTTGTGAGATACTTAGCAGTATTGTTGCCCTTTTCCATCTTGATCTTTTTGAGTTTATCTTTCAACGCCAATTTCCTATGGTCGCTGCTTCTTTGGAAAAGAGCTGTCAAAACCTTCCCCATAGCATATGGAGTGGCTTTCCCATGAAGGCTTGAGACAATATGGTCTCGTACACCTTCCAACAGAATCCTTCTCGTCTTCACTACTTTCTTTTGCCATGCGTCAAGTAATGCAGCATCCGTCGAAGTGGGCTTAGGAACATCACTGTCGATGAATTCCTTCAAGCCATTATCTTCAAGCACCGCCTCCATCCTGTCCTTCCAAGCAATGTAGTTCAAGTTGCCCTCAAGTGCATACTCTAGCCACAAGCCATTGAAATCCATTTCGATGTTTACTCAACTGTCGCACCAATAAATTCTTGCAGCAATTCAAATTGTTTCCACTAACAAACTCAGCTCCTACTTCAAAATCGCAATCTTCTGTGCTCTGACACCATGTAGAAATTTAAATACAATTATGTATTGCCTGGATTCTCCTAATCTAATAATTATATGCCACTGTTAAATACAGAATCACTTCTACAAAAAAAATTGCGGAAATTTAAAACATGATCGCCAATTGCAAACACATGAAAAAAGATCAATCACACATAACACAGATGTTTTTACCGGGAAATAATAAAGCTAAAAACCCCACTATCATATATTATGTATATATCATGGATCATGAAACAATCTCATACAAAACTCTAATCCAAGAGCTCTCAGTACAATATACAATTGTCTCACTCTGTCATACAAAAATTGGCAAATACATGCGCCAATTTACTGCCTCCTGACAACCTGCCTCTACTGCGCAATCCCTACTGATCACAATCCCTGAATGAATGAGATCCTGCTTGCCTTGACTATGCAATCCTCATTGGTATATCCAGAGTGTGTGTGGTTGCATAAGTGCACCCACTAATGTCACAATTGATAGTCAAACTGTCCCTTTCACCTATCTCTCAACTGGGTCTCCACTAGATCTGACATGCATGTAGTTAACAGTAGTAAATCTTCAGTTGCATGTGAGACCACTGCTTATGACTTAATTAAATAATTAATTCACTGATCTCTCACTAGTGTATGTCCAGTTACAACTAGCACAACTGAGTTAAACTACTTTACAACTCACATAACTACACATCCAACTCTGTTACAACTTCGAATCACCTAGTTACAACTAAGTCCACTTGCATGTCCCACCAACCAACCTTTGAACTCGAATTTCCCATAGCTAACTGGTTTTCCACTTTAGTTAACTATTTCCAAGTGCTCCATGAGAATAGATTAATATTTATTGTCCAACTATTATTAAGGGATAATAATAGTCAACATGCATCTATAAATAGACTTCAGACATACATCTATAAATATAACATCATCTATAAATATAATTTGTTCAACATCTATAAATAGACTTTCACTATAAATAGAATTTTCTCATGCATTCTAAAAATAGACATACACTTAAAAATAGCCTGTGGGCCCCACCTAGTGTAGGTGCTTAATTTTCACTATGATCATCATCTTGTTGAATCTCAACAAGGAATAGGGGCGTGACCATATTGGCGTGTCTAACCGTCCAACAAAATGCACCATTATTGGTGGAATTGTGATCGAACCCAAGTGAATTTTCCGCCTTGCATATCTACCAAAGATAGAATTCGTTGTCAGTTTTGACAGAAGGTCTATTTTGTAGAACAATTAGCAGTGAAATGAAGGAGGCCTAACTTAGCCATTTTTTCGCCTTTTGAGCCCAAGAAGAGCCTACACAAGGGTTTTGGGTGTTTTGGACACAATGGCAGTGTTTTCTTTGCAATTTGAGAACTGTATGTTGGTATAATTTGACATTTGAGCATATAAAGTAAAGGGCCAACATTGGAAGTTGGACCTGGAGATGTATCCCAGGAGGGGTGATCTCCGTCATCAAATTGTTGTTTTCTGATGTTTCTTATTGTTTATTTTTCACTTTTAAAATCTGCAAAGCTTAACTAATTTTATTAAGTTTATGTGCTTTTGCAATTTTGATCCATTGCCCATATGGCATAAGCTAGCTTCCCAAATTTTACAAGAAAACCTTCAAATTTTAATTTCAGATCACCCTCAAACAATGAAAATGTTTCCTTTCAGATCACCCCCAGTGAGAGTTAACATCGACCTATGGCCATTAAGCCATCCCATCAGTTGCAGATGGAGAGACGACATCCAGGATTGAGCAAGAAACTCGAGAATTTGAAGTGTGCAACACCCATGGCAATTTCACTTCACTGCTTGAGGCTCGACGGGGATATTGCAATCACAGTTCTCCAGGTAGGACGCAACTTGACATATGGATATTATTTTGTTTGGCACACTAGCTTTCAAATTCTGAGGTTAACTGGGTTGAATCACAGAGGTCACAGCATGAAACCTAGGCTTGGGCGGCTGTAGTAGTTGTTTCTATCTCATTCCCGATTCTTGGTGCAGTATTTCTCCCTAATTTTGTGGATTGATTGTTGTTACTTGTTTCGGGTTTTAAATTTTGACATTAGAGGTGTTGTTTCCATTTTAATATTGGATCTAGTGTTGTTCCTTTTCCCTAGTCGGAAAGTAATTATTGCAGGGATTCTCTGGTGGGTTGTATGTCAATCGAAAGTTGAGTTTTCGAAGGCTCGATGAAAAAGGGAAACTTCTAGCTCCCCCTCATTCTGTGTGCATTTCCTTCTCGGCATGTTGAGGGGATCTTCCCTATTCATGACACAACTTTTGGTCCATGGATGGCTTTCCCAGCTAGAATGTGGTATGTTGGAGCCTTGACGATGGGTGGCATTATATTGTCCTTATGTTGGTGCAAGCATGACTCTGTTGGGCCCTTGGATATTTCCTCCTTTGTAAGTTGCACGGGGGTGTGATGTAAATTCATATGCTCCTATGTTCAAAGTTGGTTTTCCACTTCCTGAGTGGGTTCTCTATTGTAGAGATATTAATTTGGGGCCTTAGTGGTCCAAAAAGGTTTGGGGGGTTAACATGTGTAGCATTGGTCCGGGTTTCTTTTTTCGATATTAGTCTACAGTGTCGGTTTTAGTGTTTTCTTATCATAGTGTCTTTGTGATTACTCTATTTTCAAGGGAACTCTTCAAACAATGGGTTGACAGGAGGTCTAGAGTAATTTGGTAGTTGGTTGTGTAGTTGCAAGCACTGTGTAATTTTGTTGTTGCACTGGTTTTTATTCTTGTTGATTCCTATAACCTCTACATTGGAGTCTTGGGCAGTGTTAATTTTAGATATCATCCATCGTGAGCCAACTAGTTTGCCTCTAATCACTACATAGAAAAGACTACCTCTGGTTTCTTCATTGTTTGTTTCCTCATGCTACATCAAAGAACTTGGACCGAAGAGGGGTTGCTTCTTATCATGAGTGAGTCTACTGTGGTCGAACTCACATGCACCATAAGATTCAAGGCTCCACTTCTCGTTTTTGAAAACTCACCCCTTCCCATGTTCAGGGTGAACTTACTAGTATGGAGGAAGCCTCTTCTCATCAATCCTCCATCTCAAACTCAAAAGTCCTAGCTAAGTGGGCTAACTAGTCCCAAACACCGCCCACACGAGAGGGAGGTACAATCAGTGTATGTAGGAAATCGAACTATATTGGTAAATAAATTTTTTGATTGGTCAGACTATCCTGGATCGCCATGAATCCTGTAGGGATATCTTCCATTCCTTTTAGAACATGCACAAGCAACTCAACACTCTTGACAAAAGAATGGAGTAGATTGAGCATCATCTTGGCATCACCCAATAAGCAAGGCAGTCTTCAGCATACCCAGTAACGTGATGCACAGTGGTTTTGGTGTGATCAAATAATTGTAGTTTATATTATAATAGATCAATCAGATTTAAATATTAGATGTAGCTTGTTTATTTTTGTAATTTTCAAGTTTTAGTTACCTCTCATTTCCTTAAGGAGAGTTATTTTTTCTCATGGAAGTTGACCTGAAATTTAAAAACTGGTATATAATTTCAAGGTTTTTCAATTAATAAAATTTACCTTACAAATAAAAATATTGCCACAAAAATTATATTTAAGATTTCGCATCTATATAACCATATGTATATGTATGCCCAAAAATTAATATTATCCATGCAAATTTCAAAACAACCAAAGTGCTACTTCAACCTTGATGGTTGTTCTAACCATATGTTTGTTTTTTAGTCGTAGTCTATTCAATTTTCAAATTTACTCAGACAATTATTGTAATTTTGGTAAAATTTTAATAAAATCTAATAAATTTTTTGATAAAATTTAAGAGAGATTTTTGTAAATTTAAATGATAGATCTCAAACTTCAAAATAATTTTGGATGCCCCTATTTTTTACCATTCAAATAAATTTGCCGTCTAATGTTGTCTTTATATGCCAAATATTAAAACAATCAAAATGTTTATAACTTTGATGGTCGTTTTAATTTTTTCCGCGATGGGATATATATATAAACATTCAATGTTTATTCAAGATTTTATTGAAGAGTGTTAGATTCTAAATAAATTAATAATGGAAAAAATTAAGTGCTCATGAAAATTTATTGTTTTCTTTTTTCATTGAGATTAAATTCTTACAAATAATATGTGGAATTTAAAATTAAAATGGAGTTTTAATTTTGGGTGCCTTATTTTTTACCTTTCAAACAAATTTGCCGTCTAAGGCTGTTTTTATATGCTAAATATTAAAATAATCAAAATGTTTATAACTTTGATTATCGTTTTAATTTTTTCCACGATGGGATATATATAAACATTTTATTGAAGAGTGTTTAGACTTCAAATAAATTAATGATGGAAAAAATTCAATTAAATTTATTTAGATTTAAGTGGTAATGAAAAATTATTGTTTTCTTTTTTCACTGAGATTAAATTCTTACAAATAATATGTGGAATTTAAATAAATTCGCAATAGAAAAAAAATTCCACGATGGGATATAAATGTTTGGACTTCAGATTTTATTGAAAGAGTATGTGGAATTTAAAATTAAAATGGAATTTTAAAAAATGCACGATAGAAAAAAAATTCCACGATGGGATATAAATGTTTGGACTTCAGATTTTATTGAAAGAGTATGCAGAATTTAAATTCAGTGATTAAAATGGAATTTAAATAAATTCATAATAGGAAGAAAACAAAATTCACGTGAATGTTTGAACTGTTGAGATTTTTCTGTTTTGAATAGAATAGGCAAAAATCTCAGTAGGTGACAAAAATTAGGAATTTGTTGCTAGATTAACTCCAGTTTGTTGGGAGGGAGTTAATGCATGCTAAATTTGAGTTGAGAGGATTTATGAGGTTGTTAGATTCTCCTGCTATATAACAGGTATCCATATGTTTGTTTTGGAGAGTGTGTGTGAATTGTAATCTTCTGTTTGAATTAATAAGATTGCCAATGCCCTGTTGTGTGGACGTAGCCCAGGAGATTTGGGTGAACCACGGTAAAAACACTGTGTCTTTATGTGCTTGATTAAATCTGCTGTGTGTTAATTGTTTAAGGTTTCCGCTGTGATTTCTCTGACAAGTGGTATCGGAGCCTTGTTGGAGGAGGGCGCAATTCAACCTCTGCGTGGAGGTGTGTTGGCTACTGCGTTGAAAGTGCTGTGCGTAGACGTGCTGGAGCACTGGTGAATTGTTCAAACAGCAAACAGTAAGGCGTTGACAAACACAGCACGCAGCGTTGACAGAGGAATATTGGAATGCTGTTGCGTGAGTCTTTGTATGCGTGGTGCTGGAGCGTGGTGCTGGAGCGCAGCTAATGGCCGCTGCGTTTTCATTATATGCGTTGAACCACTGGTATGCCATTGACGCAGAGGCTGCTGTGCCGGGTGTTTTGAACAGCGTACAAGTCAGGCTGCTGTGCCGGGTATTTTTGAACAGCGTACAAGTCGTAAGTTCCATTCAAATTGCAGCGTTTAAATAACAAGTCGATTGCCATTCAAATTGAAAGTCGATTGAAGTTTTTTTTTTGTGAAAATCGATTTGGAGTTTGACGAAGAAAAAAAAAAAGTCAAACGTTGTGAAAAAGGTATAAAAATCGAATGGTAATGGTAATGTTTAAAATCGATTATGGTAATGTTTAAAATCGAATGGTAATGGTAATGTTTAAAATCGAAGAGGGGTTTTTTAAAAGTGTAATATCAAAACAAAAGGGAAATCGATTTTATTAAAAGGGTCACATATCACATATGGTATGTGTTTGTTTTTACATAAATCGATTTAATTGAAAGGTCCCTTTTATAATATTTAAAAAATGTAAATGCCATTTACATTTGGTTTGTTAAGTGAAAGGCCTTTTTTTTTTTATATAAGGTGAAGAGCATTTTTTTTTTAAAGGCAAAGGTCAAGGATAAATTTTTTTTAAAAAGGGCAGTTAGAGGCACTTAAAAGGAGGCAAGGGCAATTTTTTAAAAGGGCATTCTTTATTTTAAAATTGGTTCTGGAGATTACTGTGTTTTTTGCTGAAACAAGATGGCGAAAACTCAAAATGCCCGGTTTGAAATTGAGAAGTTCAATGGCAAAAACAACTTCGAGATCTGGAAGGTAAAGATGCATGATCTCCTGGTACAACAAGGCGTGGCGAAAGCGCTGTTGGGGAGGAGCAAAAGGCCTTCTACCATGACGGAGGATGAATGGGTTGAGTTGGATGACAGAGCTCTGAGCGCAATTCGGTTATGCCTGGCAGATGACGTTCTGTTCAACATTGTGTCAGAGAAGACCGCCACAGGTTTGTGGATAAAGCTCGAGAAGCTCTACATGACGAAGTCCTTGACAAATCGGATTCTCCTGAAGCGACAGCTGTACAGTTTGCGGATGAAGGAAGGTACCTCGGTTACTGACCATCTGAATGTTTTCAATACTTTATTGGTACAATTACAAAGTCTAGATGTAAAATTTGATTCAGAGGATAAGGCAATAACTTTATTGTGTACATTGCCTGAATCGTGGGATCACTTTGTTACTTCCATAAGCTTTAGTAATGCAGCTGTCCTTGAGTTTGACGATGTGGTTGGAGCCATGTTGTCTGAGGAGACGAGGAAGAAGTCGAATGCTGACACCTCTACATCAGAGGCAATGATGGCTAGAGGTCGTTCTAGAAAAAGACGCTCAGGTAAGCGCAGCGATTCGCGTTCAAAGTCGAAAGGGAAGAAGAGCAAAGTGAAGTGCTGGTTTTGTGGCAAATCGGGGCACTTGAAGAAAGACTGCTGGAAGAGACAGCAAATAGAGAAGAAAGGAGACTCTTCGACAGAGAAGAAGGAGGCAAATGCGACAGATACAGGTTCGGCATCTGGTTCAGGTATGAGCGACGAAGTGTTGTCTGTTAATATGTCAAATCACGATCAACATTGGTTGTTAGATTCCGGTGCATCAAACCACATGTGTATTCATAGAGAATGGTTTAAGACATATAGATCAGTTAATGATGGAGTCGTGTACATGGGTAATGATGTTACATCTAATATTGTTGGGATAGGAAGTATACAACTGCAAATGTTTGATGGCACAACTAAATTGTTAACAGATGTGAGACATGTTCCAGACTTAAGAAAAAATCTAATTTCACTGGGAGCACTTGACACGAATGGATATAAAACTGTAATTCAAGGTGGAGTTATGAAAATCTATAAAGGTATTTTACTAGTAATAAAAGCTAAGAAAGTAGGAAATCTGTTTCAGTTAGAAGGAAGAACAGGGTCAGTTCATGTGTCTACGGTGTCTGAACATGACAGTAGTTCCATTCGCCTATGGCATCAAAGATTGGGCCATATGAGCGAAAGAGGGTTAAAAATTTTGGCTGATCGCAAGTTACTTCCAAATCTGAAGTCTGGAAAGTTAGATTTCTGTAAGCATTGTCTGTTTGGAAAACAAAGTAAACAAAATTTTAAAACAGGCAAACATACTAGTAAAGGCATACTTGATTATATCCATTCAGATGTTTGGGGACCAGCCCCTACAACCTCATATGGTGGTTCGTCTTATTTTGTATCATTTATTGATGACTTTTCTAGGAAGGTCTGGGTCTACATGTTGAAAAGAAAGTCCGATGTTTTTTCAGTTTTCAAGCAGTTTAGAGCATTGGTAGAAAACAACACTGGTAGAACAATAAAGTGTTTAAGAACCGACAATGGTGGTGAGTTTACTTCCAAGGAGTTTGACAGCTATTGCAAGGATGCAGGGATCGAGAGACATAAGACCACGGTTTATACTCCTCAGCAAAATGGAGTTGCTGAACGCATGAACAGGACTCTTTTGGAGAGAGCAAGGAGTATGATGAGTAACGCTAGTTTGCAGAAGGAGTTGTGGACAGAAGCGGTGGAAACAGCTTGTTATGTGATAAATCGGTCGCCATCGACGGCAATAGACTGCAAGATTCCGCAAGAGGTATGGAAAGGACACCCTTGTGATTATTCTAAACTCAGAGTGTTTGGTTGTGATGCATATGCTCTAGTGCCTAAACATCAGCGAACTAAGTTAGATCCAAAGTCTAAAAGGTATATCTTTGTTGGGTATGGTGTTGAAACAAAGGGATATAGATTGTGGGATCCTACTACCCGCAAAATCATCATCAACAGAGATGTAAAGTTTAATGAATCCTCTCTTGTACAGTTAGATGTAGATAGTAAATTGAAACAGGATGATGTATTTGATTTTCAGCACATTCAGTTTGACATCAATTCTAATGATAGTCATGATGACCATAGTTCAGATACTAGTCATGAACAGGTTTCAGAATCAGAACATGAACAGGGTTCAGGTTTAGATCATTAACAGGTCTCAGATACTGATCGGCAAGAAGTTCCTACAGATGGTAGTCAGCCAGAAACATCCTTAAGGAGGTCGACAAGAATCAAACGGCCACCGAGAAGGTATGATGATTATGTTACTTCAGTTGCATTTACTGCTAATGACAATGAACCTCTGTGCTATCAGGAAGCAATAGAAGGTTCAAATAGTGACAAGTGGAAAGCAGCCATGAAGGACGAAATGATGGCCTTGAGTAAGAACGGCACATGGGATCTGGTTGAGCTTCCGAAAGACAGGAAAACTGTGGGGTGTAAATGGGTTTTCAAGCTAAAACGGGGTGTGAATGATACGGAAGACAGGTACAAAGCGCGACTGGTTGCAAAAGGGTTTTCTCAGAAAGCCGGTATTGACTTTCATGAGATTTTTTCACCAGTGGTTAAAATAGTTTCAATTCAAATTGTGTTAGCTTTAGCTGCTTTGTTTGATTTAGAGTTACAGCAACTAGATGTTAAGACTTATTTTCTACATGGAGATCTAGATGAGGAAATTTATATGGAACAACCGGAGGGGTTTGTTCAGCATCGCAATAAGAAATTTGTCTGCAGGCTCAAGAAGTCATTATATGGCCTGAAGCAGTCGCCTCGGCAGTGGTATAAGAAGTTTGATTCTTTCCTGTTGAGTCAGAAATATGTTAGAAGTGAATATGATCATTGTGTGTATTTCAAGCAATTGAAAAATGGCATGTTCATTATCTTAGTGTTGTATGTTGACGATATGCTTTTAACAAGCAAAAGCATTGATGAAATCAACAGGTTGAAGACTCAGATGGCAAGGACATTCGATATGAAAGATCTAGGAGCAGCAAGACAGATTTTGGGCATGGAGATTTTCAGAGACAGGAGTAATGGTAAGCTGTGGCTATCACAACAGAAGTATGTTGAGAAGATACTTTTGAGATTTGGTATGAATAATGTGAACCCTGTGTCAGTCCCTTTCGCTTCCCATTTCAAGCTTTCTTCGGGTTTATGTCCTAATACAGATGAAGAAAAGGATTATATGTCTCAAATTCCATATGCCAATGTAGTAGGATGTTTGATGTATGCTATGGTATGTACTCGACCAGATATTTCACATGCAGTTGGGGTTGTCAGCAGGTACATGGCAAATCCGGGTAAAGAACACTGGTCAGTAGTGAAATGGGTGCTTCGGTATTTGAGAGGCACAAGTAGTCATTGTATCACTTACAATAAAAGCAGTGAATATGTTTGTGGATATGTTGATTCGATTTACCTGAGTGCAAAAATAAGAGAAGGTCAACTTCATGGCACCTTACTCTCGTTGTGGGGAGCTACAATGATGTCAAAGCTATTTAACATTGTTGCTTTATCTCACTACCGAAGGTAATATATTGTCATTTCCTCATGTTTGCAAAGAGGCGGTTTGGTTGAAAGGCTTGTTATATTTGTAGAAGGTGACAATATCGTGTTACTTTGTGATAGTCAAAGTGCAATACATTTGGCTAAGAATCCGTCTATCATAGTAAATCAAAGCATATTCTAATTAAGTACCATTTCTGTGACAAAAGTTCTTACCGAAAGGGAGTCTCTCTTGAAAAGGTGCATACAAAGAAACTGCAAGGACATGTTGCACTAAACCGTTTTGTTGGAGAAGTCGTTGGTGTTTGGCTTTCGTTTGCGTAAAAGATAAAGACAAAGAACAGGCATCGTGCTAATTAAGCTGTTTGTGGAGATTGTTGAGATTTTTCTGTTTTGAATAGAATAGGCAAAAATCTCAGTAGGTGACAAAAATTAGGAATTTGTTGCTAGATTAACTCCAGTTTGTTGGGAGGGCGTTAATGCATGCTAAATTTGAGTTGAGAGGATTTATGAGGCTGTTAGATTCTCCTGCTATATAACAGGTATCCATATGTTTGTTTTGGAGAGTGTGTGTGAATTGTAATCTCCTGTTTGAATTAATAAGATTGCCAATGCTCGTTGTGTGGACGTAGCCCAGGAGGTTTGGGTGAACCACGGTAAAAACACTGTGTCTTTATGTGCTTGATTAAATCTGCTGTGTGTTAATTGTTTAAGGTTTCCGCTGTGATTTCTCTGACATGGACTTCACATTTTATTTAAATGTGTTTCATGGATATTAAATTCTATAAATAATATATAGAATTTAAATTTAATGTTTAAAATGGAATTTAAAAAATTTCACACAAATGTTTGGACTTGTGTTTTATTGATATTAATTTTTTACAAATAATATGTGGAATTTAAATTTAATGATTAAAATGGAATTTATATAAATCTATAATTGGTATTAAAAAAAATGAAAAAAAAATCTCTGATGAAATATAAATGTTTGGACTCTTAGATCTAAGAGTTTTGTGATTCATAATGTAGATAAAAGAACTTTGAGACTTCTAATAAATTAATGATGGAAAAAATTCAAATAAATTAATGGTGAAAAAAAAAAAAAAAAAATTCAAGTTTTGTAATTCAAGTGCTTGTGAATTTAAATAAATTCACGATAAAAATAATAAAAATAAATAAATAAATTTATTTATTTCCACAATATAATATACATAAAACCATTCATGGAATTTAAATAAATTCACAATATAAAAAAAATTATTTCCACAATAGGATATATATAAAACTATTCATGGAATTTAAATAAATTCACAAGCACTTGATTTGCAAGAACATTTACATTCCCTTGAGCATTAAATGTGTAGAAGTGTGGAGATGCAAGTCAATATTAGCAAAAAGAAAGTAGTGGTTTTCTCTAACAAAAAAAAAGCATAACCAGCATAAGTTCTACTTTGCAGGCAGCATTCTAGAAGAAGTTGCAAACTACAAATACCTAGGAATTAAGTTGGTATGGTCGTATAAAGAAAAAAACTTTGGGGGGTTGGAAAGCATTTTATGTTCTTCAAAACAAGTGTAGAGAGTGGAAAACCACTCTAATGCTTTTTGAGTTTCTAGTGATTCGTGAATTGTGGGCCAGCAGCACAACCTACATGCAATGGAAACAAATTGAGAAAATTCAGAAGTGTTTGATTACAAACAAATTCAAAATTAAGAGTGCAGTTCCTTATGCTATCTTGTTAAATGAAACAAGGGCTGCTCCTATTGAAGCAATCGCTATGGTGCGAGTCATAAGATATTTGAAAAAAATTGAGCAAATGGAATAGTGTAAATGGCCTAGGGTTGTGTTTAATGACAGACTGTGCAAAAGAGAGAAAACTTGGATGCGGCAAAATATCAAATGGTTTAGTAAATGGGGTATTTATTTGAGCATGTGTCCTACAAATAGTAAGGAGATAAAAAAAAATTGTTATAGATAAGTTCCACAAATGTACTTCGGAGAAACAAGTTTAAGTACTACATTGAAGAGTTTAACCTGACTCATAATCATCGGCAAAAAGCGTACATAGGGGCCAATATTTCTTGGAGATCTAAAATTTTTATTGCTCAAGGACTAATTCTCATCGGGCCAATATTTCTTGGAGATCTAAAAATTTTATTGCTCAAGTAAGGACTAATTCTGAGATCTAAAAATTGTATTGCTCAAATAAGGACTAATTCTCATCAACTAAGATGTGAAACAGAGTGCTGGAAATGGCCAAAAGAAATGTGGGAGGAAAGAGTTTATTTTTTTGCTCCAGGAAAAGTGGAAACAGAAAAACATTTCATTTTAAAATGCTAGACCTTTAAAGAAAGTAGGGAAAAGTATGCAAGTGTTATGGCAGCTAGCTCCTAAGATAATTTATTCAGCAACGAGTTTATTGTAAAACTTTACAAAAAAGAGCCAATTACAAGAGCCAGATGGAGAAGCGATCTGTCCCATATACTAATTTTATGTGGATATATATAAAACCACTCCATATTTATTCAAAAGAAATATTATTGAAGAGTGTTTGGATTTTTAATAAATTAATGATGGAAAATTTTCAATTAAATTTTGGTGGTTTGAAGAAATTATTAAATTAATAATGAAAATTTTTCAATTAAATTTAAGTGGCTAGGAAAAATTAAGAGGTTAGGAAAATTTATTGTTTTCTTTTTTCATTGAGATTTCTGACAAATAAAATGTGCAATTTAAATTCAATGATTAAAATGGTTGTAAATGTTGAATTTAAATTCAATGATTAGAATGGAATTTAAATAAATTCACAATAGGAAATTCATACAAAAGAGCGTTTGCTTACGGAGTTTAATTTCATAGGAAATTCATACAAACGAGCGTTTCCTTGCGTAGTTTAAATTCATAGTAATCTATCTGTCAAAATACCTACTTATTGGTGAAAGGAAGTTCATATATTCCAAATTTCATCATTCAAAGTCATGTATTCCGAAAGATTAAATCCAGTAAAACTCAAAAACTATTTTGTTATATGGATAAGTAAAATGATGAGCATATTATTATGGGTAGATTTTTATTCTTCATTATTATTATGGGTAGATTTTTATTCATCATTAAAGAGCATAATATTACTGTGTGTAGACTTTTATGGTTAATCAAATTACTGTTAATGATATTCATATTTAAAATAACTCCCAGAATTTGAAGCACAGTTAATTTACGTTAAAACTTGAAACACAGTCCATTTCCAGAAGACTTTTTCAGAAAAAACAAATCACACCACCAACCAACTACCCACCTACCCACCAACAGCCACATTAATTTACGGCACAAAACATGCTCCTCCCAATTCACACCGCAAAATATAGCCCTCTCAAAGAACTGTTGGGTGTGCTTTTAAAGATCAAGATGAGAGCTTACGAATTGCTGAACGAATTTCCTACCACACCCACAGTCACAGTCATCCATGTGAGGCTGGCAGGCAAAATATTCTCTATCCTCAACCACTGGTAGTGGCATAACTTTACCCCAAATCAATGTTAGGAACTGTTATTTTATAGTCATATACTCTGACAGCTTTAATGGGGTAATGTGAAGGAGGGGAGAGATACTGTATATATTATTTCCCATCATCCTCTATCCTTTTTGTCAAAATCATTGAAAATAGAGAAAACAAAGATTAATAGTACGAAGCACCTTCAGTCAAATCATGCTATTACATTGGACCTTTCAAAAGATTTATATATTTTTTCTTCAACCAAGAAGATTCTCCATAAAGAATGACGACAAATGCATGAAAAAATGGGTTAAATGGTTGTTTTGTATTTGTCTTCTGGTAACAAACATTCTTCAGACAGCAGCTCAGAATTCCCTTTGGAAAACAAGAAGGTCCCACCATTTTGTGGTGTTTCAACAACCCCACCCACATATCATATCTCTTCGTCTTCCCTCAAGGTATCTGCCCGACATCCTCATTACCAATTTCTTCAACGCCCAACTGGTCGGCCACTTCAACCCAAACACTGTACTTCTGACAATGATTTGCATTACATTAGAGTATTTTATTGGATGAACAGGGTCCAAGAGACTTGTTGAGCCCAAACAGACGTTTGTTATACTTATCAAAACAATGATTTGCATTCCATTATTATTTTTATAAATGGACAACAGGAGCCAAGAGGCTTGTTGAGCTCAAACAGACATTTCTTCTACTTGATCAAAATTTGAAAACAAAATGGAGTCTTGCTTGTCCAACAGAATTCATCCTTCAAATTAAAAGCAAAAAATGTAGCAACCAAATATGCTGCTTACATGCTCTCCGTGTTTTTTCTTTGGCCAGCCACACAACGCTTGACCAGAAAGAGATTTTGTTCAATAAGTTAACTTCAAGGACTTGTATAATTTGTACAATGAAAAATAATGGTCAAACAAAGGACCAATTCATAAACATGAATGCTATGCAATGGGGATTTTCCTCATCATTGAGGACCTTCCAAGCAATAGCTCTGTCATAGGAAGCAGGCCTGCCCATGCTAGAAACACACACTCCGGCAGGTAGATAGGCATATCCCTGTAAAAATTCAAATTACCATGATAAGGTGAGATGAAAGGGAAATTAACAGAGAATTGAAGCACTTGCAGTTAAGACTATGAAACATTAAGCAGATCATTATAACGTTACCTGTTGCATAATTTGAGCAATATCTGAGCAAAAGCTTTTGCGGCCATTGTCATCAAGTATCTTTTCTAATGATATATCTTGCAAGGCAACCAGGGTTGTTTCTAGCATGTCAAGGCCTGCCTGATTCGCAAAGGTGAAAACAGGCAATGACTGCACAGCAAACACAGACTAACGTAAGAATTGTGCAAACTTGGAAGTAATGTCCAGAAGAAGAAAGACTATGATATTGTACACAACATGTTTACCTTCAAGGAGCAACACATGATGGCATCAGAATGGTGCCAAAGTGTTTTCAGCAAAGATTCATTGACCTCAGAATTAGGTCTAAGAAGCTCTACTCCCAAATGGAATCTGGCAAAATGAACAATGTATATGTGTAATCAAATATCATGCCAATGAAAAATATTCAAGAAAAGTAATCTTACATGTCAGGATTTTACTTTACCTGTAACTCTGACAAACCCAACGTGCAAGGGTAAGTGCTTCTGGAGTGCCAGGAGGTAGCCTCGGCCCAAGATGGGAACCTAATCGAGAAGGGGCTAGGGCCATGGCAACCCTCTGCACGGATGCTACAACACCGCGCACATATTGACGAGCCATGGATGCAACATTCTCCCGTAAATGGTTCTCAAAAGTGAACTGGAAAGCAATTGTCAATACTGATCTGAGGTTGCCAGAGTTGCCACCATAATCAACAGATGTTCGAGCTCCTGCTGATCCAATTTCAAGGGCAGATGCAAGGTCCAATGTACGGTTTGGACTGTTGCCATCCTGCATGATGCATTCCGCAATTTGTAAATTAGGCCTTCTTTAGTTAGTAAAAGACAAATCATCACATTCAGTCTTTTCTATGGTGCTTATAGTGAATGTACTCACCATTCCAGAGTCTAAAGGAATAACTCTGAAACCAGAAGGGAGCAAAGGAGAACTGTCAGCTAAGGATGCATCAATTGGAGCAAAGACGAGTTCAGCACAGG
Source organism: Pinus albicaulis (assembly GCA_034641835.2). Taxonomy (NCBI): domain Eukaryota; kingdom Viridiplantae; phylum Streptophyta; class Pinopsida; order Pinales; family Pinaceae; genus Pinus; species Pinus albicaulis. The sequence continues at coordinate 583,081,313 of CM076575.1, forward strand.
CCCCAACTGCATTTTCATCGAGTCCACTACAAAGCTGTCCAATCAAAATGCCAAGATCATTAATTCAACGAATTAGTAAAAATGAAAATTTTACACTTCAAGTTTCTCTGCTAGGCAATAGAAACGCTTCAATACGATACCTGCAACAGAAACATATCCCTCGATAGCAAAGCTTCTTCCTGTGTAAGGCCATTATTCTCCAACTTGATAACCTCCAAAAACTGTATGCATATTCAATCCAACACACATATTATATTGGAGTTGTGGATAATTTTGGGACTTTTTATGTACACCATAAAATAAAATTATTTAATTTGATTACCTCTTCATGTTCCACAGTATGGGCTAATGGGAGGATGACCTGGCCACCTCCAAAACCTCCAATTCGTGAAGAGGGAACAGTACAAGGAGTTGCCTTCCAAGAGGCTGCAGAATAGGCATCAATATTACTATCTGCCCATTCTGATCGATGTTCTCGCAAGAAACGAACAAGCAATGCTGGAGGAACATTCTACAAGATCCAAGATACACAACCAAAGTTACTATTACAGTTTACCTCTCTTTATAGCATAAATGCACTGAGTTGTTACAATACACTCCAGACACGATAATGGAACTGACATTCAAACCTGTAATAGCATAGAAGCCTTGGCACATAGGATGCCCCCACCGAGAGCAGGAAGCCCATCAGAAGAAGCAAACTGTTGACCGAACAGTTTGCTTGGAGATGAATTGATGAGAATAGTTACATCCTCCATTCCGTCATTACCCATCAAAGACCATCCATCATCTGTGAAGCCATTAACTGCCTCATTGAAACCCCTACATTATTCCAAGACAGTCTGTCACACACAAATATGAAGATACATACAAGAAAAACACACACCAAACTCAAATGGAATACTCACTTGCACAATCTCTGGCTAAATGTCCGTAATGCAGCAGGTTGCCTTCCCCAGCCAAGGACCACATCAGAAGAAACCTCTTGTGCTATTTGACGCAAATGGCGTAAGGCCTAATTAACAGATGACAGTCAATATAAAGGTAGACAAACCAAAAAGGCCTCCATCTGATGACCTCTGTTATAAATGTAATCAACTTAAATTTTAACAGAAAAACTGATGTACCAATTGGCACAGGATAGTGCCCTTACCGACATTGTAACCTTTTGGGCAAGTACAGTAGATGATTCATAAAGTGGACGTAATACTTCAGGAACACTCCATGGCTGCATGATTTCAAGAAGAAAAAAATTGAAAAACAGAAACCACGATAACTCCATCCAATATATATATATATATATATATATATATATATATATATATATATATATGATCACTTTTACTAAATATGTGTGAGAATTGATCCATACCTCCAAATCCATATGGTCAACAATATGGATTAGAGAACCTCCACCTTCACAGGGCCGAATCAAATATCCACTGGGTTGCATTTCTGCTCTAACAAACTGCTGCACCGCGGGCATGCTGGGACCTCCCTGAGTTCCACTCAAGGATCTCTCACAAACCTGAGAAATGTATTGGAAGTTTTATAAAGTTAGTTAAGATAATGATACGAGAATAAACGCTTTGGAAATGTGACCGAAACAAGAAAAACTACATTCGGGAAAGAAATAAAGACAGAATGAGGAACATGCAAACAAAAGAAAAGTACAAGAAAATCATGAGGAAAATAGGCCAGAACTCTTGATTTTTTCTTAAAACTCCCCATGGTACTGCAAGAAGTATCCAACGTACCACAAGACTACCATCTTCCAATACAGAGGTGTATCTAAGAGTCCAGAAATCTCGGGCAGAAGCTAAAGTAGTTGGCGCATACATCTGCAATTAATAGTAGCATTCAAATTAGGCACTGATGAACACTTCACAAATTTTCTATGGCTAAAAACCTCTCAGCTTACAATTCAATTCACCTGCATGTATAAAAGCTCAATTGTTCCTCCATTTCCAGTTGAGAAAGCAGTAAGAACATCCACACTTCGGCAATCCCGAAGCCAAGATGTACGATCTTTGAGAATTTCTGCAACCTGAATTTAACAACAAAACATAAGCACACATTCATCTTTCAACCTGCAGTGAAGAGTCAAGACAGAGATCGATGGAAATGGGGATATGTTTACCTTTGTAGGGTCTATACCAACAAGAGAACAAGCTCGTGCAGCTACTCCAGTACACCCATGTGAAATAGTGACAATTCCAATAGCATCCGGACCAGGCTGTACAAAATACCCCACTCTCATTATTAACCACCATTAGAAAAACGGTAACCTAAAATATTGTCCAGCCAGAAACAGGAGAACAAACCTTCATCCCAGGCATCTGGATCCACTCAACAGCATTTCCTTTTGCCTTTGAAAGAAACTCTGTTAAAGTCTCCTCTGCAATAGAAAGGAGTCTGCAGAGACAGAAGGCAAAAAAAACCATACCCTAGTCATAACTGAAGCATTTTGTAGATATAAAACACAACAATTTTACAGGACTCCAGACAACAAACACAATCAATTCCTAACTGCATAACTGAAGTAGTCTATGCATAGAAAAAATATTAGCACCCGTTACAAGTCTGAAACAAAGTCACATCTCCTAAGCAAAAATAATTATAAGTTTTGAGCTGGTGAAGTTCAGGTCTATAACACATCTCCATGTTTTTTGAGTTTGTGAAGTTCAGGTCGTCTATAACACATCTCCACGCTTATTAGGCCCTCCCATTCTCACCGTTGCATACTCAAGAAAAAATGGACAGATTGGAGGTCCAACCCAGGAACTGCCCCCGGCTTCTCTGTCGCTAAACTACATGCCCTTTTCATTCCAGAAAGGGCTACCAGTTCCAGATCAAGGTGTGGATTGCGAAATCCAACAACTCGTTATTTTCAAAGTTATTTACATGGGGGAAATGAGTAGGAGTTTGCAGGGTAGATACAATTGCGATCTCAAAAGATGCTTGAAAAAATCTTTAACCCTTTCCTCTCAACATAGAGAGATCAATTTATATCACTTGACTTATCAGAGGACTAGAGAAGAAGAAGAGTACTATTGAGACCATTAGGTAGCCACAACTGTTTGGGCTCCTGTAGTTTTTCAAAACATTGATACCAACTCATGTTACATAAACAATACCCTACTTAGAACAGATCTAATGCATACGGCAGAACGAAAATAAAAGTTACAACCAAGCCACAAAACATACAAAAAGGACCGTTAGTGCAGAAAAAAAATCAAAACCCAACTCTGAAAATAAATGCATTTTTAGGGGTAAAGGCATTTAACATACCCAGCAGGACTGGCATCCCTGGGGGGATCCCGGGGCGTCAGATGATTTTGCTGTTGATGTTTAACACTTGTAACCACAGACTCACAGCTAGTGTCTGTAGTTGCTATGGAGGCCTGCAATAACCCCCACCCAAAAAAGAAACCAAACTTAGTATCCAGAAGCATTTAATCCAAAAAAAACCTTCTGTGAAACCTCAAAAACAAAGCAAGGATTTAAAAGAACTCTTACATTCTGCAACTGCTGCCTGAAATAACCATTCTCGTACACCAACTGCGAGACTTGTTTCTGCAAGCGGTCATTCTCCTCCATTAACAGCTTATTCATGGCAGAAAGCTTTCTGTTCACGGCCTGGAGACGAGAAGCTTCCTTGCGCTGCTTCTCCCTACACCTGCAGCAACACCCAAAAATAGCAACACGGGTCTTTTAAGCCCATATGGGGGACGAAGGCTAACACATACAAAGCAGTAAGAGCATGGCTGTCTGGCTAACTAACCTGCGGTTTTGAAACCAGACTTTGATTTGCTTGGGCTCTATGTTTGACAGTATTGGGCATTCTCGTATGAGCTGCTGGCGACGAATGGAACTGGGTTTAGGACAATCATGGTAGAGTCGCTCCAGTGCCTCCACCTGCTCAGCTGTGTAACGCACATACTTGCCTTGGTCCATGATTGATGACTTTCCCTCTTTGCTAGACGTCACTGCCATTACCCAAGTGACCAACCACTAAATCCCACTACCCCTAAAACGAAAACTCTGTGTGTATAAAACGCTTCCTCTTCTTCTTCTTCTTCTTCGGTCTCTTCAATTCACAGTAATAATAATAGTTCCAAGCCTCTGGAAGAGCTGAGGGATCAGCCCAGCATTGACAAGCTCCATTCAGACAAAACTATTCTTCTTCCTCACAGATCGAAAACGAACAAAAACAGAATTCTTCTTCTTCATCTGTCTGAGCCCAATAATACTAATAATTACCCACGACACAGCCTCAAGACATCAATGCAAATACAATAAACGCGGTGCTGGGCATTAAAAGAATGCGAAAGCAATAACAACAACAGTATGCGGGGGCGGTGGGGGCGCCAAGGCCGGGGGGATTCGAACTGGGTTCCGGCTGCTTGTCAAAAAAGTGAAAGCCAATCTCAGAGGAAAACGAGCCAACTGACGTGCTATCAAGGAAGAGGCATGTGTATAAGGGGGGTTTCAGATTGTTGTGGTTTCATTTCACCAAGGTATACGTACTGTATGCCAATGGCAGATTTATGGGGAAGGGCGTGCGCCAAGTGTTGAAGAACAGGAATTTAAAAAGAAATAAATAAATAAATACCTGTATGCACACATTTATTATATGATGTTCCAATAGTGATGATGGCCATGGATGGATGCAGAGCGATGTATATATCGTACATGGATCTGCGGGCCACATGGCATCCCTTTACCAGGAAGCGATAGACGACACAGCACGGCCTTGGCATGGCGTGGTGTCCTCTTTTTTTGACGTTGTGATCTCTAAAGCAAAATCCAAAAGTATTTCTCACGGGTCGTCCACTCTCCCCCGTCCCCCACCACACACCCCCCCCTCCACAATGCTTGTCAGGTAAGCTTACTAGAACTATAAGTCTTTGGCCCTCAACCAGGACCTCCCTAGTCCCTTAATAAGTGTAGTGTCTTGTCCTTTTGCCAATTCCATCTCTACTTCTTCTTCAAGGGTCGGTGCGATGTGAGTGTCAGATATGGACTGAATTTGTTCCTAGGTGTACAGGGCTAACCACCCATTTGGATTGGTGCCAATGAGAATTGACAAGGCACTGTCCCCACACTATCTCCTTACTTCCAGATAAGGGAGTTCAACACTGTCAAAGTTTAGTAGAATGTTGGTTATCTGACAAATGTCTATATTCAATTCAGATGAATAAAGTGGCATGTGTTGTGTTAGCTAGTGGAGTTTGAATAACAAATGGATTCAATTGGCATTACTGGTCAATATACTCTAAATGCACCTACAAAGGAACAAGAAAATGCAACTAAGGAGTTCCAACATGGTCAAGAAAGTGACTTCCAATAATGTGCACTAGAGTTAGTCCACTTCAGGTTAGTTAGATGGTCAATTAACTTGGGGTGCTCAATATGGATAGAACTCTTTTTTGAAAATCTTGTAGAGGCTTTTTATTTACTCCTCCATGCTTTTGAAAAATTTGTAGAGGCTTTTTATTTACTCCTCCATACTTTTAGAATTAAAACAACGAATCGAGGAATCATGGAAATTATTATATTATAGATTAATTTTAACAAGTAAAATATATATTATTAATTCGGATAGGTAAGGTGGTTGTAAATAAAAGTAGTTAATTTTTTTTTTTTTGGGTTTAAATATGAATATGTAGTTGGTTATTTTTTTATTTTTTAATATTTTTATTTATAATTTAATATTTTAAAAAATAGATTTTTAAATATTAATGGTTGATCTTGTTTAAAATTTAGTTGAAATTTTATAAGAATAGTTTAAATCACAAATATTAATTGTTAAGATTTCACAATGTAATAGCAATACAAATTATTGTTGGGATTAGATTTATTTGATTGATTCACTGCAATTCAATAATTTTAAAAAATATATATAATTCAAACCATTTTTACAAAGGCAAATTGATCACTTGTCTAAAAATTCTAAATCATAAAACATTTAAATTTCTCCAAATCTAATCTCAATTCATGACATATTTATTTTAATGACCTAATTATTAACATACGATCTATTAAATTGACTACGTAGAGTCTAAATGTATATTTTTTAGTAATAATATATGTAGAAAAAATCTAAATCTTAAAATATTTAGATTTCTCCAAATTTAAAGTTTATGTTTATGTTTTGTTTTTGTTTTTTACTTGGAATGAAAGCATGTAAATTTTAGAGTACGTCTCCACATTTTGCGGATGGTAAATTATCAAGTGGGACCTTCATTAAGGATCTCCATTAAAGGAATCGAAGAGAGTCAAACTTGTAATCAGCTACAACCACATTTTGGGGATGGTAAATCATCAAGTGAGACCTCCATTAAAGGAATTGAAGAGAGTCAAACGTGTGATCAGCTACAACCAGCAACAATATCAAACAACTTCACTTACGACTGTGATCAGCTACAACCAGCAACAATATCAAACAACTTCACTTACGACTCTAGACAACTTGAACTAACTAATTCTTAGGACTATGACATGTTTATTTAATGAGCTAATTATTAATAAGTTATGTAGGATTAGTTATTGACTTGACTTAGTGCTCTAAAGAATAGGTAAAGTCTCAATGTTTTACGTCTAGTTTTTTATTTTAAATAAGGATTATCTAAAAAAATGGTAAACATTTAAATTTCTCCAAATTTAAATCACACTTCATAAATGTTTATTTTAATAAGCTAATTATTAATAAATATATGATCTATTCATGTTATGTATTATTAACTTGAATGGGTTCTAAAGAATAAGTAGAGTCTAAATGTTTTACATTTTATTTATTTTTAATAAATTTAAGCTTTTTATTTACTCCTCCATGCTTTTGAAAATTTTGTAGAGGCTTTTTATTTACTCCTCCATGCTTTTAGAATTAAAACAACGATCAATCGAGGAATCATGGAAATTATTATTGTAGATTAATTTTAACAAGTAAAATATATATTATTAATTGGGATAGATAAGGTGGTTGTAAATAAAAGTAATTAATTTTATTTTTTTGGGTTGAAATATGAATATGTAGTTTAAATATGTTGCAATTTGGTCCTTTTTTTTATTTTTTAATATTTTTATCTATAATTTAATATTTTAAAAAATAGATTTTTAAATATTAATGGTTGATCATATTATTATTTTTTTAAATTAGTCTAAATTTCATAAGAATGATTTAAATTACAAATATTAATTGTTAAGATTTTACAATGTAATAGCAATACAGATTATTGTTGGGATTAAATCTATTTGATTGATTCACTGCAATTCAATAATTTTAAAAAATATATATATAATTCAAACCATTTTTACAAAGGCAAATTGATGATTATCTAAAAATTCTAAATCATAAAATATTTAAATTTTACCAAATTTAAATCTAAATCTCAATCCATGACATATTTATTTTAATGACCTAATTATTAACATATGATCTATTAAATTGACTAAATAGAGTCTATGTGTATATTTTTAGCAATAATATATGTAGAAAAAGTCTAAATCTTAAAATATTTAGATTTCTCCAAATTTAAAGTTTATGTTTATGTTTTGTTTTTTTTTTTTACTTGAAATGAAAGCATGTAAATTTTAGAGTACGTCTCCACATTTTGCGGATGGTAAATCATCAAGTGGGACCTTCATTAAAGGAATCAAAGAGAGTCAAAGTCAAACCTGTGATCAGTTACAACCAACAACAATATCAAACAACTTCACTTACGGCTCTAGACAACTTGAACTAACTAACTCTTGGGGCTATGACATGTTTATTTTAATGAGCTAATTATTAATAAGTTATGTAAGATTAGTTATTGACTTGACTTAGTGCTCTAAAGAATAGGTAGAATGTCAGTGTTTTACGTCTCGTTTTTTTATTTTAAACAAGGATTATCTAAAAAAATCAAAATCCTAAAACATTTAAACTTCTCCAAATTTAAATCACACTTCATAGATGTTTATTTTAATGAGCTAATTATTAATAAGTATTCTATATTTTAAATTTTTTTAATAAATTGAGTAATACAATTTTTTTATTTTTTATGGTGATATCTCAAATTTCTATTAAGTAAAATGTATTTTTTTAATACATAAATAAATTTAACACTTTAAATAATAAATGGGACATTTATATTGTAGCTCCAAGGGTATACTCATTAGTTAAGCTCGTGTCATTAAAGCATCTTGCTAATGTAATATCAAGGAGTCAATTCTCCTCGATGTTGAAAGAACAAAGAGTCAATTCTCCTCAATGCTAAGAGGTCAAGGGGTCTTGATGTCCATAAACAAAAAAGAAAAAAAATAGACACTCATATTGTACAAATTCAATATTTTAAATTCGAAATTTCATCTATTAAACTTAAAATCTATAGATTATATATATATATATATATATATATATATATATATATATATATATATATATATATATATATATATATATATATATAAAATACCAAGCAACTTTTATCCAAATATGTTACATGGAAAAAAATAAAAAAGTATATTAAAATTTCACACGTAACCTAATTGTAAAAAAATATATTGAAAATTAATATTAATTTTATTAGTTAAAAATATCAATGGTGAGTTTTTATAAGGAATGATTGGTTTTGAAAAATTCACAACAACGAAGTCATCATATTCAACATACACAAATTTTGGTGTACAATAAAGAAAACCCTGCGCTGCGTGACCTAGCTCCCCAGAGCTCCTGCGCCGTGCCAGCGCTGCGCACGCATGCTATAGAGTAGCTGCGGCCCTCCTGGCAACCATGCCCAGCGATGGGGGTTCGAAACCCCCCCCCCCCCTCTCCCTCCATAAGTCCTCGATTTTCAAAAAATGGTAGATGCATGCAGCAAACGTCCCCCCTCTGCACAACAACAGAAATTTGTCAAGAAAAAAGACTGCATTCCCACGGTGGCCCTCCCCGAGGAAGAAACCTGTCGCTCTGCATTGAATCTAGCCGATAGAGGGCTCATTGGGAAGTTTACTGGCCTCTGGCCATCGCCCAAATCAGTTGAAGACTGGATCAAGAGAAACTGGTCCCCTCTGATCAAGGAAGGAATCAAATCATATTTTGTAGGTAAAGGTTTCTTTGTATTCGCGTTTGAATCTGCAGAAGACCGGAGTCTCATCTTTAGGAACGAGCCCTATTTCATGGGGCCGCAGGGATTATATCTAAATAAATGGTCTCCAGATTTCGATCCAACCCAGGATGTTCCTACTGCGGTTCCAGTGTGGGTGCGGCTCCCCCATCTTCCCCTGCACTGCTGGAGTCAGAAATCTCTCCAAATCATCAGCAACTCCCTTGGAAAATACATTGATCAGGCCGTAAGGAAAGATCAGTACTCCTGCGCCCGAATATGCGTGGAAGTAGATCTAGAAGAAGGACTACCTGAAGCAATAAAACTCACAGTTGCTGGATGGTCCCATATTCAAGAGCTGGATTACGAGCAGATCCCCTTTAAATGCAGACACTGCCATGGCTATGGACACTTTGCAAAATACTGTAAGAAAAAAGCTGAAGAGCAGAGCCACATTCCCAAGGGAGATCAATGGATCTCAGTCCAGAAAACTGGCCATGCAAAAGCAGCCGGGAAAGGATCCACAAAGGGGAATAACCAAGAAGAACCCAACAATGATAATAGAACCCCTCAGGATCTGGAAGAGATCCCAATCCCCAAAGGAACCTCTCCACCAGATCCCCCAGAAACTTATCTGACTACTCCAGCACAGGTCGAAGATCCTCATGCAAATAAAGACGGAGGTGGAGCTGCCTCGTCTGGTTCTCCACAGGACAGCCCCTCCATGCCTTCGTATGCAGATATAACAAAGAAGAAAAAAGTGCCAGAGCCCTCAGATTCCTCAGAGGATGAGACCTATGAGAGACCCTCGAAGAAAGCAGGTAGGAAGACCCACAAAGTAGTCAGGGAGGAGGAGGCAGAATGCCTAAAAATGCAAGGCAGCCAGTCCACAATAGAGATGACTATCGGTAGAAATACAAGAGGAAGATCCACCAAGGGAGGAATCCAAATCCCTCGCCAGGTAAATAATGCGAATAGTCTCTTGGAACTGCAGAGGCCTGGGGACCCATCCAAAAATCGAAGCTGTCAAAGATCTGATGAAAATAGAACCCTCAGATATCCTCTTGCTCTAAGAGACCAAAATTGAAGGGCAAGCCCTTCTGGCCATCAGTAAGTCTAATTGGAAGAAGAACGAAGGCATAGCAGTCAGCTCAAGGGGAACTTCGGGAGGCGTTGCAACTCTCTGGTCTGAAGACCAGTTCCATCTGTTGAACTCCCACGAGACCCAACACTGGATCTTCACTGAGCTCAAGCACCTTGAAAGTAAGTTAACTATAGCCTTATTCAATCTCTATGTTCCTGTCATTTATGCTGAAAAAAAGAGAATGTTGGAACACTCTCTCTGATTTCTTAGATCTCCACTCCCTAAACAACATCATCCTGGGAGGAGATCTCAACTTAGTCATGAAGCCAAAGGAGAAAAGGGGGGGAAACAGTAGCAGAGATCAGTTGTTGCCTTTGGTAGAGGAACTAATGCAGCAGAGGGACCTGCTAGATTTTGCCCCGGTGAGAGGCAAATATACTTGGACCAATAACAGAATGGGGCCGGATCACATTGCTGCCGGTTGGATAGATTTCTAATCCAAAGCTCCCTGCTGCTGGAAAATCTCCTTATCTCAACAAAAATTCTCCCCAAACTTTCCTCGGACCATAAGCCAATTCAACTCATTATGGCCCCTGAGGAAGACCTAGGTCCAATTCCCTTTAAGTTCAGTCCCCTCTGGATTGAAAAAGCAGGATTTCTGGACACTGTCCATTCGGCTTGGGATATCCCCATCAACGGATCCCCAAGCTATGTGTGGGAGCAAAAATTAAAAGCCACCAAAAAAGCCTTAAAAGAGTGGCTAAGGAAACTCCCCAATCCCTCTTCTCAGCAGAGAAAAGATGAAGTCCAACAGCTGGAAACTTTGCAAATTGGAATGGAAGGTCTCCACATTACCCCTGAAATATTAAACAAAGAGGCAACTTATCAAAGAAATACCCATCAAGCATTCAGAAGGGAAGAAGAGTACTGGAGGCTCAAATCTCGCAGTCTATGGCTCAAGGCAGGAGATCGAAACACCTCGTTCTTCCATCGTCAGTATAAAGCCCGCCTATCTCGAAACCACATCACCGAGATCAAGAATGAAGAAGGACAGATCTGCAACAAATTTGATCAAATTAAAACAGCAGCTGAAAATCATTTCAAAAACCTCTATGGTCCAGGGAATGAAGGCAGCATAGAAGACACTGAAGATCTCCTCTCCTATATCCCCCACCTCATCACCCATGAGGACAATCAGGCTTTACTGGAACCCTTATCTGAAGAAGAAATCATCAAGGTCATATGGGAAATGGAATCAGATAAGGCTCCTAGGCCAGACGGATTTACAATGCATTTCTACAAAGTCTGCTGGGACATCATCAAAACAGATCTGCTGAAAATGATACAAGTTTTTTTTGGGAAAGCCAAGGTTGGGGGAGGCATCAACTCCACCTTTCTTGCTTTAATCCCAAAAGAGGCTAACCCGGAAACTTTCGGTAGGGTTAGGCCCATCTCTTTATGTAACGCCTCCTACAAAATCTTGTCCAAAATCATTGCAAATAGAATCAAACCCCTTCTTGACAAACTAATATCCAGCTCCCAAGGGGGGTTTGTCAAAGGCAGACACATCTTGGACAACGTCATTCAAGTGCAGGAAGCTATCCACTCTAGCAAACAGAGGAAAGAGAAGGGGATGATGATCAAGCTTGACATGGCTAATGCCTTCGATAGATTCAACCACTCCTTCCTTCTCCAAGTTCTTCGATCCTTCGGCTTCCCTACTCAGTTTATCAACCTCATTAAAGCATGCATCTCAAACCCGTGGATAGCTCCCATGATCAATGGCTGCCCTACATCCTTCTTCCAAGCCCATCGTGGACTAAGGCAAGGTTGCCCGCTCTCGCCTTTTCTGTACATACTCATGGCAGACACTCTCAGCATGAAGCTGGCTGCAGAAATGAACACTGGTGGACTCCCAGGAATTCGAACCACAAATTCTCTCAAGCCTATAAATCATGCCCTCTTTGCAGACGACTCCCTACTTCTGGGCGGTGCCTCTATTAGGATAGCAGCTAATTTCGACTCTGCTCTAAAAAGTTATTGCAGAGCCTCAGGAGCTGTGATAAATGATAGAAAGAGTTCGATCTATGGATGGAATGTAAGTCAACACAATCTCAACACCATAGCTCAGATTCTTGGTTTTGAGTGCTTCGCCCATTGGGACATCATCAAATACCTCGGCTTACCTTTCACATCTGGAGTCAACAACAGATCTCTGTGGCATGGCATCATCAGCAAAATTAAAGACAAGATCACCTCCTGGGGAGGTTACTGGCTCACCAAGGGAGGAAAAATTATCTTACTTAAATCTGTTTTATCTGCTCTCCCCATTTATCAAGCCTCTTTTCTTCTTGCTCCGAAACACATAATGGAACAGATCTCTTGTCTCCCGAGAGACTTTCTCTGGAAAGGAGGCATAGGCAATCACAGTAAATTGCATTTGGCAAACTGGGATCTTGTCAAGCGGCCAATATTAGACGGAGGCCTACAGATTAGAGACCCTGCTTTATCTAATCTGGCACTTGGATGCAAGCTCCTCTGGAAAATCTACTCAGATCCCACACATCCAGTCAACGAAACGCTCACCTCCAAATATGCGCAGGGGATCTCTCTCAGGCATCTATCAGAGAATAATACTCCAGCAGCCACACAAACTTGGAATCTCTGTAGGAAATGTATCAGCAGCTTCAGGAATCACTTGTATCGCATACCTGGCAACGGGGAGAAAATCTTACTCTAGAAAGACCGCATTATGAACAGCCCCCCTCTCAACTCCCACGAAGAAATCCGCGAGCTAAGAGAATGGCTCCACAGCGCAGGTTTACGGAAGTTGAATGACATCTCCGCGTGGGACAGTAAAGGGAACTGGGTGGACTGGGAATTCCCTCCCGTGCCGGCACAGCTCCACGACCAACTCGCATTGCTCAAAACGCTGCTCCCAAACGCAGCACCGGTCCATCGCAACAGCACAGACAGATGGGGGTGGGGTGATTCCGGATCTTATTCTTCAGCTTTGGGTTACATCACCCTGCAGCCCAAAAAAGACAGACTTCTTTCTCCAGCATTATGGAAACAGGTTTGGAACACCAATGGGTTACCCAAAGTTAACTTCTTTTTTTGGATTCTTATGCAGAATAAACAGCTCACAGGGGACAATCTGTCAAAACGAAATATCGCTGGGCCACATAGATGCGCTATGTGCAGAAACTCTGGAGAAACTGCCTCTCATCTGTTCATTGCTTGTGATTTTGCCAAGGAAGTCTGGAAATTAACTCTTCTTGGACTGCAGGCCGCCCCTCCCCAGCACAGTTCCGTGGCAGATCTCTCTACTGATTGGTTTCAACGTTATCCCCATAATATCCTCAACAATTCACTCTGGTTTCACATTTGGCTCTCCATCCCCAAATTCGTATGTTGGGAAATATGGCTTGCCCGAAATGACTCGATCTTCAACAACTCTACTCGCTCTCCTGCAAAATCTGCCTCTATTGCAAAAGCTCTTCTTCTTGAATCTGTCCTCCTGCACTCCCAAAAATCAGACTCCTCCCTCCTCCCCATAGAAAAGGCATGGCTGAACCTTCATAGCCCTCACCCCAAAAGCAAAGCCCATCCCCTCCCCCTGCCCCTCCCCAATCCATCTTGGAAAATTAGAGAACCTAAAGCTTCCTTTCAAACTTGGTGGAAGACCCAAAACACAAATTCAATCTTTTTCGACGGTGCCTCCAAGGGAAACCCGGGGGCTGCGGGAGCTGGTGGAGTCATCTATTTCTGAGACAACTCCAGAAAAGTTCGTTTTTGCTGGGGGCTTGGTATTCGTACAAACAATTAGGCAGAGCTCCTTGGTCTCACAAAAGCCTGTCAAATTGCCCGTGACAAAGGCATCAAAGAATGCCAAGCTTTCGGAGATTCCGAAATCCTCATTAAGAAGATCACCTCGGATGACCAGTTCAACAACGCCATTCTCAACAAGTCTCTAGAAAGGTTAAAGATCATTCTACAAGATTTCACTTCCTTCAAAATATATCATATTCCTAGAAGTTTGAATAGTGAGGCGGATGAAATGGCAAACAAAGGATGTCTCTTAGCACCGGGAGCTCTCAACATCAATGATAAAAGCCCTATCCCATATTGTATTCCTTAATTCAAGCGCAAAATTGAGCAAGAAGCATTTAGATGCAAGGAAAAGCTGTGTAATGATGGTTGATTAGGCTTAGGCCCAACCATACTTCAAATAATAAATTATACCCGTTACAGTTAAAAAAAAATAAAATATATATATATATATATATATATATATATATATATATATATATATATATATATATATATATATATATATATATATATATATATATATATATATAAATTATTAATTAATTAAAAAAATTATTAATATTTAAAAATTAAAATTCAAAGTAAATAAGTAATTAATAAACAAAAATCTATTAAAAAAAAATTATAGTAAATGTATAAATAATAAATCAAACACAAATATATTGATATTAAAAATTAAATATAAAAAATAAAATAATAATAATAATAATAAAATTAAAAAAAAAAAATTATGTTTTTTATTTTATTTTATTGTTTAGATAAAAATGGATTTTTTTTTAAATTATTAATTATAGTATTTTTAGGATTTTTTTTTTTTTTTGTAAACTTGGTGGAACTACATCTTCATCATGTTCAATATATCACCTTGATTTAGGCGGAGAATTGAACCAATAATGTCATATCAAGGAGTACCTTGACAAAGCACCTAATCACAGTCATACAATACCATATAGACAATTACTTTTTTTTTTTTTAATTTAATGTATTATAAAGTAAACATATTTTCTTAATTATTATATTTAATTATTTTTAAAAATGAGAATGACCATTAAAAAGACATTCATAGATTCATCAAGCTTGGTCTCTATATTAATAAATGTGATCAAAATTTAGTTCTCATTGGTACTGGTCAAAGTTCTAGTCATGTGAAAGCTTATATGACTTATACCTTTAGAGAATAATTCATACATCACTATTCTAATATTCACATTATTTATTTCTGATTGTACTGAATGATATTTATCATTCTCATTCTCTTTTTGTAATGGAGTAAGTTAATTCTGTATTAATGAGGTCTTAATTTTTAAATGTGTTTAGATATAAGTAGAGTTCTATCCTGATCTCTATGGTGAATTCATAATGGAACGGTATCTATATAGATTTTGCCCCATACTTAATTAATCTATATTGTGAAAGATATATCAAAGTTTTAATTCAAAGAAAACTCTAACTATTACATATTGTTTAATTTAGATAATTAAAGAGAAGTTTGGTACAAGATTCTATAGCTCTTTTTAAGATGACAAATGGGTTGTTGTTTAATGGTAAACGTGTGGAAGTTTATTATGGTAAGATTTAAGTTTGATTCTTAAGCATTTTTGTGTTTATTTGGATTTTACTTCATGTTTTCCATGGGTTCAATTAAAAGAACTAAATTCTAACCAAGTTAGTTAGGTTGTGGCTTAATAATAAAAATAGTGGAGATTTTCCATAGTGAGGGCTAGGAGGATTTTTTAATGTACTTTTATGATTTATTTGGATTCTACTTAAGAATCCTTGGAGCAACATGCTTTAGGAGTTTAATGAATATAACTGAGTTTTAAACAAGTTAATTGGGTTATGATCTAACTATCAATTACCAAAGATTTGCTAAAGCTAAGCCGCGTTTTTTTCTTAATGCACCCTTATGTTTATTTGGGTGTTATCTTTTGAATTTTTGTAGAAACACACTCAAATTCAATTAATATACTTGAATTCTAACCAAGTCAATTGAGTTGTGATGTAATGATAAAATATTAAAGGCTAACTATAACGAAGTATGGGTTTGATTATTAGCACACCCTTGTGTTTATTTGAGTTTTGTCTAATAATCCTTAAAGCAACACACTCTCAGGTTTTAATGAAGATAGTTAAATTTTAAGAAATACAATGGGGTTATGGTTTAATGATATGAAATTAGCAAAAAATTATCATAACTAAGTTAAGTCCCCATTCTCAATGTCTACTTGCATTTATTTAAGTTTTAATTTTAAACCCTTCAAAATAATATGCTTTAAGAATTAAACGAGACACTTGAATTTTGACTAAGTCATTTGAGTTGTGGTCTAATCATAACTTAGATTAAGTTTACCATGGTGAGGTTCGAATTTGATTCTTAATGCATCTTGTGTCTATTCTAGTTCCACTTAAGAATCCCCAAAGCAATATCCCTAAGATTATATCAATATATTTGATGTATAACCTAGTCAATTGAGTTATGTTTTAATGATAAATTACTGGATCTTTACCTCATAACTAGGTCAAAGTTTGACTCTCAAGACACCTTTGTGTTAATTTTTCTACTTAAAAATAAGTTGGGCTATGGTTTAACAAAAAATTAGTTGAGTTTTACCATAGCCATTCCCTTTTAAAATAAAAACGTATTTATGCTTTTGAGCAACACATGCAAGTAACGTTTTTTTTAATAAGAGAATTTATTGCACCTAGAGGCACTCTCCGGTCAAGTATGGTAGAGATGTTGTAATGTAATGCCTTGTTTAACATTTTGACTCAGTCAAATTACGCAAAACTAAAAATAAAAATAAAATAAAATAAATAATTGTAGTTATAGTTATGATAATGATTAAACGAGCCTAGATCCAAACAACGAGAGGGATCAAATCTCAAATATCTTGAGACGCAAACTTCTTTTAGAATGAAAAGAGACTTGATCCCTCTCAAAGCTTGGTAGATTTGGAGTTAAGATGGACCTAGGCTTGTTAAAATGAAGTTAATGTGCCTCACAACTCACGAAAGCAATATGTTAATTAAAATTTAATTGTTTGAGAGAAACTATTCCACCAAATATGTCCAAAATTTGCACCTAACCTGAATTGCCTAAAACAACCTATACTAGATAATATTATCACTTGGAGATATTAGTTCCTCCAAAGATACCCAATATTTGTACCTAATTTGAACTAAATAAAGCAACCCATAAAAAAATGACCCAAAAAAAAGCAAACATGTATATATAAGAAAAAGACCCTTTAGAAGGGAATACCAATACTCCTTTAATGTGATAACTTGGAAAAAATTGTTCCACCAAAAATACCCAATATTTATATCTAATTTGAACTACAAGAAATAATTCATAAAAAATAATTAAAAATAAGTAAAAAAATAATAAAAAATAAATAAACATTTCTTTATAAGAATAATAATCTTTAGAGAAAATTAATAATACTTTTCTTTAAAAACCAATCAAATTTTATTATCAAATTGATATTTAATTTTCAATGCATTAATACATTTATTAAATTTTTAAATTTTAGCAAGTTAATATATATATAATGATTAATAAATAACCAAAACACATTTATAATGATTAATAAATAACCAAAATTATTAAATTATGGTTTAACAATATTGAGAAAAAAAATTATATAGGTAAATCCTTATATTATTCTAAATACATCTTTAAATTTTATAATAAGGAAATAATAATATATTTCAAAAAATTTGATATACCCTCAAAATATAAATCATAATCCAATGTACATCAACTTTACAACTGACAAATATATATCAACATATACACTTTAAATGCAAAGTGCTTCTTACTCATCAACCTTGAAATACTCGTTAACTTTCCCCTCCCCCCAAAATATATTCCTTCAGACAGAAACACAAAGTTAAGTTGGATTCGGAGTTCAAATTTGTATTTTACAAAGGTAGCTATAAAGTGGAGAATATACAATAAATATATTCAATGACAAAACTAAGATAATGCCAATTAGTTGGCAAAATTTTGTATTCTAGAAGCAGATTTATAAAGTTAATGAATATACAAAGAATGTTTTTAGTTCCTAAAAATCAGCTGAAGCATGATCTCCTCATCATGAAGTCAAAATCTCCCATGGAGAACACTTTCTTGCTGATAAAGCTATTCAGTTTTAAATAAATGGAAATTAAAAGAAAATTTGTGTCATTGCAATGATTTTTTAAAAAGATGTTCGTTTTTATTTGAATATTTATAAAGTATAAGTCTGAATGAGTATATGTTATTTTAGGATATTTGAAATTTTATAAAAGTATAATATAATAGTGTTTCATTTTCTTTTAAAATTTATTGAATTTTTCCAACAAATTCCACTATTGAAAAATCAAACTAAAGCAACTTTGTGATAAAGCTAACGAAATTTAGCAGAAAAAATCAACAAGTGAAAAATATCAAATCAAAACAACTTTGTGGAAAAGCAGATATATGTGAGAGAATTTCAGCTTATAAACCAAGCATCTGGAAACAAGTCACAGGATCACATAAAGTCACCTCATAATTCAAAAGCATGAGACACCTAAATACAATTACTTAGTGCTCAAAGATATCTGCTAATCAAGTCATTGTGATTCATGTTTTTCCAAGTGAGTGGAGTGGTTGGAATTGGCAAATTTTGAGAATTTAAATGGAAGATGTACAGAGGGCCCCACATAGATCCATTGATTTGAGAGAAAGCAAGAGTGTGATTTGAAAAGGGAAGGAGAGAAGCAATGAAGACCATTTACACCCAGCGGTGTTTTTAAGGAATCAGTTATGGGAAATCTCTAGGAACCAGTTTGTTGAAGGTCCCCAAAATCATGTGATATTGACTCATATGGTGGATATGCTTAGGAAGAATTATCCACACCCCCACTGAGTAGGCATAGCCATCATATGCACAGGACCTAACTTCTTTTGCAAGGCCAAAAAGAATAATAGGAACATATGATTGTGTGTCCTTACTATTTGTTTATTACATTTTATGTCCTGGATCACCCTGTCCATCCTTCCATTATGTTTCTTAATGGACAAAATAACATTATTTATTCCCTTGGCCTTAGAAAATGAAAGTGAAATATCCTTTGAAATACCGTGGTCCCTCCACCAGCAGTGGGTGACAAGTCTCTGACTTTGTAATATTCTCATTTCAACTCAGTTGTCAAAAAAATTTCAACCCAACATTCTCATTTAAGTGAGTCCTAACACACTTAGAGATGCTAGAATTAATGGGCCACCATGGACCTCCTTAAGGACAATCAACTCACTTCTATGTCTCTTTGTTTATTGTTTTAATAGGGGTTTCACAAAAGTCGGTATATGGCACTTCATGTAAAATAATGATGAACATCTGGTGGTTGGCAAGTACTTTTCTCTAACACTTTCCCAACAACTTTTAAAAACAATTTAAATATATACCTTCTGCAGGGTTCAAGTTATGCTTGACATGTGCTGCGAGATGCCTTCGCATGCATCCCTTTAACAAACTATAATAGTTTTCCAGATATCTTAAATCATGCCACTTTCAGCATTAAAGGAGCCCATATTCATCACTTCATGATAGGCTAGACTTGTAATCTAGTAATAATAAGTAGGAATTTGCCACTACTTTTTCATGGTAATATTAGATGGGTTTTCAAGGTTGTCAATTGTTTCTAGTGCGAGGAAAGAGCTCACTCTTAAGACTCCAAGGTGTTTGGAAGATTAAAAGTTTTATACTTGGTTAAAGCTTTCAATCTCATGCATAAAAGTAGTAGTAGCCGTGGTTGAACTTATAACATTGAAATATGATGATGATTTGTGTGTATATTATGTAATAAGATTTATCTTTCTATATTTTTAAAAGCATATTTTAGTTATTAATTATTATTTTAATGGATTTTATTTTAGTTATTAATTATTATTTTTATGGATTTTTATATGAAAATATTTGTATGTATATTTAAAGTAAGGGTATAGTGAGGTATTTAGGCTTATTTTTAGATACATTGTTGATCTATGTATACATGTTATGTATTTAAGTTAATCTTTAAATTATTTTTAAGGTGAATACAATTCATCATGTTACAAACTCATGGGTCTTTATTATTTTATTAGATACAATAAAGAAACTATTAAAGTTAGAAGACTGGATATTCCAAGTTTTGCATCTCAAAAATTATTAAAGTTGTTAGAAGGAATGGTTAAACTTATGACACTAAGAGATGGTGATCTGCATATACATATGATGACTGAAATCTACCCTTATAGTCTCCTTAAGGCATATACCTTTACCTTAGCTCCATTCTTAGAGGCCTTTATCCAACACCTTGAGGTAGCCATGGGGTTAAACTTATGGCACCAATAGGTTATGACTTGCATGTACATATAATGGATTTGGATTCAATTAATATTATAGCAAATGAACGCTCTTTTTTACTACAAAATTAATAAGGTTTAGTAGAAATTTTAGGTGGGAGCAAGATTCCACCCCAATCCAAGCCCATGCAACGCCCTTGTGGGTTTCACCTAATTCTGAATTGAGTCAATCATCGAAAATTTGATCAGAATTCCAGATCAATAGGAAATCTTATTTTTTTTAGCATCAGATTCTAACCACTAGAGGGAAGTTTGCTACAAGTTTAGATGGATCCTTATGGATCCAATTCCACCTCCATGTTCTTCTCAAGGTTTTCCAAAAGTTTATAATAAGACCATTGGGTTGTCGTTTAGTGGTAAGTTGGAGCGCTTCCCTATAAAGACCCCCATTATACCAACTATTTTTTTCTAAAGAAACTATTCACTATATCTCCACTTCTAATAATTGTCAGACTATGCTTCAATATCTATTCTTATGAATGCCTATATGGGATGTATTATTCTATTACTTGTTCGTACAATGAATACAATTATGATAGAAGTCATTTCATTATATTTCTTACATTAATATTGGAAATTTATACTCCGGATGCGGATGATCGGCTTGGGTGATGGGACGTCAGTCCCCGGGCGATTCCCGATGGAGCTCGCGTGGGGTGGCCATATGGCCTTCCGCGGCTCCATCATCGCAACATTAATTTCGCCAGCTTGCTCTGCATTAATTCACTATGGCCAGCTTCTTCATCACCCCGCTCCACTCGACCGATTCGCAATGGAGTTTGTCTTGGATAATCTGGATTGTTCCTGTGTTGTTTGTAGTTTTCCGCCTCTCCTGTGGAGCACCTGCCCTTCTAAGTGTGCTGAGGCGAGTACTCGCACCCAGACAGGGCGATGTTGCTTGCTCTTTAGCTGTTTGGAGACGCTATCGGGCCTTCATTTCACCCAGAGCGCCTTCTGTTGTTTGAATTCCCCTTTGCATGTCAAGACCGCCATCTCTACCTGCTCCTCTTGTCTCTGGATCCCTTCGCTTTCAACTTGCTCTTCTTGTCTCCGGCACCTCCAGCGCTCCTCGGCAGACATGCCACGGCTTAGACACAGGATGCGGTGCCGTCGTGGAACAAATAAAGGTCGCGTAGCTCGCTCCCAGCCCTCCACCAGCTCTAACACTGAAACCTACTCTGAGGACGCTGCGTGGGGTCGCTATCCGGATACTCACAGTCAAAGGGGTCGTGCTCACCATCTTGGCTCTGTTCACTTCGCTCAGACCACCCCGTCTCCCTCTGTAGACCCTCCTAGACCTGTTTCCCCTGTCTCTCATGCTTCTATCAGTCACTTCCTTCGCCAATCCTCCCAATGAGCGGAATTCCGCTTCGAGTGCTCTCTTAACCAGCCCATCATTACCGCCTTCGTCACTGTAACCCTGAGAGAAGAGTTGCCTATCCCTCATTCCTCCTTTGCACCTAGCCCTATTCCCACTTCATTGGTTCCTAGTTCCTTGCCGACCAAGAATGTTGGCTTGTACCTTGATGTGCCTACCGGTTTTGTGCACTTAGATAAGGGCAAGGATCCTATGCAAGTGGACGTCACCAACAAGGACAACGAGCTAAAGGAAGATGAAAAAGATACAAGGGACGAGTACTGGTGCAGAATTGTGGAAGAACCACCTTCCCCAGCTCATGAATAGTGATTTCGATCCCCTCGGCTTACTATGGTACAACTGCTCAATCGTTCTGGAAGAATTTTTTATTTTATATGTTCCTCTACAACTGAAACAGCTGAATGCTACTTTAGTATGGTTTTCTCTGTTTTGTTAAATGATATGAACAATGAGCCGGTTTCCCTTTCAAGGGCGGTGAAACTCTGTCTAAAAGAACTGGTCTCCCACTCAGGGCAGTTCAGAATTTTTGTTAAGCTGGACATCAAGCCCAGTTTTCAGGCTTCCATAGCTGAAACTGTGGCAGTTTTGTATCAATATGTGTTTTATTAATAGAATTAGTATTATTTAGAAAGAAAAAAAATATTGGAAATTTATATTGGGAAACTAACTTTTAAAATTTTACAAAGAAACTTCTTTATTCATTTGCCAAGTATACAATTTAATGTCTTTTATTAATTTTGTTCACAAAAGACTACCAAACGATGGTTCTCATCCCAACATCATATATATATAAGCCTCAATGCTCAATTCTTAACTATACAATAGTTCCACATCTAAACTAAACTTTTGAATACTTATATGATTTCAATGTTTTGTATTTATACATTGCATATGGTATATTATTTTGGTTTATCGTAAAATTCTCGTGTGACCTTTATATAAAAAGGTATGGACCTTAACATGTCCCACAGTATTAGATGGGTTTTTTGTTTTTTTTTTTTTTCAAAAAGAAAAAAAAACGTTGTTTTTATTAACAGTGCATATAATGTAACATTACATTCCCATCATGAGTAGATAAGAAAACCAAGATCCAAAACAAAATTTTCCATAATGACAACCGTTAAGGAAGAAGGAGTCAAAACGAAAAAATATGTGGGGATCATACATATTTGGGGGAAATAACACCCCAACCAAATTTCGATTCAAGATAAAGAAAAAACCAACAGAGCAGCCCTTAAAAAAAGAAGAAATGTTGCCATCTGTAACTGAACTCATCGGGATTAAGAAAAAAGCATAAATATCATAGGCAAAAACTAGCTCGCTTGATGTGTCTTATGTTGGCCCTGATGAAAGCAAAAAAACCATTGCATCATATGTGATTAAAACCTATGTTATAATGAAAAATAGCTTGAAATCAATAGTATGGAAACCGGCTCTCCTGTTTGCATAATTTTGACATTTTAGATATCTATCTTCTGATCTGGCTCGCTTGAAAAAGCCAACTGTGTGAACACATGACAGCTCCAGAAGATGTTTAGTATTGATATTGTGTAACTGTGGAAATAACCAATATGAAAAACTGGCTCGCCTGTAAATAAAATTCTTTCATATCTGATATATATCATCTGGTCAGCCTCGCTTGAAAAAGAAACAATATTTGGGGACACATGTAACAGGCTCGCTTGCCAACTCCAGGAGAAGATCAGAAATTGATATGGAGAAATTGTTAGTGATAACGAGAATGAAGACCAGCTCCCCAATAATCATAAGGCTAAATGATTGAATAAAATCTTATGTTCTGTCGCGTTGATAATAAAACTGTAGATATCACATGTACCAGGCTCGCTTGACAGCGCCTATAGTAGTAGACAAACATCGCTTGTATGAATCAGAAACTAAATGGTCAGATGTGAAAAAACAGGAAGACTATAGTTGGAAGGGTCGATTGTCAACGTCTGTAGAAGATATGATGAGGCGCCCAAGATAACTTTAAGTCGGGCAGATTTTTCCGTAGAGTAGGATCATCAGTCCATCAGGCTCGCATGAAAATTGAATATATGCAGGCTCACTTGTCAATCAGGCTCGCGTGAAAATAGAATGTATGCAGGCTCGCTTGAGTGTTGTTGTAGATAGTCGATGGAAAAAGAGGCAACCATAAACAGTATAGGATTAGCAAAAAACAAAACTCCAAAAATTGGAAACTTTTTTACCGGATGATATAATCAAATGCAGAGAGCGTTATGGAATTGGAATGGAAGATTCCCATGATTGAACGCCATCCCTGTATTGTACCACCTGAATATTACCGAAATCAGCATCTAAACCCATTTTTGACAGTCCATCAGCATGCATATTCAGATCTCTGAATATGTGGGAAATAGGAGGGGATCCTAGTCTATGCCATAGACGGCGAACACTGCTAATCCACCCCTGTATATCTGGAGATAGAATTTGAATGCTTCCCATGAGACATCCAATGACCAATTTAGAATCACCATAAATATGAACCTCAAATAACTCCATGTTGACAGCTGCATAAAGCCCTCCCCAAAGTGCCATGAGTTCAGCCTTGTTGTTGGTACCCGAGCCACAATTCCAGTGCTGTGTATCCTATCTCGTCCCGAAAGTTTTATCCAGGCGCCACATCCCATGTTTCCATCATTGCAAGCCCTGTCAAAATAAATAGCAGGTAAAGCAATCTCGTGAGGCCTAATCCTACGAGATCCTTCAGGTGTATTAGTTTGTACGATGGGAAGCTCATCAATCCGTCTCATAATGGCGCAATAGATGTCGGGGATGTTGAAAGGAGTATCATAAAAAATAAGCCTCTTCCTGGCAATCCACACTTCCCAAATTAAAAGGAAAGGCAGCGATCGATATTTATTCTTCTTGGAATCCCATGCGCCAGCGATCGATATAAAATCAGTTGGAACCCATGTCACATCTATGAAATGAACAAAGAAGAGCTTCCATAGTTGAAGGGTGACAGGGCATTCAAAAAAAAGATGCGTAGTGGACTCCTCCGATCGACCATAGAGATAGCATCTATTTGGCCCCTCAAAACCTCTCTTTAGCAGATTATTCCAAGTGAGGATTTTATCCTTCCATGTGAGCCACCCAAAAAGGATAATTCTCATAGGCAGATGCCTCTTCCAATATGGGAAAAATAAACGGGAGTTCTACTCAGAGTTTACCTGAGAGTTGATTCTGTAATATATATCATGGACAATAGGATGGTTCTCGACGGTCGGGCCGTCCCAAATAATGCAGTCGCCCCCTAAAGTATGACAAACTCCAGCAGCCCGAAGTGAAAGTGAAACCTGCTCCCATTTAGTAGCGTCCGCTCCAAGTAGCCCCAACTGAGCAGCATTTTTAAAAATAGGGGTGCCAAAAGACCATGAATATATAGTTTGTGATAGGTAAGAAATGCCCCTATGTGCCAATCTGTGGATGAGTCAGATAGATAGTTTAGAATTCCTGTCAAATCCTTGCATGTTGATATCCCCCAATGGAATATGACCTCCATCCCTGAACAGCCATGTTAATCTATCAGCTGTGTGTCCCAAACCTTCTTAAAACTGCCCCAAATGACCGAGAAAGACGCAGCCATATAGAACTCATGACAGAGTAGATTATGAAGAGTGTCACCGACCAAATATTTTCATTTAATAATTGCAGACCAGATTCCAGTGCCGGTTATGGTGCGCCAGAAAGATTTCATGAGGAGGGCGATTTTAAAAATTCTCGTATCCAAGATGCCCCATCCATCATGGGACTTTGGTTTGCTTAGAGAATCAAGCCTGACAAGATGGAATTTGTGTGAATTGTCAGGTCCATTCCATAGAAATCGAGCAATGATTCTGTTGATATCAACTACAATGTTTGTAGGGAGATAGAATAAATGGCCCCAATAAACCAGAAGTTGAGATAACACCACCTGTATCATAATGTATCTACCGCCCAATGATAACCATCGGTGTGTCCAATGTGAGATTTTCCTCCTGAACCGCTCAACCAGCCAAAGCCAGTCTGAACGCCTGTATCCGCATGGCTTAATTTTATATCCAAGGTATTTCATGCCCTCCGATAGAGATTGGATGCCCATACCAAGAAAATCTGCAATCAATTGGATCTCGCACACATCGCCATACTCATATAATATGAAGGACTTGGCTTTATTAATGCATAGCCCTGTGGCCGCATCAAATCTATTTAGCAGAAAGTGAACATAAAACCAGTGATTTCTTTTGAGTGATCCAAATAGTAACATATCATCCACGAATAATGAATGCGAGGCAGATAAAGATTCAGAAAAATGAAACCCAGGGATAAAACCTTTATGAGTGGCCATGTTCATCAGCTTACTGAATCCATCCATGACTAAAATGAAGATAAGTGGTGACAAAGCACAGCCCTGTCTGAGACCCCGACCCGCCTCAAAGAAAGATGTAGGCAGCCCATTGACAATGACAGTAAAACAGACTGAAGTGATGCAGGACATAATCCATCGGATAATCCTGAGCGGCAAACCAATCTTCAAAAGAACCAGGCGGATATAAAACCAATACAGAGTATCATAGGCCTTATATAAGTCAACTTTCATAATCAGAGCCTCTCTTTTCTGTGAATGAATGGAGTGAAAACTTTCTTGAGCAACAGCGATGGCATCATGAATAGATCTGCCAGAAAGAAAGCCATATTGTTCTGGATAAATATGATTTGATAAGGCCACTTTTAATCTGTTAGCAATGAGTTTGGATGTGATCTTATACAACAGGTTACAAAGAGCGATAGGGCGGTATTCTTCAAAAGTAGAAGGATTGTCATTCTTCGGAATAAGAGCAATAAAAGTAGAATTTAAGTTTGATGGCATATGACCAGTGGATCTGAATAATTCCGTCATTTTCGTTAGCTCAACCCCCATGATGTCAAAGAAAAATAAAAAGAATTCAGAAGTCCACCCGTCAGGACCCGGGGAATTGTCGTGTGGAAGAGATTTAAGCACTCCCTCAACATCCACAGACGATATCTGTTCATCCAGAATTTTTATATCATCCTCCTCATAGATTCTGTGAACGTTGTCAATTACCCATTGCTGGCAGGTGTAATCTATCTCCTGCTCCTGTTGGTAGAAAGACTTATAATGACATAGGGAAGCCTCATGTATGTCCTGAGTGGAAGTGGCGAAGCTACCGTCTAGTCGTTTGATCCGCCAAATCGCATTACGACTTCTACGTTCATTTGCACATCTATGAAAATTTTTAGTTTTGCGGTCTCCTTCTTTTAACCATTTATTTCTACTCTTCAGTTTCCATGAAATCTCTTCAAATTTAAGGATCTCTTTTTCTCTGTCAGCGAGGGATTTGAGAATGTCATATGACTGTTTGTCCAGAGCACGGACTTTGAAACCCTGATAAATTGATTTCATATCATTCTGGATCGATAACAGTTCGTCTTTGAGAACCCATTTCTTGTTTATCTCCCATTTTTTTGTCACTTGCTTCAGCTTCTGCATTTTGTGATGAAATAGATTCCACCCGTTCAAACCAGCGATTTCGTCTCCTGAATCCAAGTCCTCTGAATGAGCTGAATAAATTGTTTGTCTTCCAGCCAAGCTCTGTTGAACTTGAAGTGCAGGCCCGCCGGATTGTCACCCTCTCTCCAGGAAAGAAGGATCGACATATGATCAGATATATGGGATACCAGAACCTCAGATCTGGGGGATCCCATAGAGCATAACAGATAGTCTTTAACCATAGCCCGATCCAATCGCTTGCTTATGAACTCCGCTCCAGTTTGTTTGTTCGTCCATGTTGGGATGATCGGAGTAGGACAAATGTCCACCATATTGAAGTCTATGAATAATTCTTGTAGATAAACAGCCAAGCCATCGGCCTGAGCCCTGTCACCCCAGATTTCTTGCAGATCGATGGTTGAATTAAAATCACCCATAATTATCAGATTACTCAAGGACAGAATCCCCAAATGTTTAAATTTGTTCCAGAAGGCCAGCCTGTTGTGATAAGGGGCGTAGATATTGAGAATATTAAAAATACCATCAAAACCCCTAATATTACCCATCAGAATGATCCCACCAAAAAATTTGTAAGCCTTAAGATTCGCCCAATATGGATTCCAGAGGGAAATCAATCCTCCCGAGTGACCAATCGCTTCGACAGCAACAACCCTCCAACCTGTACAAATTCTAAGGAAAGTATTAATGGCTTTTTCACGATTACCAAGAGTCTCTTGGCATAAAATGATGCAAGGCTTTGCAGAATTGATAATGTTCCTCAGGCAATGGAGTTTGGAGGCATCGCCCAACCCCCCGTATGTTCATTGAGAGGAAATGGATCATTTTGGAACTGCAGCGGGCAAATTTTCTCTAAGCGCCCGAATTTTGTCACTGATGTCATCAGTCATAGCTATTGGAATATCAGTGAAGTTAACATGTTCATCAGAGGTTTGTGACAAAGCTATTGGTGAGACCCGTGGATGACGTGGATATTTGTTCTTTTTTTTCTTTTCCGAATGGTGACGTAGGACACATTTGGAGGAGAAATAACTATATCAAGATTGACTATGATTTTGTCGAAGACCGTGAGGGAAACAAGGTCCAAGTTTGGGTTGCCTAATAGCAATTCAATATCACATCCAACCGTATTGTGTGGTGAGGAATAATCAGCATGATCATCAACAGATGACGGCATAGGAAGAGTGTTGATAGAGATGTCAGGATTATAGTCATCATTTACATTTGACGATTCCCCTATGTGATAATTTGTGGACGTAAAAAGAGGAGGATCCGTAGAGATGGCAGTAGAAGATGGAAGATTCGAGGCATTTCCATGTCTCTCAGCATGGTCAATTTCTTGGATGTGTGATGGAGAAGTCAGGTCGATGACCCTCCCGAGTCGGTCATTGACAACCATAGAATTTTAAATATCTTGTACATCTCCCCGGACGTCAACCCGACCATCTTTAGCATAATGGTCATCATCCTCAGGAGTAACATGAGCATTAGTCCGCCCATTATCCGGAGTCATTAGAGATACAGCCCTACCCAACCTTAGAGAAGGATTATCCTGAGCAGAATTAAGAGAGTCCCTACCAACCCCATCATCAACCATAACAGTTCTATCGCTAGTAGCATTGGTAGATTTATATGCATCATCATCATCAGAAGAAATAGGGAAAGAATTACTTGTGTTGTCTCCACCCAGTGTATCATAAGCAGCATGCTTATGTCGTCGATTGTCCACCTTATGTTGCCCATTTCTGCCAATTTTGTGACGGAGAGGACATTGACCATGAAGATGACCAGTCCGGTGGCATATGAGACATTGAAATGGAATTCCCTAATAGTCGATACGTTGTCTGTGTCGTCTCTGTCCCCATAATAGGTCCACATCGCCCGGGAGACCACCAACAAAATCCACCTCGACTAAAAGCCAAGCAATCCTTTTTTCGCTGGCCCCAACAATATCGAGGTCAATGAATTTTGTTCTGCCAATTGAATTTCCTACGGCTCTGAGAGCCTTATGTGTTCAGAATTCTAGGGGAAGCCCAGGAAGTTTAACCCATATGCTACGACTCTTAGGGGCTTCCATAACAGGGTTAAACCCCAAATACCACGGGAAAAGATGAATGAAACTACGACCTCTGACCCAGGTGCGGTTAATAATCTTAAAAATATCTCTTTCATCCATGAAATGTAAACTAAACCAGCTGTTGAGGAGCATACTGACCCTGGGAGCATATCCGATGTAGGGAAGCCATACTTGACGAACCCAGCAGTCCATATCTATGTCCTTGCCATCAGGAAACATCCATCTCCCGATCAAAACACGCTTCTGTAGACTAGCCACCCTACAGCATAAGTCATTGTGGTCCAATTCCTTGATCACCATATTATGTTTGTAGAAGGCTTTCTTTCTATTTTTGCGACCAGGGCGATTCTTATTGTAATTCCGACCATCGGAAACCTGATTTAGATTCACCTCCTCAGCTTGTGTGTCTTGACAGGCCTAACGGATGATCATATTGTCAATCTCACATTCTTGACCAAATAATCTTTCGGCATCCATAATCGCTCTGATGAACGCATCGTGAGCCGAGGTGTCTGATTCAAGGCCCAGTATGGGCCCAAGTTTCCTATTCACGTGGTCCATTATGAAAAAGTCAGATAAGAGCCCGGACAACAGAATGGCCACACACCCGAGCACCGCCAAAATGTCCAGAGCCCAAATATGGATGAAAAGATGGCCACCTAAACTCAGTACAATAGGGGAGAAGTGATGTTGATCAATGTACTCAGATCACACGTATCTGCTTATGAAAGATCTCAAAGAGATTTTAATCATAAAAACTTCCCAGAATGGCAGAGAGAATAATAGACCGAAGCCCCAATATGGACAGAAAGGGGGGAATATAAAATTATATCCA
This sequence comes from Pinus albicaulis, assembly GCA_034641835.2. Classification (NCBI taxonomy): domain Eukaryota; kingdom Viridiplantae; phylum Streptophyta; class Pinopsida; order Pinales; family Pinaceae; genus Pinus; species Pinus albicaulis. Next base: position 583,111,516 of record CM076575.1, read on the forward strand.
GCCTCGGTTAGCCAAACCCGACAGTTGTCAGACACCACCAAAATGCACCAACTTCCGATTATAGAATCCCAAATATAAATTGGATATCATGGAAGATAGATAAATAGAGAACCCCCCCAAGGACTAAATCATAATGAGCCCCCCTGACAACAGCATCGATGGAACAAATGTCTCTGTGTATAATAACTCATCTATGCCTTGAAAGTAGCCAGCTTGTGAACCTGCCACCCACTAGTCAAATCGAAATCCGAAACCCTTAAGATTTGAAACGGTCATTTATACTAACTTCGCCAGGAATGTCACCAACCATACGACGTGGAATTAAAGACAACAATTCCGGAAATCAAAATTAAAAAAAAAAATCAGCTGATTCAGCCGGAAAAACCATGCGCACTATGGAAAACCATGATCTAAACGTGACAACAACAGCAACATAGACACCCTGGGCATATCCACCACCTGTCACCTATTATAAAACTGAAATTTTTGCATGGCCTAGAAATAATAAGTGTATCAACCCATTTCCTCCATAGACAATACCATTTTTGGACACCAGCAGAAGATTGATAATCGGATTCAGTCGATGATGCGACAGAGTATTCAAAAGATGAACATGTATTATCTATATTTTCTACCATTCGGAAAGCATAGTGATAACAAGGCCGATAGAATCAAATAAGCAGCGATAGATAAAAAGATGATAATGCATTTTTCCACATCATCTGAGAATGACATATACCTTGGGGAGAATAGTGTATAGATAGACAAAACAAGGAAGGAAGACTCCTATATATTATAGTGTACTCGGAATGACCATCAGAGGCAGACAATATTGCAACAAGATATGATATTCTACCATCTATGTCACAAAGAGCAGAATGTAGAATGAAGGAAGTAAACTTATAATCCACACAGTAAAGACACCATCACTATTAGTTGTCCTGCACAGATTAGAATGTGAAGTATGCAACCCGACCAATGAAGGATCTGTTACTGTAGAAAGACAAACACGACAAGATGGAAACAAAAATGTGTGACCTGGACCATATGAATTCATTCCCCCATTATTTTACCCTACATAATCATATCATATTGAAAGACTGCAACCATCCCAACACTCTCAATTTTTTGGTGATCCATACCTTCCCTGTCCTATTTCTATAACAACTTCAGACATTAATTGGCGAAATCACAGTTGCATAGTGTGTGGTATACCGAGTTTGTAAATATGCCCGCTAAACCATGCCACTTAGGGGCCATGTCAGAATCTTCAACAGAAGAACTAGGGCGCTAAACCGGAGATTCTAAAATCCCCACAGTATTAGATGTGTATACAATGTTAACCTTGATGCCTAGTCGTGAACTTCCATTTTACTTCGTCCATCCAAATTAATGGTTCACCATTGTATGCAACACATTTCCTTAAAGAAGTTTCTCGACTTTGATATAATGAGATGTGGAAACTGGGTAAAATATATGGTAATGGATTTTATAATATTTTTCAATGTGTTATTATTTGATTATTAACATGGGTTTTATATGCCATTATAATACTTCTAGATTGTTCTATGCATAAGTGGGAAATTCATCCATGTTTCCACATATATATCACTAGTTTGACCCAACCAACGGCTCAGATTGTTCAATGTTAAATCAACGATCAAAATGAATGTAGGGTTTCATCCTTTGATTAATGACCTTGCTAAATTTATTTTTCGATTCATTTCTCACTTGACCTTATTTGGTCATTCCGCTTTGCGGCTAGGTTTTCACTCTCAGTTTTCAATGACAATCCACTATTTTCGTCGACACAATCCTACTAGGTGTATTCTATTTACCTTATATTGGCATTTTGTCTCCATATATCATGTGAGGGTATATGACTCTATGTTTTATCGAGTATGTAGGGTTTCCACCTGAGACGTGTCAACCTCCTTACCAGAGGTAAGAATCCTTAAATTGACTCCTACAACAGTTTTGTGCTCCATTTTTTTTAAACAAATTTACAGGTGAAGTCATATAATTACATGTCTAATGTCATTATTTGTGTCTATGCAGGTTTATAGGGTTGTTCCCTAAATATTGAGGTAGTGAATCTCTATATTCATACATAGTTTTTTAGAAGTAAATGTAAGTGATTCTTTTAAGTGTGTTCATGGTACCCAACAGGTAATTACTCAAGTACCTTTGATATCTGAAGTGTTCTAATTTTGCTTCAAATACAACTGAATGAACACATATTTTTGATTTCGTACCGCCATTACCTAGGTTCTAGATTATTTATATACCCATTAGGGTTTAAAGAAGGGTTTCATCACTTTCCAAACCCTATGGTTTCGTGCTACTGAAAAGGATACTTTTTGTTTATTATTTATGCACCAAAATTCATTCATGGTGAAGTTGGATTTTTGTTTGTTATTTCGTTCTTTCTTTGTCAACTAAATGAGATGTCTCGAATCTTCTATATTGAGACCTATAATTTTCCCTTTTTTGTTTTCATTACAGATAGTTGTAGAGGCTCCAGACTTATTATCTACGTGCCATAATGGGGTGTCTGCTTATCATTTGTTTTTTTTTTCGTTTCTCTCATATATATACTCTTTCTGTATATATTCTCTGTCTCATATATCTCTATATCTCTATATATATGATTTTTGTTTTTCCAACAAAACCATTTCTCTTTTCTTTCTTACGTAGTGGATTTCCCGGAGATGACTCGATGACCATACAACGTATTACTCTTCCTTCACTCTTAAAAAAAATCTCTAGTTCGTAGTTTTCATTTGCATTTGTAGACTATTACACAAGAATGTAAAATATGTTTTTATCCTATTTGTGTCAAGTATTCATTGTTTGGTTTGCTCTAGTGCATGAGAGCTCTCAGTTATTGTTGGTAACTATATATGTATTCACTATTACGCACTTATGGTTCTAGTACTTCTCTCTTTCTTTTAGGATGTTCACTAATACAATATGTTTTCAAATTTTACCACAATAGCATTGCTTATATACATACATAGATATGTATGTATGTATATATATATATATATTTTACCACAATAGCATTGCTTATATACATACATAGATATGTAATAATATAAACGTAATATATATATATATATATATATATATATATATATATATATATGTATATATATATATATATATGTATATATATATATATATATATATATATTGAGATTGATATAGTTGGGTTTATTTGAGTTTATGAAGGATTATAATTTCATTTAGTTTACAATATACTTGTATATTTTCACATATTCTTCTAAATATTTTGTCTATTCTCTACAATTCTTTCTTTCTAATATTGTTTTGACTACGGGATCATGTTTGTTATCTATTTGTTTTCATACGACTTACAGTTATGGTTTATATGTACAACATGCTCCAATATTACTAATCTATGTACTTCTTTACCGAGTTCAAGTTGTGTCTCTATAAGAAATATTGTTCCTTCTACCATATATATATATATATATATATTTATATATATATATATATATATATATATATATATATATATATATATATTGTATAAAATGAAAATACAAAGTAACATGAAAATACTCTATGCTTAGCCTTAGAAACATAATAATTCTTCTTTCCCATTCTTCATTCTAACTAAGAAAATAATGAATCGGTGAGAAATAGAATAAACAATTTTCATTTAAATACTAATAAGAAAATAGGTCTAGAGTTAGAAGCACTGACTTGAAAAAATTTCCTGGGAAATTAAGAGTGAAGTACTTGGATCCTCCCAACCTTGACACAACGACTATTGGTCCCCCCAAGCAACTAGGCCTACAATTCCTCTTATGTCTATTAATTTCTGCTTCTCTTTAGTCTCTCCAATTATTTTCTAAGAAATTGTGAGACAAAAGCAAGTAAAATCGTAGATATATCCATATACCACTCTTTTGGGTGGTTATTAATTGCCTACACCTCACCAATAGGTGACAGGTAGTTAACTTCTCATTAATGAGCTTGTGTTTCCCACTCATGAGGACAACCCCTTGTCTTCTAGGAAACATTTAATTGGCCAATATCATAATTTCAGAAATAAATCTAATCATCCAGATTAGATGCCTAGGACTTGCTGATGGATAAAATAGTAACTTTTCATAATTATATTTCAACCTGTTCCTCTTTCAGTGATATGTACTCGGTCATTAATTTCTCATTTTTGTATTTATTTACAAAATAAAATATAATTACAACTTTTACAAATAGTTATTATCAACAATGAATTAGTGATAATTAAAATATCTTATCTGTTTCCATGTAATATACTTAACCAAATAAAAGAATAAATAAACTTATGCACACTTATTTACAAACACATTATTAAGCTAAGGGATATCACATTCCCATAATGATAAGCTAGGTTCAAAACTTGAAGCATATGATTTCAATGCTAATGTGGTTGACCAAAGTCTCCCCAAGGTATGATGTTTTTTTGATGCAATAAGTATTGAATATGTGATCATGTATAAAATGTTGTTGATGTTAATGGTGAGAAAACAACTAGAGTAGTTACTGATGATGATATTCATGTTTATGGGTTATTGTGTTATCTTATAGCATCTCATGGTCAGATGAGCTTAGGTAGTGTGTCCTAGGTAACATAGAAGATCACAAATTAACCCTAAATGACTTTGACATAATAAATACTCCTTAATGGTGGTATTTAAGTTGAAGACAGTTCCATTTTATTAACACAAATAAATCTACTAGCCAAAAATATGTGACTGTAATAATATTTTTTTTCTCACACACATATATCTTAGCAAGTCTCTTTAGGAGTTGTAATCATTAAGCATCCATCACCTATCAAGAGTGTGACATTCTTGGATACTTAGAGGCATGAGGTCGGGTTTGAGTTAATGACCATAACTCCATTACTTTAAATAATTTTTTTATGGGAGCACATCAACATGAAGGGTAAACCCACCACTTCTTTAAGGATTTGAACCCAAATGTGGGTTATAATAATACCTCACTCTTATAGACCTAATTCATCACACACACACACATATATAAAACCTTGTGAAAAACCCTCGGAGTACTTCCCCATCGTTTGTGGATGACAACCATGGTAAACCATCAATGATCATTATGGCATCTAACTCTTTGGGGAATGATTGAGTTAAACCCATAACCTCCTATTTTTTAGACCCATGTCTCACTCTAAACTACATGAGCTAACCCTCAAGGTCATATATATGTATATATATTCCATGCAAATAAAAAAGGCATCTTGACAAAGCTACACAATGATATGGATCGTAGCACCTTACTCTCACATAATCATAATGAGGCCACATGAGTAAATAAGAAATGCTCAAAAACCTCTCTACAACAAACAACCTCATTCTTATAGACAATACATAGGTATGCATCCACTCTTATGAAATGGTAATCAAGCTCTGTTCCTTGTCAATTAATGTTACGCTAAGATGTAGTCAACTAACTAGAAATTATTTTTATTAATGGGGATTTCAACCCACAATCATTGGCATTGTCTTATTCCTACCAAAAACAACTTAGCACCATGCCATAACATTGCTTTAGGACACTTCACCCTAGTCTTACTAACCTACCATTTAGATCTTATAGTTGACACTTCTTCATAATCCAAATAAACCATAGAGTAGGATTTACCAATCCCAATATTTTCCTCTAATAACTTTTTCAAGGGGAACAAAAAGCATGCTACTTCAACTCCTACCAACTTATCCTATCCACATGTCCATGTCATTAAGAATTAGTCAGGTTATAGCCACCTGATCAAAAGTAGAGTTGAGGTCAATGCGGCTAGGGAGAGAATCAAATGAAGGGAGAACCATTTTGGGATGAGATGGAAGCATGATTCAGATCCAATACGAGCAAAGTGATAGTCTTTCATTTGAAAGGAATAATTGAAGGACAACCTGCATGGTAGCTACGAGTTCTTTCCAACAATTTAGCAAATGTATATGCTCTTCTATAGGGCATTATCCTAACACATATATTCCATCCAAAGTGTTTTCTTGTTGCAAGGGATTTATTTATCTTTCTTAACGGAATTATAATTTTAGTAGAAAAAATAGACTACAAAATCGAATGATTCCATGTGTGATAACATAACAATCAATTAGGCAAAAAAATATTGTTTTTAATTGATAAGCAACTTGTCAACCAACCAATTCTATAATTAAGAGGGTCCTAATCTTTTTGTATATAACAAATCTTTATATAAATAAATATTGAGTAGTTTTGAAATTTTAAATCAGAAATAAGTATTGGTTAACTCATTTGTATACATTTATCACTTTTTTATATAGAGAGATAAAATTCATCATTTTTGTTAAAAAAAAAAAAAAAAAAAAATCATAAAAATAGTTTTACCCATATTCTAAAGAGAGACATTTATATATAAAATATTCGAATGGGAAAGAAAAGAAAAAGAAAAAACCCTAATTTAAACTATTACTTTTTCAGAACTCTGAAATAATTTAAAAAAAAACTATCCCATCAATTTTAAAATAATGTAAGGAACCAAAATCTAAGCCTTATTAATAAAGGTTGCGCGTATGATTTAATTGGTTTAAGCTGTCACCGACTTAGTCTCATTCGATAGAACTCTAAAAAGGGGGAAATAAATTATATTATTGGGGTACAATTTATATTTGTAATCCGAGAAGACCCGGCGAGTATATTTTTCAAACGTGTAAAGTAGTTCAGTTATGATAGGGACTTAGTTAATTATAATTAAATATCAAAATTTGAATATAAATTTATAGAATTAAATATTAAAAATGTATTTAAATATATTTTAATAATTAATATTTAAAATTGTTTAAAAGGTAATAATTTAATAAAAACCAAGATTACATATAATTGACCATTTTTTAAAATATAAAATATGTAAAAGAGATAATAGATATATAAAATATGTAAAAAAGATAATAGATATTTTTTAAGTGTAGTTTAAATGGGTTTTGAGTATATTTTTGTTAAATTTATTTCGTGATTAGAAATTATTAAAAATGTAAATTTGAATTGTTCAATTTATATTATATTTTAAAAAATTTAAAGTGAGTGAGATTCGAAGACGGTCTATTTCCAAGATTTTATGGAATGATAGGAATTTGTCAGATTTGCGATTCTAAATATGTGGAAGATGAAAAATACTTCTTTTTAGACTACTTGACTCTTATTCACATTGGCTCTTAATTTCGTACCATTTGCCACACTTCCAATAGTGTTGACCTTTTAAACCAACCCACCTATAGTAATCTTGAAACACTTATTTCTCTTCTCTTTGACCATAAAATCAAGATTTTGAAAAATCAAACTTAAATTCTTTCTCCTCTCTTAAAGTTTAATAGACCACATTGATCTTAACGGAAGATAACAATCATCATCATCATTTATATATTTAAAATAAAATAATTATTTTATAAAAAAATAAATTATCACATTTTAATTAAAAAATCGAAATTAAAATATTTAAACTTTATTTTTTTAATTAAAAAATTACAAATATATTATATAATATAATATAATTCCTAAATTAAAAATAAAACATTTGCTTATATAATCTTTTGGATGGTTTTAAATTTGTTAAAAATGATCACCTACAATAAATTTTCATTATTCCGAGTTGAAAAGAGAGTGGGGAAAACTTGGATTTAATGAAATGATTATACTATTAAAAACATAAGTACCAAATAATATGTATGGAAATAATGAAGATGGCTATCATTTCCATTCAGTATGATATTATTAGAAAGCAAGACGAATGGATCTAAAGATACTTTCAATCAGAGGAAAGATAGTCAAACTCTATTTAAATAAGGTTTATCAGATAAAGTGAAGGAATACATTTACTTGTTTTTTATTGATTAAATATAGTATAATGAATAAGGTTTAAATAATCATCTAAATGAGTTATGATAATCTTTAAAAATTTAATTATGTAAAAAGAACTTGTTTACTCATTCATAATTTATAAAATTATATTTATTTGATGTATATTTTTATTATTTAAAATAAATATATTTTATTATTTAAAATTTATATTAAAAACAATTTATTATAAATAATAACAAGAGTTATGTGGTGGTATGTTAGTGTTTATTTGCATACATGAATTGTGTGATATCCGATCTTAATGCACCTAATGCATCATATGGATTCAATCCACAGACACACAAATATTAAATGTTGATGGATCTTCACATGTCGTTCAGGAAGTTCAACACCTTATTTATCTCGGTGCAATGAGGGTTTGTATGTTGTAAGTTGAAAAATAATAAGAAGGGTTCAAGCTATCTTGTATATTGTTGCAGCTACATGGAAAATTTGATTCATCGTCTTCGAACAAATATCTTATTGTCTCATACTAGTTGTTCATGTTGTTGATGCATTTTAAATTCTTTAACATGACACTTCTACTTTGATGATATGTGATGAGGAGGTATACAGGGACAAGGAAGTGGGTTGATGCCATTAATAGTTGGTTGGAGAAATTTGATGCAAAGATAGATACAACAAACATGAATGCCTTGTTGGGTACTCTTTCCAAGGAAAGAAGAATCAAGCATGGCCGAGACATTTTTTTGGATTTGAATTCGTTCAAGTCGAATTTGAATGGAACTGAATTCTTCCCCGCAACCTAAAACCATGAAAAATTTGGCTCTTTGAATTGATGTCGGGAGTTTCACTATTTTTGGAAACCGTCGAAAGTGCAAGATATATTCAATGTGTATACTCCCTAATTCGACAGATTTGTGGTTTCTTCTAATTAATTTCCAGTCTTTACCATTTTTCCCACTTAGTTATAGCAAAATTTGGTACTATAGTAAGCAAATTGGGATGAATTGGTCAAAATAACTGAAAAAATCATCATTCCTTTAAAATCGAGTTGAATTAAAAAATAATTAAATTTTAATAACTATATATATATATTTTACAAGAACGGTTATGGATTTGTATTATAGCTTTGGCTTGAATGCCTTGAAATAGATTACAAAATTTGGGGGTAGTTCCCACTTTTCCTCTCCTATCATGATATCTATGGCCTGGGTACTTATGTGCCGGTATTTTACAACTAGCTATTGCTTCAATCTTCGAAATTTTCCCTAACTTGTGGATACAAACAGACTACTGTAATAATATGTAGTAAAACATGAGCCTGAAAATTAAGGAATAGGAGCCCATTCATCTTCCCTGTCACTTGAAAGAGTGCCGATGTAAAGGAGAACAATTTTGTTGGCTTCTATATCCGCGACCTTATTATTCTCCCGCAATACATGGAAGAAGTTCACTCTTTGAAGTGTTTTTGACATTGATTTGATTCTCTTCACCAATCTTGCAATTCTGAGATCTTTAGGGACAAAATTATCCACAATAGTTTTTATGATGGATTGAGAGTCGCCTATAACGGTTACCTCTTTGATGCCAAAATTTTTTACTTTCTTGAGGCCTTGGAGAAGAGCAAGCGCTTCTGCTTGAATGCTAGTGGTATGTCCCAAGCCCCATGCATAGTTGTGCTCCATTCTGCCCTCTAGATTCTTAATGACACCACCTGCACCAGCTTTCCCGGGATTGCCTTTGGCAGCCCCGTCGAAGAATAAGGAGTGGTTGTCTTGCTTAATAATCCATTCTGAAAACTCTTTCTCATTGAGTCTGATTTTCCATTCTTTACTTATCTTATTTTGCCTTGCTGCCATGGAGAATTGAAGGCCCATCATGTCGCCCCATTCCAAATCCTGCTGGCTTAAATTTGTTGCTTCAAGTTGACCTCCCAAGCTTTCTTTTAATTGGCTTTTGATCTTGACTATGATTATTTTTGCATTCTACTCTTTGTCTCTGAAAATTCTTTTATTCCTTTCAAGCCAAATTTTCCAATAGATTATCTTTGGCAGGGAAAGCCAGAAAGCTTTAAAGCTATTGTTCTTAGGGAGCCCACCTGGATATTTGTGAAGCCAATTAGCAAATAGATTAGAAATGGAAGTAGGGAGAGCGAAGCTGTTTCCCCAAGGAGCCAGAGCCTTATGCCAAACCTCTGCAACAAATTTACATTCCAACATAAGATGACAAACATTCTCTTCGTTTTCACAGCACATCCGACATCTTGAAGGTCCTTGGAAGCCTCTTTTTTTTTAATCTGTCATCGGTCAAATTTCTGTTGTGGCACATAAGCCAGCAAAAAAAGTCAATTTTAGGAATGGATTTGTGGCTCCATAGCCCCTTCCAAATCGCTGGGTTTGGAGGGACGTGAGGCAACTCCAACTATTTTGCGTAGCCCATAGCTACAGAATAGGTGCTAGATTGGCCCCAACCACGATTATCCAGCTTCCTTTCATGAATCGGTGCCATGCCATGAAGATGTACGAGCAGAGAATCGAAGTCTGTCTTTAACTCTGAAGGAACCTGAATTTGCTTCCATCCTGACCAACGACTGCCATCCCAACAGGAGATGTCCCACAATGTAATTAGACCAGTGTTTTTCATCCAAAAACGCAGCGAATGCAACGAATGATCTTGGCTAAAGGAGGACTGTACATGATGTTGTCCTTCCAAATGTTAATGAGTTTTCCATTGCCCGGGATCCAATATGCATGAGATTGGATCAAAGGGATTGCCATCGCACAGAGTTTAATCAAGTGTGAGTTTAATGATTTTGGAAGGGGATTGTCCAGGCAGCGTTTCCTCTGTCCTTTGAAATATTTCCTCCAAATTTCTTTCTGCGCCCAACCTGGCTTGAAAGCCATGATCCTCCAAACAATTTTAGCTCCCATAGCAATGTTTTGAGAGCGAAGCTCTTTAAAATTCAGTCCACCTTCCATAAGAGGTTTGGTAACTTTATCCCAGTTGACAAGTGGGATTCTATTTTCATTTTGTTTTCCACCTTTCCAGAAATATCTGTGAATGAGCTCCTCCATCTTCTTGAGGATGCATATTGGAGCCAACAGAATTGAAAATTGAAAGATAGGAAGACTGTTGAGGACAACCTTGATCAACACTGTCTTACCAACAATGTTTAGCCAAGAGAAACCCCATGCCTGGATCTTAAGTTTTAATTTATCGATCAGAGGGAGCCAATCTCTGCTAAAGGCGGATTTTTGAAAGATTGGGAGGCCCAGGTACTTGAATGAGCTCCAATTGGCAGAGCCACCAAAACCCAACCATCTGGAAATATCACTAAGAACACGGATTGAAATGTTCCAGCAATAAATATAACACTTCCCTTTATTTAATTTTTTGCTCGTGGCATCACAATAGTCATCCAACACTTCTTTGAATTTGGAAGCAGAAAGCAGAGAGGTTGCGCCCAACAACAGAGAGTCGTTAGAAAAAAATGCATGATTAATATTTTTGACTCCTCTGGCTATATTGAGGCCCAAAATCTCTTGATCGAGCAACTTCTTGTTCAAATAGAAACTTAAAACATAGGCTTGGAGAACAAAAAGGAGGGGAGAAAGAGGACATCCCTGCCGAAGTCCTCTTGTAGCTTTGAAGAAGCCCGCAGTTCACCCATTCACCAAAGGGGATATCCAAGGCTCAGAGATATAAGCACAGATCCAGTTGATGAATTCAGTCCCAAACCCAAAATTGTACAAAACCCCAAGGAGGAAGCTGTGCCTAACTCGATCAAAAGAATTAGCTAAATCAAGTTTGACAACCATTCCCTTTTCTTTTCGTTGCAGGCTTGAATGGATCGCCTCTTACACTAGAATGAAATTATCAACAATCTACCTCCCTTGAACAAAGCCGACTTGATTCTATGGAATAATATTAGGAAGGATACCTTTCAATCTGTTTGCTATCACCTTGGTTATTAATTTGTAGCCAATGTTGCATAACGAAATAGGTCTAAATCTGTTAAAAGCATTGGCTCCCTTTTCCATCGGGATGAGGGCGAGAAAGGCAGAGTTTGTGCTGCCCCCAATTTTCTGGCAGGCTTGGGATTTCAATACCATTTTGTGCAAATCATTTTACACTATATGCCAACATGATTGAAGAAATATTGCTGTGAAGCCATCTAGTCTGGGGGTTTTGTCAAGCTCCATAGCAAAGAGAGTAGCCTTTATTTCCTCTCTAGTGACCTTTGCCTTCAGGGACTGATTCATCTTGGAGGTAATCTCTGTGGGAACCACATCCATAAATTTAGATTTCTGATTCCACACACCTTCTTCGCTGAAATGAGAGAAAGCTGCCCTTTTAATGCTCATGAAATCATTGTGGATAGTGGATTCCTCCTTGATTTCTGAGATGGAGTTGAAACTTCTTCTCGCTTGGGCTTGTTTTTGAAAGAAGGATGTATTTTTGTCTCCCGCCTTAAGCCAAAGACTATGAGACTTTTGTCTCCAAAACTCTTCTTCCGCCAAACAAGCCTTATGGAACTTATGTTGTAAATCTGCCTCCCTGTCTAGAACTTCTTTAGTAATGACTGCATCTTCCATTTGAAAATGACGGGTCTCAAGATTGGCTTAAGCATTGTTGTGTAGGTAAATCCCCTCTGCGACAAAGGCGATCCCTATTAGCCTAAATCGGTCTAAACAATCGCATCAATACTAAGGTGCAAGTTCCTAATTGCAATAAAGCAACTTCATGGCTAGCGCTCATCAAGTCCAACGTCACATGGAAGAAGATGGCGCCTGCTTCCTCGCCTCCGTTACGTCACAATCCTCTCGTCATTGGTTCAAACAATTTTCATGCACACAAGAAACACGCACAAACACAAGCGAAAACCCGAGACCTGCAATTGCGATCACCAGAGGCTTGTGAGGTTACGACTATAATGTGAATAAATATTTAGTGAACCATAACCAATAGTTGCTTATCATTAATTCATACAAAGGAAAATACAACCTGGATCTGACGCTGAATCTTCCTTTTGCAGGTCGTCAGTGGAATACGTCTCGGTAAAGCTCGTCGAGAATAGGGACAAGCCTCTCTCTTCGATCGTCAATCTCCTTGCTACTGATTTGGCTCTATGAGGACTATTGCAACATTCTTTAGGCTATGAAGGCTCTTGGAGATTAGCTTGCAAAGGAAAATGGCAAGCTTATATAGATGGTGGAAGGGGAGTTGGGATCCCTACAATCATGGGATTGGCCCTATCCTCAAGGAAGCTTCCATGAGAGGTGGAAAACTACTTCCTTTACATGGAGAATCATAGCCAAACGTCCCAAATCGATTTAGAGACCAGTTCAGGAGTTTGTTGGAGTCAATCTTCCGCCATTTATTTTTAAAAAACACTCCTTATTAATCCTGGCGTGAGTACAACACTGAGACAGTGCGCCAGTTGGCACATCCTCTTTGGATTATTTCCCCCATTGGCGTGGGTAGGACACTGAGAAGTCGCGCCAAGGATAAAAAGGCTATTCTTAGGGTTTTTCACAAGGAGTTGTCTTTAGAGGAATGAAATTCCATGTCTAGGGGAATGTCATGAAAGTGTTTTCAGATCATGTCACTGCTCATAGGTCACGAAATAAGCCCTCCAATGTGCAGGACGGGGAATTGCATGGACGGTGAAAAATTGCTATGTAACAGATGCCCCCTAAAGCATGAGGCCTGAAAGAGAGAGAGGGGTGAAATGCTTTACGAGAACATGTCCAACTGAAAACACTGCCGTTGGAAAACCTGCGTAGAGAAGTACAAATGATATCTCAAATACATGATATATGTGGCATGGGTGCAACCATCCATAACAGAGTATATAATAATCTAGATCCAAGGTATGGACACAACCATCCAGTGAGGATCGATAAATAGACTCAAGTATGGTCGCAGCCATCCAATGAATGAGTCATGTAACTAATCATAATAATCCACAAAATTGCAGCCTGGATTCCAATAGACAAAATCTAGGGTCTTGCGCTCCATCTCGACCCGAAAAAAGTAAAAGCTCAAGCATGTGAATATGTGAGCTGAAGTCGAACATGCAAGAACATTGTCTGATTACCAGCCAATGATGAAAGCTGTTAACAGACGCGAGAGAAACCACCAATAATGACAATGGTCCTCAAGGTACTACAGGTACAATCTACGGCGTGTGAATAAATGAGCTGACGTCGAACACCCGCAGAATCATTCGATCGGAAGTCAATGATGTAAACTTCACGTCGAATGCGACGAACCTGCCATCGAGGCATGCAGGCTCCAAGGTACCATCAGGAGTCTCTAGACCAACTTCCTGGATAATGAGTTGAAGTCGACAGGAAGTGACCTTGATCGAAGGTGGGCCATAATGATTTCCCACATCATCGATAATTTGCTGCAGGAACATAATGTCTTCGTGAATCAAGATCAAATGAGAATCAGAGGAAGGTTGAAATTTTGCAGAGGTCAACTTCTCTTGAACATATCGGCGGCACGACAGTGGATTTGGCAGTATTTGACATCAAAAGATCAAAGGTCATGATGACGAGGCAGAGAGCAGATGAGAGGTCAAAAGGGATCACCCAAACCCATGGAGGCAAGTGGAAAACGAGATGAGATGTCCCGAACCTGACACGAATGCAGACAAGTGCCATGTTCAAGAGCGACATACTGCCGACATGACAATGATGCTAGTTCCATTTTTCCCCACCATTTCTGGCGAGTACCCTAATTATTTTTGAAAACAAGATTGAAGGGGATAGCATATTCTTGTAATATAAGTCCGTCCATCGGACGAATCGATCCTAGTACATTTAATGAGCCCTAGGAAGGAGAAACTCGAATATCATCATTACGACTGGATCCGATGTCATCAGGGTTTAACGAGTCTAACAAAGGAAGAACTCGGCATCTTTTCATGTTTAGAGAGTTTGAAAAGACAACGGAAAAGTAAACTCCAATGGTCCCTTTTCGTAAATAGTTCCTCAGACCCAAAAAGGTAGAAAACTATGTCTAAGAAAACCTTCTAGTCATGATAGGCTAGGGTATTCCTTTTTCATAAGTAATCCATCCCAGCCTGAAAAAGGGGTAAACGTATACTGGGTAGATGTCGTTTCGGGGCCACTTTAACGAGATCGAAACGACAAGGGATGCGGAAATATTTTCATGTTTAGAGAGTCAGAAAAGAGCTGAAATATGACTCCAAAATGACTTTTTCATGTTTTTACCGAGTCTGAAAAAGTATATAATACAACTCGTATCACCGTCGAAGCTGCGAAGAAATCTGTCGCTGCACAGAAAAGAAAGTGTAAAATCCATTTTTTGACAAAAATATATTAAAATATTGAGAAAAATGACTTTTAAAACCTAATTTTTGACTTAAAAAGTTATAAATAGGCTTCAAATGGTAAAACAATTTTACTTTTACTTTTTACCTCACTTGGAAAGCAACAATGGTCTGTTTGTGTGCAAACTTGCGGTGGTGATTGTGACTGATTCGGGTCATCATTCAGATCCTCGTCTGTTCCAGGTAAAAGGCGCTCCCTTAAGCTACATTTTAATCCATTTTTTATGAGTTTTCATTGTGCATCAGACCTCTGGAGGAGACCTTTTGAAATTTTAGGGCTCTGACCATTGGTGCAGGTATCGAGCACGGACCCGCGCCAATGGCGCAACGCGGTTTTCCGCTTTAGATTTCTCAAATGTGAGCCATCCATGTGGATTTTAAAATGCAATAGAGATCTAACAATGCATTTTTAATCATGTTGATGCAGGTATTTGGGCACAATGGTTATCGAATGGAAGGAGAGGGAATATGGGGAGGAAGATGAAATGGCTATGGAAAACGAAGCCTATATGAATGCACTCAAGAATTGTGGACTCAAAAAATTCTTCCTTACGCCATGCTTACGGGCCCAACCTGAGTTGCTACAGTACTTGGTCAGCATATGGGACGAAAATGAGGAAGTATTCAAACTTCGGGACCAAGTACTAGCTCTTGAGGTCTCTGATGTTTATTTTATAACCGGATTATCGCGTAGAGGTCCAGTGCCAATCATAACCGGCAGCAGACCTTCCGGAGAGAAAATGGAGATGGTAATGGCAAGAGTGTGCCCAGGGGCACGAACAGGATCGGGGAGCGGGAAGGTGGACATCCACACTGTCCGTGACCTAGCACTCAGGGTAGTGCTTCATACCATTACACGAGCTGCAGGATCGCAAGCTCCACATGAGGCAACCAAGGCCCAACTCATACTAGCCTCCAAGTGTATGAACCCCACATTTTTCGATTAGGCCACTACAGTGACAAGAAATATCAAGAGGCAGCTAACAAGATGCAATTAAGCCAAACTAAAGCAGTTCGGTTACGGTTCCATTCTGGTGTCGTTCATCCTAGAACAACTACCTATCTTCCAAGGTCAAGGGGCAATAGTTGCCGAGTCGATACCGAGGGAGACAAGGATGGCTCGCTGGGTAGCACTTATGCCCAGGTCAGGAGGAGGTCAACAGATGTCTTGGAGACCCGAGTTCTTTGGGTGGTTACGGCGTCAACTGATCGTGGTTGAAGACTGGCCTTATGCTGGGACCGATTTCACTGGAGATCCCGATATTCCGCTCCCAGAGGGGGAGGACTGGGATGAGGAGCTGGGTATGATTTTATTTTTGATTTTTATGTATTTATGATTTTTTTGGTAATACATGTTTGTTCTAACAATAACTTTATGTGAATGTAGACGTTGGCCCAGAGAGGCCCGCGGGCATGTCGCCTATTGCGCGAAGGACCCATCTCGTACATTACCCTCAAGCTGAGGGTGGTGAAGGGAGCGAGCTGATCCAAAACCTGGAGGGCATTGGCTGAGGAATCTCAGACTATGCACGGCTGGTAGACGTCCCATTAGCTTACCAGTGACACACTGTGGGGGTGCCTAGTTGCCTTCACAGACTACTGAGGCGATTGGTGCACGCGGTGGCATGCTACCATGAGCACCATGCTGATTAGCTTATTTAGGGTTTTCATATGCATATTTTTTGAGAGACATGTTGTCTCTGGCTATTATCAGACAAACATGTATATTTTTTGACTTTATGTGATGTACTGCAAACTATTCGACACATATATCTATATATCTATTTTTGGATTGATCTTTTTACATGTGATGATCTTTTTATAAATTGCGCAAATGTCTATCTAAAACCAAATTAGCTACTGCATCTGTTAATTTATTCATATGCCTGGGTATGTGTTGATATGTGATATAATCAAAATTTCTTTCTAGTAAACGAATACGTAGATACAGATGTAAAATGGTTAGGTTTCTTATTGAATAATGACCGTTAAGTTGTAATACTACAAACTGTGAGTCCAGATACACAAGTAATGCATGAATTTCGAGGTTAACAACCTTGGTTAATAATTCTAAAACAACACTATACTCCGCAACATTATTTGTGGTAGGCCCTAGACACACACCTTGTAAATTAACCAACTCACCAGCAGGATCATAGATTACCCAAGCTGCCGAGGACAGATTCCTGGTACTGCTGGAGGCACCATCTGCGAAACCCACAAACGAAGTAATAGACATCTGCACAATCAGGAAGACCCGATCAACAAAAAAATGCTTACATTGCACACCACACCAAACATGCACACAAATCAATATACACACCTATGTACACACACCACACCAAAAAATAACTCAAGCATAGTATTTTTTAAGGTACAACCCATTTCTAGGATGCGCCAACGGAACTCCTTCGTAATCAATGAGCTCATAAGCCCCATTTTTCAATACTCGTTTTACGATGTAAGGCCCATGCCACATGGGTTGGAACTGCCCTGCTCCAAGTTTTTTGTGCGCTTGGTCGTATAGGAGGACAAGGTCCCCTTCGACAAAGGAATTTCACACTCAACCGTAAGAGTTGCTTCTGCATCATACACTAATCGAAAGGTGTGAATCCGATCGCACTCTTTGTCGATTCCAGGCCCATAGAGTTGAGAACAATTGGAGATGCCAATTGGACTTATGAATACCACTGTTCTGTTGGAGCATAGTGACAAAAACTTTGTTCACAACTCTCAACCTCGCCATTTTCCCCGGGGGTAATATGGCGTTGAGCTATCATGTCGTAAGCCCAATTCGGGTTTCGTTCTGGCCATCATGACCTTCCCTCTGAGTACCATGATCGGTAACAATGGCCCGAGGGACCCTGAAACGTGCAATAATGTGGTTGAAAATAAACTGGGCAACTGTCTTACCTTCGGCGGCTAGTGTAGGCATCGCTTCGGCCCACTTAGTAAAGTAGTCGACAACGACGATTATATATGCATGCCCCCTGGCCGAATGAGGGTTACACGTCATGAAATCTACGCCCCATTTTGCAAAAGGGCCGACAGTAATGACATGATGCAGAGGGAGAGGTGGCGCGCGCATCTTGCGCTGAAAAAACCTGACACGCATGACATTTTCGGATTGCAAGAATACAGTCTTTGAATATCGACGGCTAGAAGTAGCCCGCATGCAGAATCTTCTGGGCGGTGGCATATCCAGACATGTGACCGCCACAGGCGCCACTGTGACGGTCATTCAAGAGTCTTTCAGCCTCTTCCAGGGTCAAGCACCGACGGAGCACCGAATCTACTCCAACCCAGTATAAAGTATCTCCTACTATGCAGTAGGGTTGAGACTGATGCTGAATCCGATGTTGGGCTTCTTTGGTCAACTCACACCGGAACGTTGATGTTTGAAGATACACAATAATGTCGCCATACCATGGATCGCGAGTACTGATAAGGAAGAGGGTTTCGTCCAGGATATGTTCCTCAGAGTGAGATGGGGTGGAGTCTGTCGGGAGGGAGCAAATGAGATTCGCAAAAACCAGTGATTTGGTCGACTTAGCAGTAGTAAACTCTAAGTCGAACTCCTGAAGGATAACGATCCATTTGGAATATTTTCCCCCCAGTAATTGTCGAGATAGAATGTACGTCATGGGGTTGCAATCCGAAACCACGGTTATTGTACGCAGCAGGATGTAGTGGCGGAAACGTTGTACAGCTTGCACTGCGGCTAATGCCAATTTCTCGATGTCAGTGTAACGTGTTTCTGTGTCGAGAAGATTCTGTGATAGATAATAAACAACGTGTTCATTGCCATCATTGTCATCCTGCACCAGAACCATAGCTATGGTGCTAAATGCGGCGGCCAAATATAGAGTGAAATCACGGTGATCGTTTGGAGGACGAAGCAACGGAGCATTAACAAGTAACGTCTTAAGCTTCTCAAAGGATCGTTGAGCAATGTTGTCCCAGCGAAAGGGAACGTTTTGCTTTAAAAGACGCATGAATCCTTTGGCCACTTCCGCGTAGTTCGGGATGAAGCGTCAAAGGAAATTAACTTTTCCCTGCAGACTTTGCAATTGGTGTAAAGAGGAGGGTGATGGGAGATTAATAATGGCCTTGACCTTTAGAGGGTCGAGGCAAATCCCGTCCTTGGAGACTATAAACCCCAAGAGACGGCCAGAATCCACGCAAAAGAAGAATTTATGAGGGTTAAGCCAGATATTATAGCGTCTACAGCGAAGGAAAATCTGGCGGAGGTGTTCGGGATGGTCCTCCCGCCGAGCTGAGTGAGCTGGAAGATCGTCCAGATAAGGCTGAACGATATGGCATATGTCGTGGAATGCGTAAGACATAGCACGCTAGAAAGTAGCTCCAATGTTCTTCAAGCCGAACAGGAGCTTTTTATAAGCAAATGTACCCCACGAACAGATGAATGCAGTCTTGTGTTGATCGACAAGTAAAATATTTATCTGATTATACCCAGAGAAGCCTTCCATCAGGGAATAAATCTCACTCCCAGCACATTCGTCAATTATTTGATCTATGAAAGGAGTGGGGTAGTTGTCCTTAGGACAGGCCGGATTAATATCACGGTAATCAACACAGACTCTTATAGTACCCTGTTTCTTATCTACAGGGACAATATTTGAGACCCATTCTATGAGGGGAATTGGGTAAATGAAGCCCGCGTTCAAAAAAATTTCAACTTCTTCTTTAATGGTAGCAGCTTTGCGAGGATGCACTGGGCGTAGGCGTTGGCACATGGGTTTCGCACCGGGATAGGTAGGAATCTCATGCACTACTATTCTAGGATCAATCCCAGGAATTTCCTCATAGGACCAAGTGAACACGTCTCTGAATTCATGGAAAAGATCAGTGTAAACTCGTATCTCATCAGGAGAACAAGTTACTCCCACATGTATGTTCTCAACTATCCCTGGTTTGATGGAGATGTCGATCGGAGTGGTTTGAGTAATGTTGCTCAAGTTTCCTTCCGAAAGGACCTCATGAGTCAATATAGGCGTCTGGAGAGGGGGAGTAGGAACCTGAGATGAAAAACGCTCTAGAAAATCGGACATTGCCCCCAGGTTGGGCATGAAGGAGGAACGATGATGTCCATCACTCCAAGGCGGATCTTCAAGAGACATTGTTTCAAAAATGGCTTCGTCAAAAGGGAAAATCTCTTTAAGAGGATCAGGCAATTTACTCGCTTTCTGGGAGTCAGGGGATTGGAGCAATGGGGAGCATTGAAAGCCATGCTGAGGATCATGTTGAGGAAGGAGGAGGGATCTGATGCAGCGATACTCTGCCGCAATTAATCTCTAATGAGCAGGGTGTCGATTCTCCAAACTGTGCACTGCTCAGCTAAGGATGTATCCCACTGGCCATCGTGACTCAGAGACCATATTAAGCTTAATCAATGGTGTGTGGTGGTGGGGCGGGAAAAATACCCATGAGGACGGGGTCTTTGAAGAGACCGGGTCCTACACTGTCAGGGGGATTGGGGATCTGATCCACGTAAGGAACGTTGTTCTCAGAGGTGGAGGTGAAAAAAAGACAACTGATCCATAGTAATGATCTTGCCCTCATGAGGGAACTTAAGAAGTCGGAAGAGGATGGATCGCACGCATAACATGGCGTGAGTCCAACTGCGGCCAAGAAGCAGATTGTAGTTAAGCTTGGCGTCAACCACTTCTACTTCTACGTTGACTGTCTTCCCCTGTAACGTAATCGGAAAACTCTCGAGAACACCCAGGGGTTTCGATTCCCGACCATCGAATGCCTCTAAGGCATTTGGAGATGATGAAAGCGTCGGAGAGCCAATGGCCTTCCAGCAAGCGGACGACATGACACAAGTAGAAGCACCTTCATCCACAACGGCCCTATGGATGTTAAGACCGTTGATCCCGACTTGTATCACAAGAGAAATTTGATGCGGAAGTCGGGGGGTAAAGTTTTCTAGGTCGAAGGTGAGAAGACTAGAATCAGTGGGATCGATTCCACCGATCGCAGACAACAGAGCTTTCCGTTGCGAAGGGAAACTTTGAAGGACTTCCAATGCGGACATAGTAGAAGGTGCCTGAGCCAAATCCTCAACAATATTGTAGTGCTGAGCGGCACGGGCATTTGGATTGTAGGAAGACCTTCGTAGAACACCTTTAGAAGGTGGCCTCACAACAGGTTCAGCAATAGGCTTCTCAATTTCCAAAGGACCGGGGACAGGAGGAGGTGGGCCATCCACGACTTCCTTCCCGGTTGCTTGACGCGATCCAGCATAATCCTTCGAACGCGTAGCAATTGAGATAGGTGTAGCACCATTCATCATAAAGACCTGGGACCCAAATGGTGCAGATGGTGAAGGTTGTTCAACCATCTGGGTCTGTTGTGATGGGAACGGTTCTTTAAGAACTACCGGAGTCCCTTTGGAGCCTTTGAGAAGTTGACTAATTTCATATCGTCGGGGACAATCCTTGGTATAATGATCTCCTTCACAAATAAGGCAGGGATACTTCGGTTTACGTTGAGAACCGTCCTCAGTACGAGGTTTGGAAGACTCTGGTTTTGGGGCATCGGGTTTGGATTTTCCTTTGCCCTTCTTTTTTCCTTTGGAGGCTTTTTCCATAGGATTAGCCTAAACGGCGTTGACCTCTGCAGTCTTGCTAGAATATGGAGGGGCGGGAAGAGCAGAATTATTGGAAGAATTGGACTTCTGCTTCCCATTTGAAGATTTTCGAGAATTTTGAGACACGAAACCAATAACACCATCCACCGCCGAAGTAGGTGGAGCTTTAGAGGTTCCTGGGCGTGGAGCATCAGTTAAAATATCATACAATGTGCCGGACTGAGAATATACCAGATCAAGATACTGGGCACGCGCAATGGCCTATTCTTCAGTCACACATGCCCCCATAGCAATATCTTGAGTGATTTTGTTAACGAAGGATGTGGTGAACCAATGAGTTAGTAGTTGATCAGGTATATCAAACTTGATCAACCTATGACGACGTCGCCACTCATGAATATGATCGGATATGTGGGTGGCTTTATCCTGCTTCAACAAAGTCAGGAGATGCGTCCCGGATTCATAGTGAACCAGTAACTGAAAGTGAGTCAGAAAAGCCATTGCTAAAGTATTGAAATCTTGAAAGATGCCACGGGGTAGTTCAATATACCACTTAGCGGCAGCACCAGTAAGAGTGCGCTGGAAGAGACGTAGACGAATTGAATCATCGACCCAAGAATTAGACGAACACCACAAATGGTAGGTCATTACATGAGCTTGGGGGTCTTCACCAGCTTTACCTTCAAACTTAGGGCAGTCGCCGGGTACCTTGGTCAGAACCGGAGGCCAATAAGGATTATGAAGAATCGGATCATTGGTTAATTTAGAAACGTCCGGTAACTCCAAGGTAGCCAAGAACGATAATTGTGGATTGAATGGCATGTCAGGCCCTCGATAAGGACCTGTACCTGTACTCCACGCTGGTTGAGTGTATCCTTGCCCCCATGGGTTCTGTCCCGAAGGATTCTGACCATAGGGGGTATAGGGCATATAGCCAGCCTGATTCGGTTGCTGGTAACCAGTGTACGGGGGTTGATAACCAGAGTATGGACCCTGATTATATGTCAGTCCCATTTGAGTAGTCTGTGGATTTGGCTGTTGAGTATAGGTGTAGCCGGGTTGTTGAGTGTAATAATGGCAACCTTGGGGCGGATTATAAGTCGGTCGAGATTGATCATGAGGGTAGTAACCGCCTTGAGGTTGAGCGGGCTGCTGATAGGTGGGACCCTGCTGAGCACGATAATTAGGATGCACCGGTTGATTCGGTTGTGGCATCGAGTAAATCGGCTGTTGAGCAGGGTTGACAGGATGTGCAGGCTGGCTTGGTTGGACAAGCTGACCTGGCTGAACGGGTTGACCTGGTTGAACAGGTTGCCCTGGGTGAACAGGTTGTGCCGGTTGTGCATGTTGACCTGGCTGTTGTGAAGCACCAGGTTGTGACGGATGGGCCGGTTGGCCTGGTGGTGGAATGGAGCCAGGTGGTGGCTGGTAACCGGTTTGACCTACCGCAGGACCATAAGATGATCCTAGCTGATGTGCAACATTCGGACCAATAGGATACTGAGGTTGCATGGGTTTGGAAGGTTGGACTTGCTCCCCAGGACCATATACCGACCCTGGTTGGTACCCCGATTGACCTGTGAGTCATTGAGGTTGCTCAGGTTGGACTCTAGGAAGAGGCTACATAGGTTGACCTGAAGGGTTGTAATACTATCCTTGCAGACCGTATAATGGCCCTTGCTGGCCCGAAGGGTAGCCTTGTAAGGGCTGTCCTTGCGGGTCATAAGGATAGCCAAGCTGGCCCGAAGGTTGACCTTGAAAAGGTTGTCCTTGCGGGTTATAAGACTGCCCAGCCTGGTTAGACGGAAAACCTTGAGCATGAAGGTGAGCCTCTGGAGCAGGTAAATGTAAAGGATTCTCGTACTCATCGTACTGATATGGAAAAACGTACACGGGCGTACCATCCTGTGCATAATGCGAAAAATACGGGCGGTTAGGATCTTGAGAGGATTGTCCGACCTCGGGGTTTGATTGTTGTAAAGACAATCGATACTCCTCAGGATAGATGTTCTCCGGCATAGCAGATGCTATATAGACGTCTTCGGGAAGCGATGTGGTCCTTACGGACTGAGTGGTAACAACAGTTGTAGATGCAACCACACAAACAGTGGGCCTAACGGGTATAGAAGTGACCTGAGGGGATGACATGATGGGTGTCCTAGGAGACATCCCCAATGAAGGAATAACCGGCCTCGTAGAAGGGGTTGATATCCCCATAGAGGCAACGACAGTCATAATCTGACTCAGAGATCTATACCCTGCTGGTAGTGAAGGACCGGGCAAAGACATGACAGATAATTCGGAGTTGTCTTCTGGGAACAACTGGTAGTCTTCACCAGACGTGGGGATTTCCTCACTAGGAGAATGGATGGATGCACTCATATCTGAACCTACTGCTAGATCTCGTAATAGACGACGAGGACTAGGAGGAATAACAACAGCTAGAAAAGGCGAACCCGATGTAAGAGGAAGGAAATGTTCCCCCACTCCAAATCCAGACCAAGGGTCGGATAAGGGCCAATTAAACTCAACTGGTCCTCCAAAGGGAAGCTCAAACAGAACCGGTCCCCCGTCGGGAAACTCGGAAACAATGGGCTGCTGATGTTCAGCAGAGGATTGCGAGACCTCTAATGAATCATCCATATATGGACTACCAGTAGACGAAATTGAGGGTTCTGCCACTGTGGCAATAATGACCAAAGATCAAACACAACACACGGGCTGAAAAACCAAGGCACACAATCAAACGGCCAACAAGCAAAATCTAACAGGGCGTGTGATCGCGGGTGATTTATTTTACGACATTGAAACTTATAAACTTCACCGTTTCATGTTTTAAGAGTCAAGAAACGGATGAAAGATGACTCTATCTCTTTCAGTTTTGAAGCAAGTGTGAAAGGACAAGCGATTGGTGATATTTTCAAATTTAAGGAGTCAGATAAGATCAAAATGACTGCTCAGGAATGCTAGGCAAAGGGTGTACCAAATAACCGTGAATTGCAATATACACCTTGGTTTCAAAATGAAAGAGAAATCAACCAAGGACGTAACGTACGTGCAGGCAATCTCCCCGAGTGTTGTGTCCGGTGTATCACGGGTATAGGGCAGCAGACTCAGCTTCCTATGGATAAAGGATAGAAACCTAGTGAGGTCTCCCTTTATATACGTGACGGTACAAGGAGCACAAGTCTGTACTAGTGTTGTCTAAAGCCAAGAGGCGAATGACAGCTACTAGGTTTAAAGACGCCGGAACACGTCTCTAGCCTAGACCTCTAAATATTTCGTTAATGTTCCAATGCTGCCTTAGTGTAAATTGAATGAATTTTAATATGTATCTTCAATTATGTTTAAGTTTCAGGCCCTAGCGAGTGTTATGTCTCAAAATCTCCTAAATGCACACTACATGCCACAGTATATCATTTCATTTGATGAAAGCTAATTACGAGAGAGTTAAGAGCTTTTCACACAATAACAAAATGATCAGACAACAACCAATAACGTCTCTAATGCAACTAATGGAAACTAAAATCTTTTCTTTCAAAGTTACAAATCACTAATGAGACAGAAAAGATTCGATTTTCATTAACTGATCAAAGCAAAAAGATTTTTTTTTTTGTATTTCCAATGTTTAAGAGCAAAATGCACTAAACAAGATGAAAACTAATGAAAAGAGAAATTTGAGAAGCGAAAGCAAAAGAGTAAAAACAATCAAATTTCACTTAATGCAAGCACACAATTAGACCTCAAATTGACAAAAATTCCCTCAAATCAAAAGACACTCAAAGACTCAAATGAACCATGTAATCTAGGCCCAAAACGAGACAGGGCAGAATTCGAATGAAGAAGAAGCCAATCACTAAAATAACGCAATGAAACAATAGACAATCACCAAACGAATGCAGAGAAGCAATGAAAGAGTTGACTGAACAGACAGAAACCACAAACTCCCAAGGGAGGCTCGACGCACAATAACACTTAGACGCCCTAGGGCTAAAATACAAAATCGATAGAAGAGGGCAAACAACCAAAGGATGAAGGTCGCAGTTAGTCAAACAAGGCTCCAGAACACTCAGGTAGTTGAAGAAATGAAACCAAAATCACATATCAAGCTTGGAAATCTCAGAACAAAGCAAACCCTAGCACCTCACAGCATTGGCGCGACTGTCAGGCTGAAACTAGCGCCATAACAGAATTGGCGCGGGAAGTAAACTGGCAACTAGCGCCAATTGGCGCGACTGTCAGGCTAATAAGCGCGCCAGTCAAGTTTACTATGTAAAAATAAAAGAAAGCAATCCAAGAAGCAGACCAGTGATGTTGAATCTCAAACCAAAATCCAAACTCACGAAAAGAGCCAGCCAAAAGAGCTGATCAAGCAAGAAAAGTCAAGAATCGACCGAAAGACAAGACAATACTCCAAGTGTTCAGTTCATAAACTAGATCGGAGATTGACTGAAGAAGCATTCATCTACTTTCGCTAATGCAGAGCAAGAGCGTTTCAAAGGCTATCTGGCTAACTTCAGGCTTCGTCTGTAGTTTATAAAGAAAACAACAAGCTAACTCCCCAGCAGAATCGCCAATTTGTTGTAGAGGTAACTCCCCTCTGCGGACAGAGGCGATCCCTACTAGCCCAGATCGGGTCTAGCAACAATCGTACCACGCTAAGGTGCAAGTTCCTAATTGAAACAGACCAACTTGCGATGCAGACCTACCTCAAGTCCAACACTGTTGTTTGTAGGGAAGATGGTGTTCCCGTCTCCTTGCTTCCAGTAGATCACAATCCTCTCGCTCGCTGCGATCGAACACCTGCACGCACAAGAAACACGACAAACACAAGCGTAAAACCCGATATATGCAATTATGTATCAGTCAGAGAAGACACAACTCATGATCATAATGAACAATACGAGTGGAACCATAACCAATAGTCGCTTATCATTAATTCATACAAAGGAAAATACAACCTGGCTCTGACGTTGAACCTTCCTTCGGAAAGTCGTCAGTGGAATACGTCTCGGTAAAGCTTGTCGGGAATGGGGACAAGCCTCTCTCTTTGATCGTCAATCTCCTTGCTATTGATTTGGCTCTATGAGGACTATTGCAGCATTCTTTAGGCTATGAAGGCTCTTGGAGACTAGCTTGCAAAGGGAAATGGAAAGCTTATATAGATGGTGGAAGGGGAGTTGGGATCCCTACAATCATGGGATTGGCCCTATCCTCAAGGAAGCTTCCATGAGAGGTGGAAAACTACTTCCTCTACATGGAGAACCGGAGCCAAATGTCCCAACTCGATTTAGAGTCCAGTTCAGGAGTTTGTTAGAGTCAATCTTCCGCCATTTATTTTTGAAAAAAACTCCTTATTAAGCCTGGCGTGGGTACAACACTGAGACAGTGAGCCAGTTGGCGCGCCCTCTTTGGAGGATTTCCCCCATTGGCGCGGGTATGACACTGAGGAGTCGCGCCAAGGATAAAAAGGCTATTTTTAGGGTTTTTCACAAGGATTTTTCTTCAAAGGAATAAAATTCCATGTCTAGGGGAATGCCATGAAAGTGTTTTCAGATCATGTCACTGCTCACAGGTCACGGAATAGGCCCTCCAATGTGCGGGATGGGGAATTGCAGGGACGGTGACAAATTTTTGTGTAACAGCTCTGTATATCTTACTCCTTCTGATGGATCTAAAGGAACAATCACCCTCATATTATTTCCTTCAAATATCATTTGTCTCTTATTTAGAATGATTCTGGCCATATTTTCCATTTCCCAATCAATTCCAAGTAAAGCAGGGTAAGTATTACTATCATCAACAATTTCTATTACTTCAAAATCAACAATTGTGCGAACTCCATCAACATCTACTGTGAAACCTGATAGTCTTCCCATAGGAAAGATATTTTGTTGATTTTCCAATATTAACTGAATGTTTGACCATTGTAGCTTCAGCTTACCCATTAATTCCAATGTATGTTTTGTCAAGACATTAGCATCAGATCCCAAATCCATAATAACTTGATCTATTTCATATTCTCCTATCTGTGCACTAAGTCTCATTTCTTTGTTCGTTCTCTTCTGGCAATGCACATTATTAACTACGCACATATCACTTCGCGGTGCTTCTTTTGATGTGCATGAATTTGTTAATTCCTGAAGCCCTTCTACAACCTTCTGATATCTTAACAACTTCATGCAAATCTGCATAAAATATCTCAACATACTTGTTTGATCTGTCGAATTCTATGTCAGAGCTCGATCTTGGGTTGCAGCTTGGTTCTTCGTCGGAACTACTGACATGTCGCAGTTGCTAGGCCCTAACTGTGTAGTTGAAGTCGAAGCTCCTGCATCCATAAAACTTCGATTTTCTTCCATAAACACTTTCTTTTCTTTGTGAACATAAAAAATAGGAACTTTCTCCGGAGTATTTCTAACCCATGTGCCTAATTAGTCCTCTTTGGCCTTAAAACCAAATTTCATAATATGAGACTATTGTTAATTTAAAAACAAAACAAAAAATATATATTAAAAAATGGGGGTGGCGGGACACCATCCTTGCCACCCCACCGCACAGTTATATTACAAAACGTATTAAAATGTTACAACCGCATTATATTTATAACCCACCGCACCAACCAAACGGGTTGTAATCGCATATATATATATATATATATACGGGGCACCATTTAAAATGGGCCGGCTGGAATCGAACCCGCTCAGCCACAAAGGCCAGCCCGCTCTACGGGCGGCCTAACCCAAAACACAACGGAACCACCATAACACAACAAACGGTGTCCATTCCAAACGAGCTTTAAAACAATGCAATGCATATATACCATATAGTTACAACATGCAGCAGTGTTATAACAAAACGCGCTATTATGGAGGGGTCGGGATTTGACCCCCCGACTTCTCTCTAATGAACCTCCCAATTTTACCACTGCGCCAATTGAATCCCTTGGGTAACTCTGCCCAGCCTATTTTATTTAAACTCATATTGCACAGTGAACCAAAGGGAGAAGGCAGGTTGGAGCAGGCACACAGTTCGAGACAAGCATTTTTTAATGCAGGCAGAACCATGAGGCAGTGTGTAGAGGCAATGGAACCATGATTTGAGCTCAACCTTTAGAGGGGCCAAATTTTCCTAGTGTCCAAATTGGACAAATTTTATATGGATTTTATACCCCTTGGCGACACAGACCTAATGGTGGTGTCAGTGTCTGCAACAGAGGTCTTGATTTTTTGGCCATTTTCCATAATAGGATGACAGTGTCGGATTTCAGCATGTGGATAGTCGATTTCTTGCCATTTGATGCCACATTTTCAACAGTGCATTCAGATCCAGCGATTGAGCAGCCTACTCTTTATCCAACATCAGAGTTGAGGTATATGAAGTGTTGTTTCCATGTACTTCATTTATTATTGTTGTAGGATGTTTATGTCGTGTCAATTCCTGCTTGATGTATGATGCAGAATATTGATGTTTATTTGTTGTTCTTGATTATTGCTTGATGTTTGATGTGGAATCTTTATGTTTATTGGATGGGGTATGTATTTATCATGGATGGTGATTTATGTTGTGAGATCCCTTTGTTGCCTTGATGGCAAGATACTCTTTCTCACCATGTGTGAAGTTGTCATGCTAATAGGAGGTCTGTACGAGTGAGAGTTCCATACAGCAGAATATCTCATGGAGAGACTTTTCCACTCATGTTGAGGGCCCATTTCCTTGTATGAGAATTCAAAAGCGTCCATGTAAACCATAACCATTTACAACACCAAATGAAGCGGCCAACACCATCGAGACACAAAGGCCCGTAGACATAGTCCACACTGGACGAACTTCGTTATTAAACGTCTTGCATTTTTGTTGTGTGATTGTTGACATGTTTTCCTATTGAATATATCTTCATATGTGTTCATTAATGTTTTGATAAAATGCAATTCTAACACATCAATCGAAGAAAAAGTTCTTGGTTAAAAGGGTATAATTTTTTTTCCTGGATCAAGTGGTATCAGAGCAATCTTCTTGTTGATGTGAACCACAAGCGTGAACCATTGAACGTGCGGAAATGGAGGATGTAAAAGACATGTACAAGGCCATGCTCAGGATGTCTGAAAGGGCGGACATGTTGTATGAATATTATGAGAATCGAACCCGCCTGGCCACAAAGGTCAGCCTGCTCCACGGGTGGCCCAACCCAAAACACAATAGAACCACCATAACACAACAAACGGTGCCCATTCCAAACATGCTTTAAAACAACGCAACACACACAGACACACACACACACACATATATACCATATAGTTACAACATGCAACGTTGGTATAACAAAACAAACTATTATGGAGGGGTTGGGATTTGACCCCCCGACTTCCCTCCAATGAACCTCCTAATTTTACCACTGCGCCAACTAACTCCCTTGGGTAACTCTGCCCAGCCTCTTTTATTTAAACTCATATTGCATAGTGCGCCAAGGGGGGAAAGCAGGTTGGAGCGGGCACGTTGTTTGAGACAAACATTTTTTAATGCAGGCAGAATCATGAGCCAGTGTGTAGAGGCATTGGAACCATGATTTGAGCTCAACCTTCAGAGGGGAAAAATTTTCCGAGTGTCCAAATTGGACAAATTTTATATGTATTTTATACCTCTTGACAACACAAACCTGATGGTAGTGTCATTTTCTGCAACAGAGGTCTTGATTTTTCAGCCATTTTTCATAATGGGATGACGGTGTCAGATTTCAGCATGTGGACAGTTGATTTCTTGCCATTAGGTAGCACATTTTCGATGGTGCATTCAGATCCATCGATTGAGCAGCCTATTCTTCAGCCATCATCAGAGTTGAGGTATATGAAGTGTTGTTGCCATGTAATTCATTGAATATTGTTGTAGGATGTTTATGTTGTGTCGATTCCTGTTTGATGTATGATGCATAATCTTGATGTTTATTTGTTGTTGTTGATTCCTGCTTAATGTTTGATGCATAATATTTATGTTTATTTGATGTGGTATGTATTTATCATGGATGATGATTTATGTTGTGAGATCCCTTTGTTGCCTTGATGGTGGTATACTCTTTGTCACCATGTGTGAAGTTGTCATGCTGATAGGAGGTCTGTATGTGTGAGAGTTCCGTGCAGCGGAATGTCTCGTGGAGAAACTTTGCCACTCATGTTGAGGGCCTATTTCCTTGTATGATAAGTCAAAAATGTCCATGTAAACCATAACCATTTACAACACCAAATGAAGCGGCCAACACCATTGAGACACCGACGCTCGGAGACGTAGTCCACACTGGATGAACTCCGTTATTAAACATCTTGCATTTTTGTTGTGTGATTGTTGACATGTTTTCCTCTTGAATATATCTGCATATGCGTTCATTGATGCTTTGATAAAATGCAATTATAACACATCATCTGGAGTAAAAGGTCTTGGTTAAAAGGGTATAAAAAATTTACACGGATCAAAACTGCATTAGCATATGGAACATAGGACACATCCTCTTCCTTTTTTTGTGTCTTGTGACATTGTTATGTAGATAACGTTACACATGTTAGAAAGTGTAACTAGGATCGGTCTTCATAATGACTAGTAATTATGAATTTATGTAATGAAGGCAAAGATAATAAAATGTATTTTGTAAATATTTGCTTCATGGGTTTCATGAGCAAGAAGTTTTTATTATAGGTCAAAGAATTCTTCTTGATGTCTTTAGGAATTTTTCTGGTCATAAATATAATTTGAGTAATGTATATGGAGTCATATTACACTCATGTAAAAGACAAATTATTGATGGAATTGTATGCTCCAAGATCTTTTCACTATCTCCTTGAAGATGGCCTCAAACAGAGAATGCACAGCTGAAGTCGACCTCAATATATATATTTGACATGTCAGCTCATTATTGGAGACATGTCGGTTCACTTGTGACATGTCGGCTTATTTATAAGCTCCATCAACTATATAAAGGAGGATATACCCTCGTAGAACATAAAAAACATTTTGATGAAGTTTGAGTTTTTCAGATGGGTTAATACAATGGAAGGGTGTGGATCAAGTTTGAGAAAAAAGTGAAGAAGACAGGTGGTATATTAAAATTATTCACTTCGGTCAAGGTTTTCAATAACAAGTGCGAGGAATAGAACTAAAAGGAAGTGAGAGAAGAAGACTGTTAAGCAATGAAGGAAGATTTGGATTTGGGGTTAATATCTCTCTCTTGTTATAATAGAAAGATTTGAATGCATCTACAACGCTACAATTTGAAGCACCATATATATATTTGTTTGGATAAGGCATCACATAAATGGAGACTAATAAGGAAGTCGAGAAGAAGTCTTGAAGTTGAGGATAAGGGAAGAAAATGAAAGTGAAAATCTATGTCCAGGATTGCAATATCAAGGAGACCGAGACTCTCCTAGTGGATGTCGAGAAGTGTGGTGTGGTACAGTGCAGAAGCATAGAGGAATCAAGATTCTCAAGGAGGAGAAAGAAGAAGCAACTCAAGGAGAACATCAAATATCAGTGACAAGGTTCTTGGAGGATATTTAGGTCAGGGGTCTCTGTCATGGTCTTGGTACTTTTCAATTGAAGGTCTATAAGAAGAATGATTATCGGGTTTTCCTCTCCAAGAGAGA
Organism: Pinus albicaulis; assembly: GCA_034641835.2. Taxonomy (NCBI): domain Eukaryota; kingdom Viridiplantae; phylum Streptophyta; class Pinopsida; order Pinales; family Pinaceae; genus Pinus; species Pinus albicaulis. The sequence goes on from CM076575.1 coordinate 583,144,004, forward strand.
GAGGTTTTGGCCCTGGCTTGAAAGCCTAAAATTTGTGTCTTGTGTGCATTTGATAATTGACTTGATGAAGAACATAACAAGCTAATGAATATAAAATCTAAGAGAAAGAAGCATAATAATTATAACACAAGTAGTTATCAAGTAATAAAATTGGATTAAACACTACCCTACCAAATTCTCAACATGGTATCGGAGCTATGGTGCTAAAGTCAAAGGAAGGGCATCTAAGAGGCACTTAAGTACTAGTGTTTCAGATAGCATCTATGAAAGGATGACGAGGGCATACCATTATGATGAGCTCAGATCACAGTGTTTGGATATGTTTGTCATTCTCAGTGATAAGATAGTTTTGGATCCCTCTAAAAGGATTAATTTGCAATAACATAACAACAGTGATCACAGGTGTATAAATCTCAACATATATCAGTGATCTCGGTACCATGGCAATAGTATCTATGATACAACAGTCTTAGTGATAAATATCTCTATGTCAAATCGGTAATGGAGATCTCAATATCAGAGCAATAATGAAGATCTCGATGTCAAGGAAAAATGAAGGATCTACATCGAAGCAGAAAATTCCACCTCAGGAAGAAGTCTTTGGGATCGTTAATAAAATCAAGGTGACTACGAGTCATCACCAGCAAGAAGTATTGGTTCCCAAAGATTCTCATCAAGATGAAGAGATCTTCGAAGCAAGGCAGTCCAAAGTATAAAGAATCATTTTTTATCTACATTCATTCACTACCAAAGAAGTTGAAATGTCCTGAAGGAAAGAAGGCATTATCACAAGGAAAGCTCCTTATCATTACAATAAGGATCTCATTCTTTAATAATATCATCCGATAAAGCATCAATAAATATTCGTCAATCACCATCAAAGTGATAAAGGTGATATCATCTTCACGTGTCAAGTAAGTATTTGTCATTCTATAATAAAATTTGTTTAAATGGATTCGTGATTGCAAGAATATCCATAAGCTCGATGGGTCCTAGAAACTTTTCTTGCATAGACATAATCCTCGAAGGAAGTGAAGTCAGTGATCATATCTATGGAAAAATATATGGAGTTCAAGCATGTAAATGGATCAAAGGGCTCAAAATATTCTTATGAAATCAGTCAAAGGTCTTCTCATCTCTATGTGGCAGGATTGGAGGTATTGAAGAAATATGTGATAAAGATGCAGTAAAGAGAACCTTAATTATGAAATAAATGATAAAACTTAATCATCACTATTTTAACTGGTGAGCCAGGTAACAAGTGTCCATGGGACAAGAAATTTACCTCATTCAACAACTTATGGTTTCCATACAAGATAGAAAAAGACATGTTGTAGTAAAAAATATTAAAGGTTAAAGGAAGCTCATATCATAGAAAAAGGATGGAGGAAGCTGAAGAAAGGAAGTTCAAGGAACAAGGGAGTAAACTATATTTACTATGGTTAAGATAGTCCTCCTCACAAAAGGTATTTTCATAGCTTCTAAATCCTATATAGGACATGACTACAATAAATAGATGCAGTGTGACATCATGAAAGCATTAAGAAGCAATAGCTTGTGACATCATCATGGGGAATCATGGAGGACAGGAAGAACAATATTCATGGAAATCAATTATGGAAGATATATCCATTGGGAACCTCATCAAAGAAGTCATTAAGGATGAGGCTCATCATACTTCAAGAGGAAATATTTTCCAAAATAAGGAAATTCAGTATCCTCAAAATTCTCTAATAGAATCCTCATCGAAGGATTCACTGTTAGAGGAAGCAAGTGTTTGATCAGGAAATTCAACTTGTGAAGTTCATGGAATGGTGATGAGATAAGAGATGAAGCATAACAAGGGATTGAAGACATTTCAATCAAGGAAGTTTTTGAAAGAATACTAGATGACCTAAAGGTAAATGAGGTATGCATGTTTAATATTATATTGTCATGTCGTATGGTTGTAGGTAACATGGATCACTACTCCTTTCCTGAGTGTAGAAATTTATAAACACAATAATGTATTTCCAGATTCTCCTGATCTAACAAATTAACCTTATGTTAAATACATAATCCTTCCACTTAATTCTTTGCGGAAATTAAATCGCCAATTGCAAAACACATACGAATCAAATCAACCGCACATAACAAGAATGTTTTGCCGGGAAATCTTAAATATAAAAACCCAAACTATCATATATTGTATATAAATGGAGCATGTAACAATCTCATACAAAGCTTAGCTCATAGAGCTCTCAATACAATATATAATCGTCACACACTGTCATGCAGAAATTTGCATATCTATGCTCCAATTTCTTGCCTCCTGATAACCTGCCTCCACTGTGCAATCCCTGCTGAAGAAGAACCTTGAATGAATTCGACCTTTCCTTGCCTTGACTGTGAAATCCTCATAAGCATCTCCAATGTGTGTGTAAATGCATTGAACACATCACTATAGTCACAACAGATATTCCATGTCACCCCTTCACCTATCTCTCCACTGGGTCTCCACTGGATCTGACATGCAAGTAGTTAACTACTGTATTTCTTCAGTTGCAAGTAAGACACTAATTAATTAAATAATTAATTCACTCATCTATAACTAGTGTATGTTTAGTTAAAACTAGTATAACTGGGTTTAACCACTTAACTGAGTTAAACTAAATAACAACTCACATAACTACTCTTCCAACTCTGTTACAACTTGCCACTATCAGTTATAACGAAGTCCTTCATGCATGAGTCACCAACCACCCTAGGAATTGTGTAATTCCTTCAGCCCACTGATGTGCCACATCTGTTCACTGAAATAAAATGCTCCAAGAGAATAAATTATTATTTATTGTCTGATTATTATTAAGGGATAATAATAATCGACATGCATTATATTTTTAGATTAGCAATCTATAAATAACTTCACCCATCTTCTAAAAATAGAAACTCATCTAAAAATAGAATTTGCTCAACCATCTAGAATCATCATCCTACTAATTTTATGTAGGTTTTAACCCTGAACAAAAATTATCTACACACGAATCTTATAACAGAAAATAAACAATAGCAAGAGCATAAAACATAAAACAGATAAACACAGAGATTTTTCCCCTGGATCCCAAATCAGGACGACCAGCTTGATTTTTCATATATTCCTTTTAGTGTTACAACATGTTAGACTCCTATACCAATAGGTGTCATTTTTCATGATTGTCTTGATGGAACTATGGAATATGTTCAAACCTTTTTCTTGAGCAAAGGTGTTCCATATTCTTGAAAAACCAAAAAATCAAAAAATTTAAAAAATGTAAAGAGGGTATACCCTAAAAGAAAAATCAAAGGGTAAGAAAAATAAATTAGTCAAGAAAATGAAAGAAATGAACCCCAAGCAAAAAATAGACCAAGGAAAGTGTGCAAATCCAAATGCCACTACTATTTCATTTTTGTAATAAAGCAATTGTGTGCAACTTGTCAAACTTTTGCCACAATTTATGAAGAGTCAAACTGTTTAAACTTGACTCATTCATGTTTCAATTTCATGTTGTAGAATAGAGAATAAATATCTGACCAAACAGTTTAATCTTGGCGGATAAGTAGATAGGTAGAGTTAATAAAAGGTGCTCAACAGTTTAATCTGAGCCCTTGGATGTAATAAGGGTAGAATTAGATAGATTTTCCTTGTAAAAGAAAAGAATATTGATAAGGGTTTGCCAGTCTAAGTGCACCCTAATAAAGAAGGGAAAATGGTAGTGTAAAGTAGATAGGGTAGGTAGATGGTGTTGCAAAGTTTCATACGATGAATGATGGTGTTAAATGTATTTGATCTTTAACTTTCATCACAAGTACTGGAGCAGAATATACATTGGAAAATTTACAGAAAGCAAAGTCAAAATCATTAACTTCCCACATCACTTTCTCCCTAAGAGTTTTACTAATTTCCCCAAAGTGCTAAGGTATTTGAAGATTAAAGGGGCTCAAGGCATTTCCTTGACTTTTGGAGGGACCGGACCCTCGGCCTGATGATCAAAAAGACCTAAGTATTTGAAGTTACTTATTATTATAAACATTCCCTTTTAATCTTTTCCTAAGTAAAATTTTATTTTACTTAGGAAAATCATGCAAATTTCCATAATAATCCCTCAAAATTACTTACTATTCTATGTTTAAGTGTTGAAATTGAAATGATACAATTTACTTCAGAAATCTCCACTTTCCTAGTTGTGTAAAGTATTTTGAGTTTCCCTTGTCCCATTGTAATATTAACATTTAACTTTAAATATTAAATCCTTATATAACTTACCTTTTCCTATATGTATAACTCCTTCTACATAAATATCCCAAAAGCCCATCTTATTATAAAATTTCAACCAAAGTATTTATTTTCCAATTATTCATAAAAAACCCACATTATGTGCCCTTTGGTTAGAAATATATCTTTATAATCTATCCCCGCCCCTATGGATAATAAATTACATTGATTTATTACCATATAATAACAATATTGAAAAGGTTTTAAACATATGTTTTATGTTTTAAACGGAAAAAACAAATAAAACCAAAGCCCCGCCGCAACCCCAACTCTTCCATTAAGCTCCACGGGATTAATTAATCACCCGGATTAATTAATAACCAATCCCTCGGTCAATAAGGCAGCACTTAGGAATAGTTAAATTAACATTAATTACTTTTTGGGCCCGCGTATTTAAATCCCCTACCTTCTTCACGTCCTTATCACCCGTACGATCGCCCATTCCGGGGATCAACGGCCGTTTGTAATTCAACATGCATCCATCGTCGATCGTTAACGCGCGGGATCACGGTGGTTTCGAAATAGTGCCCGCCACGTGTTGATCTCCCGAATAGAATCGCGCACTCCCTAGTGGAAAACCGCACGCTCCCGAAAGCGATGTGGAATTTACCGCTTACCGCCCGACCTCGGTGACGCATCCATCGTACATCGGTAGCGTCATCCCATAAAAATAATAAAAATTCCCCCCGTTTGACTTTGCGGAAGTAAAACAAAACACTCCCGTCTTGTTGATCATTTTGTACGCCGGTGAAAGAAAATGCCTTCCACGCGAGAAAAATTCAAAATTCGAATTTATGTGAAGTCCACTTACCTTATCCTTTCGAAGAAGATTGCGGACAAGCACTCTCGAGAAGATTATCTACCTTAAGCAAAACTCTCCAAACACTTTGTTTCTCCAAAAACACATATTTACCATAAATTCAAGCGTGAACTTTGTTGAAATCTCGGCTTTCCTTTTTCCTTCAACGAAACGAGTTAGAATTAATTACTAGTTCATTCCGTGACCCGAAAAGCGCACGATGGGTACTAAATGTAAATGGACTGTTTTTCCCGTGAATTTACTCAATTCCTCACCATTATTGAAATTTCATTTTCCACAAGAACCAAATGGGGTTCTGTCAGCCTTGAATGATGCTCCATTTTGAACACAGTTAAAACCACTCACTCCCTTGTCCATAGGGGAAATTGCTTGAAAAATCTACTCGGTTGTCCCCGAAGAGGTAATCGAGGAAGATCACATCCTTGGATAAACGAGTCTGTACTAGTCATAAGATTTGTTTTACTCAAGATTGTTATCAAATCTATTCAAACGGAAGGTTTGAAAGCATAATAGCTAAAGAGTATCGGTGGTTAAAGTGTATCGGGTAAAAGTCGATGAAAGTTAAAATGAAGTTACGGAACGGTCAAAAAGGTAAGCGGTAAAAGTAAATACGAAGGCAGTAAAATGGTAAAAAGAGATGAGAATACCAATAGTGAGGTTTGTCTAAAGTGAAAGTAAAGCAGTCAAAGAGCAAGAAAGTAAAAAGATGAAAAAACACCCTTGAAGGAACATTTTGTAGAAATTGCATATTTTAGTCATAGTTTTGCAGAAACTATTGTGATCAATCAAGATGAATTTTTAAAAAAAATTAAGGAGGTTTATGTTCTTAGAAGATACCATCTACAAAAACCTCTCTCACTTTTCTAACAGCCATTATGGTTTTGAAATATTAAACAATGTTGGAAAGAACTTTTTTGCAGAAAATTCCTGTTAAGTCATCATTTTGCAGAGAATATTGTGGCCAATCAGAAATACATCTTACAAAACTGAAGGAGGTTTTGTTCCTAAGTGACCCATCTACAAAAAAAACCTATCTCCATTTTTGGGACATTGATTTCAGATTGAGAAATACATGCACATATTTAGAGCTGTTTCAGACTCTTTAAAACTCTGTTTTACACATCTTTTTGCAGAAGCTATTGTGCACAGCAGGAGAGGAATTTTAGGAAAGTGAAAAGAGGTTTATCTCACCAACGTATTTATCTACAATAACCTCTTTCACTTTTTACATATCTATTAGGTATTGATAAATATAAAGGTATCATTGGACCCCAAATTTGCAGAATTGTTGGAGCGAAATTGCCTGAGAAGCGATTAGTGACTTGGATGCCTCTCATCATCAACTAAGAGTTGGATAAAATTCAAATTCTCCCTCTTTGTCATCACCTATCCATACAAAATAGTGCCAAATAGATGAATTAGTTTGAGTGTTCCTTTACTTAAGTTCTATTTATGTAAAATAGTTGGAGAGATTTGTGAACTAATCTTGATATTTTTTCAAGATATTTTAGTTTAGAATTTGTATAAATACTTCACTCTTGGAAGTATTTTGGGTGGATTCTATTACTTTGCTGTGACATTGATGTTTTTGGAATAAAAGCTTTTTGGAGAAATTTATTTGTGGCTTACTGGATGACAATTTGAAGCTCAGGACTTTTTGCAGGATTCATGTGTCGGATTGCAGTTCAATAAGTCTTTCTATCCTATGTCTTAAGTTTTATATCTGTTTAGAATATCATTATGTCAATTTCTGAATAATTTACATAAAGGATTGAATCAAAATTTACTTAATTGTACTCTGATTTCAGATGTAATTATTCTTAATGTTTTCCTCTAAATTGGTTATAAGCACGAATTCTTAAATGCTCTTGCTTTGCTAATTTAAACATTCTTGATTACTATAATAAAGAATTCTTCACTGATCTTTGTTTGTAATCATCTCATTTCTTTCTTTTGAACATGGTGAAAGATTCTTAGCTGCCTTTCATCCCTTCAAAATCATCCCATCCACTTTAAATTTTAAGGATTGTCCTCTGTCTGGCTATCTTGCCCTGCAAAACCATCTTGTGTGTAGAATAGAAATCCAGTAAAGCCATCCTTTGACTCCATAGCCCAATGGACTGAAAATTTTCAACCTTGCCCCTAGTTTGCGGATTCCACCATTTTCAAAACAAACTCTTGGATCTATAACTAGCCTAAAATCTTCTAAGAACAAAGATAAATTATAAAGAGAGAGCCCTCTCTGGATGCAGATTGGCTAGATTCTGCATCTGAAGGTTGGTTTGTGGTTACCTCGGGTATACTTTCCTTTTCTTACAACTTCAAGGAAAACTTGAGTGATAACACAACACATATATATACATGCCGGAGCATACATAAACCCCAATCCATTAACCCTGGATTAGAACATAACCGTAGTTCCCTTGACCGGATCTACAAAAATACCAGGGCCCGAAAACCATCGAACTCCAAAACCATGTGCAAAACCATGCACAAAACCATGGACGCAGACTACCCAGCGGAAATTAAGGAAATTAGTCGTGGAAAGAATATAACACATACCCAACATTTTAGAATATGCTCACCATTCTAAAAATAGACATACACCTAAAAATTGTTGAAGTTTGCAACAAGAAACAGTGAGGGAGGCATCCTAAAACATCATCCTTGATCCTAGTTGGAAAATAATCACCTAAACTAGGTGGGGCCCACACAAGCTATTTTTAGGTGTATGTCTATTTTTAGACATGGTGAGCATATTATATATGTAGCAAGAGGCTATTTGTGGATGGTTGGTCAAATGTGAAAAATAAATGAAATTCTATTTTTAGAATATTGGGCGAAGTCTATTTATAGAGCGCTGATCTAAAAATAGATGCATGTCGATTATTATTAGCTCTTAATAATAATTAGACTCTAAACAACAACTTATTCTGTTGGAGCACTTCAGTTCAGTGCACAGATGTGGCACATCAGCTGATAGAAGCAATTATGCAAGTCCTAAGGGTTTACTAGAGCTAATGCATGGAGGACTCAATTAGAACTCAAGTGGCAGAGTTATGACACAGTTGGAAGAAGTAGTTTATGGAGATGTATTCAGTTAGACTCATTTGAGCTAGTTGTATCTAGTCTAACTAATTGATACACTAGTGAGAGTGGAGTGAATTAATTAAAAAATAATAACTCATTAATCAACTGAACAATACAACAGTTAACTACAGTGCATGGCAGTTTCAGTGGAGACCCAGTGGAGAGGTAGGTGAAAGGGCAAGATAGACTATCTGTTGTGAATATAGTGATGCATGAATTGCATCTACATATACATTGGAGTTGCCAATGATAGTCATACAGTCAAGGAGAGTGGGATTGCATCAAATTGGTCTTTGTAATCAGCTTGGATTGCGCAGTGGAGGCAGGCTAGCAGGAGGCAAAGATCGGTGCATGGATTTGCAAGATTGGTCCTGATTAGTGTATGACGATTGTACTGTACTGAGAGCTTGTGATAAGATTTGTAGGCTTTGTATGAGATTGTCATATGATCTCCATGTTACATAATATATAGTTGGGGTTTTCAGCTTCAGGCTTTCCCGGTTAAAAACTGTGTTATGTGTGATTGATTATTTTTGTTTATGCTTCACATGTGTGTGCAATTCTCACTCAGAAGACAATGCAAGTGAATAAAGTAATCCCTTATGCTTTGCTCACCATAAGTTCTTTATTTTTTTGCTATCTGCTATTAGTATCACACTATTTGTGCTTTTCATTAAGATCTGACTGCATAAAGTTAAATAGTGTGAGATCAGGTGGATATAGGACATATGCATGCTTAGTGCATATAATTAATTCACAAATAATAACTCATTAATCAACTGAACAATACAATAGTTAACTACAGTGCATGGCAGTTTCAATGGAGACCAGTGGAGAGATAGGTGAAAGGGCAAGAAAGACTATCTGTTGTGACTATAGTGATGCATTGATTGCATCACACACACACTGGAGTTTCCAATGAGGATTGCATAGTCAAGGCAAGGGTAATTCGAATTCATTCAAAGCTATTCTTCAGCAGAGATTGCGCAGTGGAGGCAGGCTAGCAGGAGGCAAAGATCGGTGCATGGATTTGCAAGATTGGTCCTGATTAGTGTATGACGATTGTACTGTACTGAGATCTTGTGATAAGCTTTGTATGTTTGTATGAGATTGTCATATGATCTCCATGTTACATAATATATAGTTGGGGTTTTCAGCTTCAAGCTTTCCCAGTTAAAAATTGTGTTATGTGCGATCGATTATTTTTGTTTATGCTTCACATGTGTGTGCAATTAATTTTTTCGCAAAAGATTAACAAGTGGAATTGATTCAGTATTTTGCATAAAGTTAAATAGTGTGAGATCAGGTGAATCAAGGACATATGCATGCTTAGTGCATATAATTTCCACATGCTAATTTTAGAATATGCTCACCATTCTAAAAATAGACATACACCTAAAAATAGCCTGTGTGGGTCCCACCTTGTTTAGGTGATTATTTTTCACTAGGATCAAGGAATGATGTTTCTGGATGCCACTTTCACTATTTCTTGTTGCAATCTTCAAAACTGAGGAGCATGATCAAAGGAAAGGAATCTCCTCCTCTAAAATATGTCGAAATGCATGGTTCACACTAGATGAAATCAACATAATATATCCTCATATGGAATATGAGCTGATTGTACATTATCAAGGAACTGCACTATGGAAGTTCCTGGGAATGAAATAAAATTATGTTGAGAAAGAAAAAGGAAGAGACCATGGGAAGTACAACCATGGAAAGAAGCAGTCAACATCCAAGGAATCCAAGAGGACTTGAATAGAAAATCTCGCACCACAGGCTGGATCTTGTATTTAAAGGATTAGGTGCTCCACTAGCCATGTAATCCCTAAAAACAAGGCATTTTTCGTTAGAATGGCCCTATGATTTGAATTTTGTACACCACACTTCTTCTCTGACTTCTTTACCCTTATTGATATCTTGCAATTGCAAGGTCAGGTTCGCTAGCTGACTCTGCATCTATTGCATACCTGCATTAGTGTCCCCTATAGGCGAAGCTTCCAACTTCATCACAGTTTCCAGAGCTTTGGCTTAACAATGTTACCGATGAAATAGGTAACCGCAATGTTACCTACTTTTTTTTGGTAGCATAAAAAGCACCCGATTTTGAAAAGTGGTGATGCAAATCACCATTTTTTTTTTGTGCACATTTTTGACACTTTAATATTTTTATTTATGAAGTATGAATATTTGTTTTAAAATGTTAGTGATTTTCATGCTAATTTTGAAATGTATTGATGAAACATCAATTTTTTTTTTTTTTAGAGCGGTGATTTTCATGCTAATTTTGAAACGTATTGATGCTGCATCAACATTTTTTTTTTAGAGTGGTGATTTTCATGTTGGTAATAAAACACAAAACTTAGATAAAAAAATATATATATAAAAACAATAAAAAAAAAACCAATAAAAATGTAAAAAAAAAACAAAAATAGCTCGTAAAAATAAAAAATTTAAACAAAAATAAATAAAAAAAAAACAAAAATATTTGAAAATTATATCAAAAGGAAATGACAAAATTTGAAAAAAAAACACATAATTTAAAGAAAAAAAATCAAAAATTGACCCCAAAAAAAAAAAAAAAAACATCAAAAACATTTTTTTCTAACTTATTTAAAAAAACCATATATATATATATATATATATATATATATATATTAAAAAAAAAAATTAAAATAAAAGAAAACCTCCGTGAGTGGCGCGCTCGCAAACCCTACAATCCCTGGGGCTACTCTCCGGCGCGCCGCAGCTCGCGGCCGCGCCGTTTCCGCGTGGCCCTCCTTCCCGTCGCCGCTTGGTTGAGGTCCTTCAAGTCTTGTGTGCCCCGCGCGCGCCCCGGCCTCTCTGTGGCCTGCCGGCTCCCCACGCCTCTACTGTGATTCGGGTCAATGACTAGGCTTAGATCCGAAGACCGCGCATAGATCCGGGCCGCGTTCTGCCAGGGCTCGCGCCCATGGAGGGCCGTGCTCTCCCCGTGGGCCTCGTCCCCCTCCCCCGCCCTCTCGCTTCGCTCGAGGCTTCGATCGCCTTATTGCGGTGGCTTCCTAAGAAGAAGAATGGGAAGCTGCTGAATTTTACAGAAAATGGATGAAATAATTCGAGATCTCTCTCCCAACAGAGACTCCGATTCAGTGTCGCTTTATCACTCTGCCTCAACGAGCTCATAGCCGCCTACTGTGGTTTTTCGTCTTCCCAAAACCACCTGAGAGTCAGTCACATAACCGTTCTCCGATCAAAGAAAGGCCACTTCTATTTTTGGGAAGAGGCTACTTTCTTAGAGTTCATTCTCAAAGATGATAAGATTTTGATCTTTCCGCAACGGTCTCTACTTCCATGGGCCCCAGTGAGTGGACTCTCACTTCGATCCCGCTCGTGGATGTACCCAAAGCAAATTCCGGTGTGGGTTAGACTCCCAAATCTCCTACCACCGTTGAATTGGGATTCTCCGATCCATATTGGAAATGCTCCAAAGTCTCATCGATCGAGCAAACAACAAGGACCAAAGATGACTATGCTAGGATCTGCGTGGAAGTAGATCTTGAGGTTGGGCTACCAGAGGCTATCAAAACTGCAAGTCGGAAGCTTGACACACGTGCGTAAACTGACTATGAGCGCTGCCCTTCAAATGTCGGAAATGTCATGTCTATGGCCACTCACAGAGGTCGTCCATCCAACAAGGAGATGCAAGGGAAGGAGGACGGATGGAATCAAGTCAAGCGCACCAAAACCTCCAATAAGGTTCAAAAGTCAAGTCCTAGTAAAGGTCCCCATACCAGGCCTCTTTCTCAGCTAGGCCTGCCTGGGTCTGCCTCCCGAAAACAAGTTTGAACTCTGTGTCTACCAAGAGGACACCCAGGAGGTGGAGGTTCAAAAGACAAAGATCCTCGGTCAAAGAGACCTCTCGTGTCTTCCAAAGACGCAGCAGAATTCAAAGTTAACACCATAGATGCCGAGGAAGAGGACCTAGAGTCTAAGATTTGGAGGAGGAAGGGGAGAAATAGGCGAGACTCAGCCCGTCGTGAGATCCACAAGAGGTCGCAAAATAGATCGGGAGAAAAGAGAGCAGGAAACGTACAAGGACAAGCATGTGGCAGCCAGCCAAATACCGGAGAAACTAATAGCAAAGACGAAGATGGTGAGAAGCTGTTCTTAGCTCCAAGGGAGCCCATGGTAACAAAGGTAAATAATGAAAATAATTCTCGGAATTGTAGGGGTATGGGAGCAAGATCAAGGAAGAGGCAGTCAAGAAACTTAATAAGAAGAAGCCTGACATATTCCTTATCCAAGTTTTAAGACTAAGATGGAGGAAGCAGATTCTCCAAATAGCAGAAAAGACCTGAGTAAAAGCAAAGCAAGATTCAAATGAGGAGTCCCGGAGGGTTGGGCACTCTTTGAATGATAGCAAGTTCTCGTTAATCTCCCGAAATTTCAAACACTCAATCGGCTGCTCAAAATGCAAGATCTTGACACTAAAGAATACTTTGTCTCTTTAATGTTTATGTTCCTAAATAATGAGAAAAAAAGGCCTCTGGGACTCTATAAGAAACCAAAAGTGCATTTAGGGGAACTCCGGGCTGACATATTGCAAGGACTCCTCATTTGCACTCCTCCAGAGGAGGCTGCATTGTGCGAGAGGGGTAGTCATGAGGATCTTCGTAAGACTGGATTGGCTGACATCAAGCCCCTCTTCGTAGTTCACTTGGTCAAACAAAAGAGGAAGCCCTGTCACATAGCAAAATAGAAGATCGGATAGATTTTGTTCAAAGTTCCTTTCTATTGCTTGGTTTAGATGCTAGTATGCAAATCCTTCCTGTGATGATTCATCATGTCAATGTTTGACTGGTCACCTGACCTGGCCCCATTCCGTATTTAGCCCCCTTCACAAGGGAAGCCAACTTCATGTGATGTCATGAAAGTTGGTCTACCAAGCATCGGATCACCCTTCTTCAGATGTGGGAAGAAACTCGCAAGAACGAAAGCTACCTAAAAATTGCTGGGGCCAAACTCTTCCTAACCCAAAGAAATGAAGGAAAAATCTCCAAAGTCAACTGAAGTACACCCAATTTGCTTCTTTGGAAGAGGTATACATGTAACTAGAGAAATCCTCGATAAGGAGATTCAACCCAACAACACTTCACAAAGCTCAGCTCGCGTAAGAAGAGTTTGGAGGACAAGTCTCAGTTGGCTCATGGCTCAAAGCTGAGACATAAATTCTCTTCACAAGCAAACTCAAGCCGTAAAATGCTTCAACACCATATCCGAGATTAAGGATGACAATTCCAATCATAAAGACTTTGCAATCATTAAACGAGCAGCTTTTCACTTCCAAGTTGTACAAAGGAGGATGCAGACCCGATTCAAAATTCCCGATCTTCCTCGACTGGTCCCTCCTTCAATCTCCGCCGAGATGAACCATCTCTCTAGAAGCCAAGTCACTCAAGGCCGAGGTCAAGAAATGCTCTCTTTGCCATGGATCCCGACAAAGCACCGTGACTGATGGATTCACCGCCGTATTTCTGCAATCCTCGTTGGCAATATCAGGGAAAAAAAGATCTCCGCAAAATGGTTCAAAAATCCCAAGAATGCCGGGAATTAGAGGCAAGACAAACTCATGCCTTGCCCTTATCCCCAAGGAGAAAGGCGCTCTAACTCCTTCAACAGATTTCTGCCCCATCTCTCTCGCAACATTGGTTGGCAAAGTGATCAAAGTAATAAAGACAATGTGCCGAAATTATCTTCTCCCCACAATCATCCTCTGAATCATAGCTTTATCTTACGGTAGGCAACCTAGTGGACAATTTCATTTTGGTTCAAGAGGTACTTTCAAGCCGGTTGTACAAGGAAAGAGTAAAGGCTGTCAACTGAATTTAGCTAATGTTCTCGATCGAGTCGCATTACTCTTTTGAATGTTCAAAAAATTTGGATTTGGGGAGAACTTTATAAACTGATCTGGCCTCGTATCTCGTATTGGATTGCTCCCCTTGTTAATGGTAGATAAAATAATTTTCAAAGCCTCAAGAGGACTAAGACAGTGCTGCCCCCTTCTCCTCTTCTGTCAGCCCTTCAAGCTTCCGTTATCGCTCTATCTAAAACAAGAAAATGCAAGAGCAGAGATCACGTAGTTTTGTCACAGGAGTTAAAAGCATCAACCATGCCCTCTTCATGGATGCAGATACTTTTATCACAATGAATCCCACTCACCAATCGTATTTAAAGAAGGAGTAGATGATTATTGTATGATGTCGGAAGTAACCTCAACAAGGGAGGCTGCCGAGATGACAAATTGAATACTCCTCCAAATTTCAGCCAAATTCCATTTCTGTAAGATGTTTTGGCTTTGCTCTCTCCAAGCCTTGACTTCTTTCAATACCTTGGGCTTCCCATATATTCCTCAAGAGGGCCTACAAGAAGGATTGGCTCCCCCAAGTGGAAAAATTCAAAAAATAAACTCCAAGCCATAGCTCACCGTCTAATATTGCGGCAAGTCCGTCTCATCAAAGTCATTCTTGTCGTCTCCCCTATTTCAAGCCAGTTCTATCTGCCCAATTGGCATCCCGAAAATGGAACAACATATTCGAAACTCTTTGAAGGGGGGCAAACAAAATGAGAGGAAATTCCATCCGGTTAACTGAGATCGTCTCCAAACCGCCGAGGGAGGGGGGCTAAACTTCAAGAATCTCTCGTAACATAGCCATGTTGCCAGCCTGAGAATCATTGCCTGCCCTATGGCCGGGCCCAATTAGCACTCCGGGAAGAAATATTTCAGCAGGATTCAGGCGGAGTTGGTCTCTCCAAGGCTCCTTGCTGTCTTCCTCCGTCAGCCCCTCCTGACTGGCTGCCAACGCCCACTGATCTCTAGGAAGGAGAAGAAGAGAACAGCCCTGGCAGAGACGAATTCTGATCGCGATCCAATTGGTGATCGTTCCTCTTGAACGCGATTCGCTGGTTGGCTGACTTCGCCGTTCACGCCGTGGGACATCTCCTCGTGGGATGTGTATCACATTGGGTGATGGAATTTCTTCAATAGTGAGTCTCTCCAGGATTGCAATTGTCTTCGGCCCATGCCGAATGGTATTTCCCCACTCATCCGCGTAAGAGATTCATAGGGGTAGGTGTGCTGTCAGAAATACACGGTGAGGCCCAAGGCTACACAGCCCATCCGAGGCCTCATGTCTCCTGACTCAGGCTCTTGATCAAAGGATTCGAAGGCTCAGACTTCGCCTAAAATCGATACGTTCCCGTTGGCTTTGCCACAAGAAAATTCTTACAGATGACAACCGCGTAAACGTGGTTTCCATGATCCATCTGTGTGCTCATTGTGAGAAATGTGGAATGTGCCACATATTCTGGATCTTGAATACAAATTCATCAGTGGCAAAATTTGGAGCGAGTTGATGGATTACCGGAACCCTAAATTCTTTTCCTTCCCACCACTCATTCCTAATCTCTTGCAAATTGGCAAGTAACAGCTATCCCTAGACTTCCACCTGCAAACAAAGTGATAAGAAAGGCATGGTCTCATCTCTCCTAAAACTGGCCACGTGTGATTCAGGCTTGAGCGAACAGCGGAATCTTTAGAGATTAAGCACGATGTTAAGGTGGTAGTATGCCAAGATAAAATCTAATTAAAGGAAAGGCTGACAATCAAAAGATGCCTCAAACTCCATCTACTGATTCACTGGGTACCTCCTTTAACTGGTGACTTTCCAAGCCACAAGAATACTTCATTGAAGATTGGCAAATAAGGGGAAGAACAATACTGAAGTTTCAAGAATGGATCTCCAAGCAAAGAAAGTAGTATCCCTTCTCTTTCGATGGGGCTTCAAAGGGCAACCTGTGAAGAGTCCGGAGTGTGTGGTATTGTAAAATGCCGAAGGTGTTTTGATCCACAATTTTGCATGGGTCCGTGGACTGATCACCAAGATCTGCCGAGGTGGCCTGCCCCCTTCAAGGCCTAAATCGCTCTTGAATCTAGAAATCAAGGAGGTTACTGCTTGGGATTCCCAAGTGATAATCAAAATTATGGTGACAAAATCTTCCCCAGGATCTTAGATTGGCAAGGTCGATATCCAGAATCAGACTTGGGGAAATTGTTTAAAAAGTTGAGCTACTATCATGTGTTGAGAGAAACAACAAAGAAGGCATCTGAAGCAAATAAAGCCGTCTCCTTCACTGAGCCACACTGAGACGAGGACGTCATGGATCCACCTTACACTGCCAGTTTAAATGTTCTATCATTTATTGAATCAGTTTTTGTTTTATTTTATTAGGGAAATCACAAAAATCGAGTGCATAATTGTGTCAAAAAGAGCTGAAGTCAGTTCCACAAGTCTCATGGAAGACTATTGGCTATAGATATTTCCCCGGGCCCTCCCCCTCTCATCAGTCCAAATTCGGCATTTTGACCTGCCAGCTAATATATCTCATAACCGCTTCAGAAAAAAAAAAAAATAATAATACTAAAAATTACAAAATTAAAATATAGATAAAAATTAAAAAAAAATTAAATGTTTAAAAATTGAAATAAAAATATGTACTTTATAATTAACAAAAAAAAATAATAATGTGCAAAACATTTTAAAAACAATATAAATCAAAATAAATTTAAAAAAAATACAAAATTCATTAAATTTTATAAAATTATATTAAAACTAAACGTGAAAACTGAATAATAATAATAAAAAAATTATAAATTAAAAATCAATTAAATTAAAAATACAGCCAAGAGACCAAAAAAAAAAATAAAAAAAAAAATTGATTTTAAATAAAAAAATTAAATTAAAAAAAAATTAATTTTTTGAAATTAAAAAAATAATAATAATTAAAAAAAAAAAAAAAACAATGGCGTGGTGGTGTGTGGGGTGGTGGGCGTCGTGGAGGCCGCCGGGCCGCCTCCCGTGGCGCTCTCCCCGCCGGGCCTCCGAGGCCAAATGGGAGCGGCGGGCTGCTCCGCACGTTGCCGCCCGTTGGGCCGAGAGACGGCGGCCACGGGTGGCCCAGCCAGCTCCCATGGCCGCCCCCACCACCACCACCGCCATTGCTTTTTTTTTTTTTTTAATTATTATTATTATTTTTTTAATTAATTTTTTTTTTAATATATATATATATATATATATATATATATATTTTAAAAATAAAATTTGTTTTGTTTTGTTTTTTTTTGTTTGTTTTGTTTTTGAGTATTATGAACCTAATTATATTCTATGCAATTCGAATGATAAATGGTGGAAATTCGAGTATGATGTCTGCATAATTGATTTATGGTGTGCGATCTATGTGTAATGTTATTTAACTGAAGAATTCTTGTGTTAATGTATTCCTGGCGCTGTCGATAGTAGTGAACTGAAAGAAGTTTAATGCAAAGAAAGAGCAGGAAAGATTTCGTGGAATCCTGGAGCAGATTGATTCATATATAAAATGGTTTTGTAATTCGTCAGTCCACCTGATTTATCACATCAGAGTGAGGAGAAGTGATCCAAATCACGCCATATAACCATAGATCCAGATGCGAAATTTTATGGATTGGGTTGATATGATATCGAATCTGAAAGATATTGCGATATTATAGGAAGGTCGTTCTTCAACTATTGTAATACAAAAACTCTGATTTCCGATTGAGGTTAAATCGGATCGGAACTATGGCGAATTGAATCGCATCAGTGCTATGGAAACTGGTCGATAATTGTAACAATCAAAATCTTTGAGAATTGCGATCGCCGATGGGCATCACATCGGCTGGATGAACGAATGTATTAGAACTGAAGTGTCAAAAGCCCAATTTGTTTGTAGAAGAGAGAACGCACGCGTGAGTAAATCATGCAAAGGAAGGAGTCATTAACCGAACAGAATATATGTATGAAGACCTATAGATGGTGCGAGTATTATCCAATCGAAGGAAAGTCGATTGGGCAGGAGGAAAAACAACCAGTGGATCGAAGGCGTTAAAAGATTGGTACAACACTGAAGATTGAGTTCAGAAGAGCATTATAATGAAGCTGACTGAGTACTGAAGATTTGGAGTAGAGTTGAAATGACAATTCGAAAACCATCAAGGCTGTGCAATCCATTGAAGACGCATAATATAACAGAGCGATGTTGCAGTGTTTCAGATGTATAAGTACCTGTTATTGAAAGGTGCTTGGCATGAATTTGAAGGGGTGTTCATGGAGGTAAGTACATTTTTGTTAAAATTGTGGCCATATCTCTTATGGCATTGTCTGGAATAAGCATGTTGAAGACGGGTAAATTTGTGTGGGCGCACATGTATTTGTTAATTGGGCTTTTTAGAGTTTGAGTAATGATTTGAGTTTATGATATTGGATTTGATTCTAATAAAAAACAATCTAAGCTTGAGGTATATTGTTGTTGCCATGAGCTTGGTATTACAGTGAAGGGCACAAATATAATTTAACCCTGTGGTAATGTTTTAATATGCGAGCATGGAAACATACAACGTTTTGGAAATAATGCTATTATCATGATGGAAGCAGAAGAATGAATGCGTTGGAAGATTAATCTGCCAAGTATGAGGCAGAGGCAAGTTTAATGATTTAGACTTGAGTTTTAAATTGGGCATTTGTTGGTGAAGTGAATTCTATATGCACAGCTAATTAGATTATGGGTTTGGTGGGTTTATGCCTGCCATCATTTTGGTTTCAGAGCTTGGCTCTGTTGAAATTGAATAAGTTTTTTTTTCTGAATGGAGTTTAGTACCAGATTACAGCAGTGAGGAAATCCATTCAAAACACAGGTGACAACATAAGAAAGGATGAAGACTGTAGAAATATAGACTAAGAGAAGCTGTGAGAGAAGAACCAGATGTGTTCTTAAAAGAATAATAAGGAAAGTCCTTAGAAGTGGCAGTGAACCTGTAGAATCCAACAAGAGATTGGACAGAGAGGAAAATTGAAGTGTCTTCAAAAGAGAGAGTGAGAGATTGCAAAAGCCTAGAGGGAGAAAAGGTAATTCTCAGGAGAAGGTTCCAAATAGGGGATCGTGCTTACCAAAAGACTGAGTGAGGAGAGCTTAGTGAGGTAAGGTTGCAGTAAGGAGGACTTACTGTTGCAGAGGTTTGTTGCAAAGGTGTGAGGAGCTCATGGAAAGAGAGGAGCAGAAAATGACTACAGATAGTCCTAGCAGAAGTTCACAAAGAAGCCACAACAGAAGGGAAGATGCCAAAGCAAAAGGCATGAGGACGAGTCAAGAAGAGTTTGACCGAGAGAAAGCTGAGATAGATTTCCAGATTGGAATATTGATGAAGATGCTGCAGAGAAATGTTAAATACCAGAAGAATGGTTGGACCATGAGGAAAAGAGAAAAGTCGCAAAGGCTACGAGAAAGGATAAATCAACAAATGAAGTTAGATATAGTAGAATAATTGAGAAAGATTGAGAAGATATTGAGTGCTCAAGAGGAATCAGAGGAACTCGGAGAAGCAGAAGTAGAAATGGAAGTTTCCATTTGTAGACCAGAACAAGGTGAGATGTTGGGGGAAGAGGATAATGAGAGGTCAGCTGAAGGTCTCATGGACTATTGGCATAGTTCAGAACAATTCAAAGATATGCTGACAAGGAAAGCAAATGAGGCAATGAAGCCTTGTGATTTTGATTCTTATAGTTTGTGTATGTTTGCAGGATATGCAGAGGATAATGGACAGTCGGATGAAATTGTCACAAATAGGAATGAAGCTCTTGAGGTGAAGTATGATGATGAATCCCTTTTAGAAGAAGAAGGCATTGATCTATTGCAACAGAAGGAGTTCATAGATGAAATCATGTTTGGTATGAAACAATCAGATGAGGTTGATATAGACCAGCAGTCTAATGACAATTCCATAGTGGTACTACAAGAAGGTAAACCAATGAATTTGTTTAATGGAATTGATGAAAGATGCTTGCAACATGATGATGTAGAAAACAGATCAACTCAAGAGGATTTCCAGGAAAAGAATGAAGCTGAGAATGGAAATTGTGATGAACTGTTGGAGAGATTTCATAAGGAAATAGAATTCTTGGAGAGATTACTCAAGGAACCTAAAGGAGTAATGAAGCTTACAGAACATGATGGAGGAAAAGGTGTGGAAGATAGCATTAATAAATATGATGCTGAAATTAGAGAAATTGAGCAGCGATTATTTGAAGGTGAGATGAAAGATTAGGAGCAACAAGGAAGTTATGTCCTCAGAGGCATGAAGGAGACAGAAATACTAACTCAGCAAGATGAATATGGAAGTAACCATAAATTTGGAAGGAATGATCAGCTATATGAGAGTGAATTTGAGGAAGGCATTAAATTGCAGAAGTATAAAAACTGGCAGCAGAATGAAGAACCAGAAATTGGTCTGGCAGTACAAAGAAAGACAAGTGAAGACCGAAGATACAGATGGAGACTGAAGAAAAGGGTGAAGTGGAAGCTATTGCAACAGAGGTGGAATGAAAAGCTCATGAACGAGTTCAGGGAACTTGAAAAAATTCATATTGATTTGAAGTCAAAGTAAGAAAGATCCACTGAAATCCAAAAGATCTATGATGGAGGATTGGTGCTTGAAGCATCAAAAGAAAATGGAAGGTATTTTATTTTGAAAACTTAAGGTTGTTGTGTGTTTGCATGTCATATCGACTTGAGGAAAGACAAATAGTTATTGAATACTGTTGTATTAACAGATGAAGAGATGACTACTCATAGTCATATGCAGAATAAGGAGGATGACAAAACATATATTGCAGATTGTGCAGAACTTTTGAGAGAATTTCCAGATGAGATGGCAGATTTGTGGTATAAGTCGAATTTTTTGATGAGGAAGCCAGGTAAATGATTTGTGTCTATTGATTTGATTAATTTTGATGAAGATTTACATGCAGGAAAAGGGCAATGTGAAGTCAATCTGAACCAAGAAGAACAGATCGGATTAATGGAAGGTATGTTGGAATTTGAAGCAAGGAATGATGAAGTCATGAATGAGAAACGAAACGAAGAACCTGGGAAAAGGCATTTGTACATTTTAGAAATGTATATGGAAGATTATTGGCACAGAGATTATGATGTTCTAATCCAAGAACACAATCAGTTGCAAGAGAATAGTATTCAGCACATAAGAAATGAAATGGACAAAGAATTGGATGAGTTATGGAAACTCATACTACAACATTCTAGTAAAACAAATACATGACAAAAGAAGAAAGGAAGATTGGCTGGAAGAAATGGTACAGGTGAAGGGAATGGAAAATTGCAAATTAGAGTGAACAAAACAGCAGTGAAATATGTGAAAAGGATAGCAGCAGATAGTGATGCATTACAGCATAGTGGACAAAGACTTGAGGGACAAACAACAACAACAGTAACCAAGGACAAACTATCAAACCAAGTATGGGATCCAGGAGGACACAGACATGAAGTGCATGATCGGGAGATCATGGTTAATTTAAACTTTGGGAGTCTGATGCAGGAGCATCTAGACCTAGCCAGCAATGTGATGAACTGGTCACATGTTGTGGCTAAAACAGATTGAAATTCATTGATTGTCGGTCAAAAAAAATCGATTGACTGAGGAGGTTGGATTCCTCAAATAGTTTGTTATTGTAATAAATGGGAGATTAGCTTATTTTGGATTTTGAGATAGAGTTGTTAGTCTAGGTGTGCTTGAAAAGCAACGGAATAGAAGAATTCTATTCTTTCTTGGAAAAAATAGGAAACTCTGTGAGATAATTTAGGAGAATTATTCGAGAGGATAATAAATAGAGAAAAATTATAATGAGTGAGAGAGGATTCTTTTAGAGAGGTAGAATTAGCGAGATTAGAAGGGGTTTCTGTGTGGAGCGAAAAGCTCATATTTTAGGGAGGTTGTGATAGTGTGTATCAGAGTTATTGATTTCTGGAATAATTTTGAAAAGAAAAAAAACAAGGTTCTGTTTGTTTTGTTTTTGAGTATTATGAACCTAATTATATTCTATGCAATTCGAATGATAAATGGTGGAAATTCGAGTATGATGTCTGCATAATTGATTTATGGTGTGCGATCTATGTGTAATGTTATTTAACTGAAGAATTCTTGTGTTAATGTATTCCTGGCGCTGTCGATAGTAGTGAACTGAAAGAAGTTTAATGCAAAGAAAGAGCAGGAAAGATTTCATGGAATCCTAGAGAAAATTGATTCATATATAAAATGGTTTTGTAATTTGTCAGTCCGCCTGATTTATCGCATCAGAGTGAGGAGAAGTGATCCAAATCGTGCCATATAACCATAGATCCAGATGCGGAATTTTATGGATTGGGTTGATATGATATCGAATCTGAAAGATATCGCGATATTATAGGAAGGTCGTTGTTCAACTATTGTAATACAGAGACTCTGATTTCCGATTGAGGTTAAATCGGATCAGACCTATGGCAAATTGAATCGCATCAGCGCTATGGAAACTGGTCGATAATTGTAACAATCAAAATCTTTGAGAATTGCTATCGCCGATGGGCATCACATCGGCTGGATGAATGAATGTATTAGAACTAAAGTGTCAAAAGCCCAATTTGTTTGTAGAAGAGCGAACGCAGGCATGAGTAAATCATGCAAAGGATGGAGTCATCAACCGAACAGAATATATGTATGAAGACCTGTAGATGGTGCGAGTAGTATCCAATCGAAGGAAAGTCGATTGGGCAGGAGGAAAAACAACTCGTGGATCGAAGGCGTTAAAAGATTAGTACAGCGCTGAAGATTGAGTTCAAAAGAGAATTATAATGAAGCTGACTAAGTACTGAATATTTGGAGTAGAGTTGAAATGAAAATTCGAAAACCATCAACTTTGTGCAATCCATTGAAGACGCATAATATAACAGTGCGATGTTGCAGTGTTTCAGATGTATAAGTACTTGTTATTGAAAGGTGTTTGGCATGAATTTGAAGGGGTATTCATGGAGGTAAGTACATTTGTGTTAAAACTGTGGCCATATCTCTTATGGCATTGTCTGGGATAAGCATGTTGAAGACGGGTAAATTTGTGTGGGCGCACATGTATTTGTTAATTGGGCTTTTTAGAGTTTGAGTAATGATTTGAGTTTATGATGTTGAATTTGATTCTAATAAAAAAAAATCTAAGCTTGAGGTAGATTGCTGTTGCCATGAGCTTGGTATTACAGCGAAGGGAAAAAATATAATTTAACCCTGTGGTAATGTTTTAATATGCGAGCATGGAAACATACAACATTTTGGAAATAACGCTATTAGCATTATGGAAGCAGAAGAATGAATGCATTGGAAGATTAATCCGCCAAGTATGAGGCAAAGGCAAGTTTAATGATTCAGACTTGAGTTTTAAATTGGGCATTTGTTGGTGAAGTGAATTTTATATGCACAACTAATTAGATTATGGGTTTTCGAGATATCATAGCCTGCATCACGGATTCCGTAGGAGGCGGAGAAGGGTGTAAGTCACACTGGACGTGTCCTTCGTAATGTGCCATCTGTGCCTTCAATTTCTCAACTTTCTCCGAGAGATGATTTTTCCCTCTCCAAACCACGACCATCCTTTCCCGAAGTTGGCTTTGGAAGTAATGCAACTGCTCCAAGGAAGCCATCTGCACCACGTGCTCCTCTTGCTGGATGTGTTCAACAGCATCCACCCTATCCATGAGACTACCAATGAGGGTTTGGAAGTTCTCCAGGAGTGTTGGGGACCCTACCCCTCCTACGCATCCAAGTCACTCGACCCCTGTTTCTCCATGCCACCATGAGAGGCGCCACCTCTTCAACTCTTTCCCCAGCCACTTGCCCCTCCACCTTAGGTCACCACACATTTTCCATCACTGCGCGACCCAACACCCCAATTCGCACCACTGCACGACCCATCACCCCAGCTCCCTACCACTGCTCGACATGTCACCTCAACATACCCCCAGCCTTCCACCATCGTGGCCTCCTCAAGGTCCATCCAAACCCTGCCACACACTCCCTGCCACCTTCCCACTACAACTAAACGATACAGACACCAGTGTCTGGGAATTCACTCCTACAGAAGAAGAGGAGGGGCCGACCCAATGCATTCGAGGCTTCATGGTAATCTGAAGGTGGGGAGCACAGTTAAGCAACACTACACAAATAATTCTCTACATAATTGGGTGCTCCCCAAATATTTGAACCCCCAACATCACGACTAGGTAGGATCCACCCATTTCCTGGCCATCGTCATAAATGGAGCACCACCCAGGAGGAAGGTGGTTGTTTCCTACCCAAAACAAACTCACCCACAGGTTAATTCCAACAATTTCGACCAAAATGAACCACAAGCAGACAATCCTAACCCCCTTGGTCCAGAACGCAATAATAACACAGACTCCCTCAGTTCAAATCCCAATAATTTCGCCAAGGCAAACAAATACATGGCTCATGCGCCACACTTTCTCCCACTTTCTTGGTCAACGGAGGCTGTAGGTTTTAACCCTGAAAAAAAATTATTTGCAAATGAATTATTAAAGACAAAAAATAAACAATAGCAAGAGAATAAAACATAAAACAAATATACACAAATAATTTTCCCTTGGATCTCAAATGGGGACTACCAGCTTGATTTTTCATTATATTCCTTTTAGTGTTACAACACATATATATACATGTCGAAGCATTCATAAAATCCAATCGATTAACCTTGGATTAGAACATATCCGTAGTTCCCTTGACTGGATCTACAAAATACCAGAGGCCGAAAACCATCATGCCCCAAAACCATGTGCAAACCCATGCACAAAACCATAGCCAGGTCTGCCCACAGAAAAATAAGGAAAAAAAAATTCCTGGGGCATTGCCTCGGACCCCGTATAGGGGGCTACCCACCCCCTGCGAACCCTTGGATAGGGGGGTTGTCGCCCCCCTGTGACGCACCCATGCATGCAACTATTCATGGAAATAATATAACACATACCCATCATTCTCCCACTTGTTGTTTTCTTTCCACAGGGGGGCACAAGAGAGCTTGGTCATTAGTTCATCCCTGCAACACTGTAATATTCCTACTTAGCCTAAGCTAAGAGAAATATGCAATTTTGTCTCATTTTCTGTTGCATGAATAAATGAATAAAGGAGGACATGTAAAAATCCTAAAATAATGAATAAATCAATGCCCATATGAACCTGGATAAATTTGGGCTATGTAGATAAATCACTTGCAGGTGTGAAAGGGGTTTGAGCTATGAGACTGGGTCAACCTTGACCAAATCTACAGCGTTGTCTAGATACAATGCACCTCATGAAGGGACAGCGCAGTTCTATAAGGAGGCCCCTCATGTGAAAGGAGCTAACTCATAAAGGTGGTTTAAGGTTTGCAAAGGCTTTCATATATTAAAAGGAAGGGGAAGGCAGCAAGAGGGGGTTGTTGATTGTCTATATTTCTAAGTATCTTGTCTGTTTAGACAAATACCATTCTTTGTTGTTCAGTGGAGAATAGTGTTGCTTAGCACTTGGAGTTCCTATGCAGGGATTTCACCTCTTCCATTGAGGATTCTTAGAGGATTTTTTGCTGATTTGATCCACTATTAGGATTTTGGCCAAGCTCTACTTCCAAATGCAGCACATATCCAGTGAGGATTTGGTTGCTTTTGTAAGCTGCAGCAAGTGGAACTCTAGATCTGTTCAAATCTAGCTTGTATTGGAGCCTCTTCTCAGTGAGTGTGTCTTTTAACCTCCTGGAAGAGTGCATCCACTGTTTGAGCTTCAGATTTGAATCTTGGCATCAGGCCATCTCTGTTATTCAAGCTACAGTGAATTTTTCCTTGAGGAACTGCGTTATTTTTAGTGGAGGTTCTGCAGGGTGTTTTGATCCCATTTTTTATGAGAGATCTCTGGTGCTGGGCTTTGCCTTTCACTTTGGTGACCCATGGATTAGCTTGCTGATCCATGTTCTGTTAGATCTGATCCATTTCAATGTAAAATCATCTTTAGAAATTTATGAATCATTTTTCATATCTATAACTTAAAACTCAGATCTACTCTTTGTAATGCATGATTTGGTCAAAACCCCAAAGGGATCTTGTAAATAAGTCTTTCTAGATTACAGATATGAAATAGATCTGATGTTTTTCCCACAGATCCATCCTAAATTTGAGATGTAACATTCAGTTTCTGCAGCTCAAAATAACTTTGTTAAGCCATTTTGCAGTTTATATATGTGTTGCAGCCTTCTTTTCTGAAGATTCCTTGCTCTGTTGTCTCTTGTATTCTACTGTATAATGTAAGAACATCATTGTACTTCTGATTCACTACTGTATACTCATAATTTGATCATATTTAATGGCCTCTTGCTCATTCTCTCCAAGATTGCGTTATTTCTGAAGCAGTTTCTTGTGCATAGTTGCAGCCCCTCTTGTAGGGTGTTTTTCAGCTAGACTAGGTGGTGGGAGATCTGTTTACCACACCTAGTTTGATTTTTTTTTGCTCCCCTTTTGGATCTAGACTCTAGATCTGCTGATCTAAGGGATCCAATGGCTACAAACTCATCTTTGTGCATCAAACACTCAAGAGTGCGTTATTTTAACAGGCTTGTTGTGCAATCCCTATTTTGGGATATTACAGTGGTATCAAAGCTCCTTTCTTGGCACAGCCTGTGCTTTCATTGGAAAATCACAGCCATGCTACATTCAGAAGAAGATGAGCCTCTTACTTAGAGGGAGAATATGTATTAGAATATAAGCCACAAGAATTTTGATTACACCACTGAGGATCAAGACAAGGGTAAAGCCCCTGAAACTGGAAGTGATAAAGAAGGAGAAGAGTTTGCAAAAACTCTTTTGGTGGCCATGCAAGATATTGCTAGAGAGATCAAAGAGATGAGGATGGACAGGATGAGGGAATATCTTGGGATATTTCATCCTGGGGAGAGTTCTGGCATATCTCACCACTGGACTGGTCAACTAGTGAACCAGCCACAAGCTTCACAAGTTCCAAAACCCTCCACTATGCCTACCTTCTTGGTTGTGGAGAATGAAAAATCACAAGAGCAAACATCCCTTGAGGACTACTTTGTGGAATATGAATCTCAGAATCAGAGATTCAAGGACCACTTGAGTTTCCAAGAGTTTTGTCACCTCAAGGACAAGAGAAGACCAAGGCATCAGTATAGAGATGGTGGGTCCTTCCATAATCATGATAGACATCACTCTATGGGTAGATTTTTTTTCCCAAGTTTGATGGGACATCCACCATTTCTGCCAAGGCATGGGTAGAGAAGCTAGATATCTACTTTCAGTTGAAAAAGGTCGTTGAGACTAAAGCTATCAAGATTGCAACGCTGCACTTTGAAGGTGAAGCACACAATTGGTGGTTCCATGTGTTGTCTACATTAGGCCATGCCAATGTGACTACCTATTCTGAATTCAATAGAAGACTGATGGAAAGGTTTGATAGAAAGGATCCAGAGGCCCCTTTCATGATCCTTGCAAATTTTAAGCAATCGGGAAATGTAGAAACTTATATCTCTAAGTTTCTGAGGTTATCTATTATGGTTCCTAATCTATCTGCAGTAAGGAGGGTGTACATGTTCATCGATGGCTTGGATGAACCTTTGCATGGGTTGGTTAAATATACCAAACCCATCACTTTGCATGGTGGCATTGAGAGGGCTAGAGACCTCCAATATGCCTTGCCAAAAGCAAAGGCAAATTTCCAAAGCAAGGCCTCTCACCTTTCTAAAGGGAAGGAAGAAAAAGTTGCTCCTTTCAAGGAGAGCTCATTCAAGAAGCCTCTTGATATTGAAGTCAGGAGGGATCTGAGAAAAAAGAAACTATGTTTCACTTGCCAAGAGTCATGGGCACCTAGACATAGGTGTGTTGCTGGGAAGGCACACTACATTGAAGTCTTCTCAGATTTTGAGGAGGAAGAGGAAGATGATGAACCCAGGAGGGGTCATAGCGCTGATAATGTTGAGGGAGATCCCACACCATCTGGATATGGGGATGGCGCCTTCGCTCCAATGGGTGGAACTCTTGCATCTTTGAGAGAAGTGCCTAAGTACTTGACCCTGAGAGTACAAGGTTCAGTCATGAATCAAAGGGTACCTATATTGATTGATAGTGGGGCAACCCACAACTTTATTGATGCTCATCTTGTGCAGAGGAGGGAAATCCCAATTGATACTTTTGAAGGATTTTTTGTTTTGGTCCCAGGAGATAGGACAATTCAATGCATGCAATATGTCCCATCACTCTCAGTCACTATGGGGTCCTACACTTTGGTGGATCACTTTTTTGTAGTTGGCATACCAGACACCAATATCATTTTGGGTGTCCAGTGGTTGATTACATTGGGGAAAGTCACCACTGAGTAGAAAGCTTTATAGATGGAGTGGGTGGATATGAAGAGTGGTAAACCCCAAATGATCCAAGGCATGCATACTTATCCCTCACCTAGCACTTCCACACAAACAACAGAGATGGATTTGCGCAGTGAAAGCAAGGATCTCACAGTCCCTTCTCTTATGTTCATGAGGATTCTACAAGGGACATTCCTATCTAGTGGAAAACCACTTGGGAGGCCACCAGATTCAGATATTTTGGGGAAGGCCTCACAAATTTCTGCTCCAAATCTATATCCAGGGAGGATTGGAGAAATGGGAGACCAAACTACAGCATTGGAGGGCTTGGGACGACTCAAAAATGAGGGGGATCTTCTGCCTACATCACTATCACCCTCTCTCTTTCCTAAATCTGCACTGTGGGAAGAAAAGAGTGGAAGGACTAGCCTTCCAACACACATATTTGGCATGAGTGATGTCAAAGGAGAGATCAGCAGCATGACAGACACTTCCATGGATGTATCACCAGCACTGTCATTGTTGAACAGTGTGGATCTATATTGGAAATATCAACTGCTTGTAGAGTATTCCAAAGATATCCACACAGGTATGATACTAGATGACATGCAGCAAGAATAGGGCTACTTAGTCCAAGGAGGAGTCATCTATCATCATGGTAGGGACTTCTTGGCTAGAGCTTCTAAGCTCAACCAGAAGATACTACAAGAGGCACACAAAGAGTTCTCTCTCAGCCATATGCATTCAATGAGGATCTATACCCTGATCATGAGGAGATTTGATTGGAAAGGCTTGAGAGAGGAACTACACCAGCACTTTCAAGAGTGCAAGAGCTATGTGGATTTGGTATAGCCAATGTACTCTATGCCAGAGTCATTTCATCCATTTCTTCTTTCTTCTGAGAAAGGATGGGTGCCCATGCACAACTCCATGTGTATGAGGAACTTTGATGGTAAAAGATCTGATCATGTAGAGCAAACTTTATTTTCTGATTTATCACATTCTTTTTCCATGTTTTTGTAGGATATGACTCCTAAAGCGAGTGAGAGATCATGTGGATCTCATGATTGTTGGTGGGCCAATAGAAATTTTGAACATGGCCACTCCCTTGTTATGTAATGGGAGATTCCTTTTCATGATGGGTGCTTCCCAAAGGCACCTAACATACCTGACATCTTTAGCCATGTTAAGGTAACTCATGCAAAAAATGTGTGGTGGGACTGCCACTTGCCATACCTTGATCCAATGAAGGCAAGAGATGCACTGCGCTGGCATCATATGTGGGAATTTGACCCACCTCCTCAAGCTCAGATTTCTGTTTGCATATATGTAGTCTTGCTTCCATACTTGGATGATATACTTGTACTATTTATGGGATTGTATGGAGGGAGGATGGGCAGTTTGTATGTACCACATGGATTGGAACTTCTCCCTCTACCTCATACTACATGTTTTAGATGGAGAATTTCTCCAGCCATGTTTATTTCTGTTGAATTTTTTACTATTGAAGGGATGGACTGTGCACATCTTATGTTGACCTTGGAGGAACAATTCATGATGTATTGGCTTGATGAGAACTTGGCTTATGATGAGGACTTTATCATTGATGATGCCATCAATGGAGGAGAGGAAGTACTACAGCTCTCACCCTATCAGTTGCTTGAGGACAAGCAACATTTTGGAGGGGAGGACTGTAATATTCCTGCTTAGCCTAAGCTAAGAGGAATATGCAATTTTGTCTCATTTTCTGTTACATGAATAAATGAATAAAGGAGGACATGTAAAACTCCTAAAATAATGAATAAATCAATGCCCATATGAACATGGATAAATCTGGGCTACGTAAATAAATCACTTGCAGGTGTGAAAGGGGTTTGAGCTATGAGACTGGGTCAACCTTGACCAAATCTACAGCGATGTCTAGATACAATGCACCTCATGAAGGGACAGCGCAGTTCTAGAGGGATGCCCCTCATGTGAAAGGAGCTAACTCATCAAGGTGGTTTAGGGTTTGCAAAGGCTTTCATCTTATAAAAGGAAGGGGAAGGCAATAAGAGGGGGTTGTTGATTGTCTATATTTCTGAGTATCTTGTCTGTTTAGACAAATACCATTCTTTGTTGTTCAATGGAGAATAGTGCTGCTTAGCACTTGGAGTTCCTATGCAGGGATTTCACCTCTTCCATTGAGGATTCTTGGGGGATTTTTTGCTGATTTGATCCACTATCAGGCTTTGGGCCAAGCTCTACTTCCAATTGCAGCACAGATCCACTGAGGGTTTGGTTTCTTTTGTAAGTTGCAGCAAGTGGAACTCTAGATCTGTTCAGATCTATCTTGTATTGGAGCCTCTTCTCAGTGAGTGTGTCTTTTAACCTCCTGGAAGAGTGCATCCACTGTTTGAGCTTCAGATTTGAATCTTTGCATCAGGCCATCTATATTATTCAAGCTACAATGCAGTTTTCCTTGAGGAACTGCGTTATTTTTAGTGGAGGTTCTGCAGGGTGTTTTGATTCCATTTTTTATGAGAGATCTCTGGTGCTGAGCTTTGCCTTTCACTTTGGTGACCCATGGATTAGCTTGTTGATCCATGTTCTATTTAGACCTAATCCATTTCAATGTAAAATTATCTTTAGAAATTTCTGAATCATTTTGCAGATCTGCAACTTAAAACTCAGATCTACTCTTTGTAATGCATGATTTGGTCAAAACCCCAAGGGGATCTTGTAAATAAGTCTTTCTAGATTACAAATCTGAAATGGATCTAATGTTTTGCCTACAGATCTTTCCTAGATCTGAAGTGTAACATTAAACTGCTGCAGCTCCTTAAAATAATGTTTTTAAGCCATTTTGTAGTTTATATATGTGTTGCAGCCTTCTTTTCTGAAGATTTCTTGCTCTTTGTCTCCTGTATTCTATTGTATAATGTAAGAGAATCATTGTAATTCATATTTTCTGCTGTATACTCATAAGTTGATCTTATTTGATGGCCTCCTACTCATTCTTTCCAATACTGCGTTATTTATGAAGCATTTTGTTGTGCATAGTTGCAGCCCCTCTTGTAGGGTGTTTTTCGGCTAGACTAGGTGGTGGGAGATCTGTTTACCACACCTAGTTTGATTTGTTTTTGCTCCCCTTTTGGATCTAGACTCCAGATCTGCTGATCTAAGGGATCAGGGAGTACACTGACTCATACCTTAGAAATGATATTGTACAAATGTATTTTGTTCTAAATGTAAAGTTGCAATGCGTACCTTTTGTGTGTTTTGAACGTTATGGAGATCAAAATATTGCTCCATCTGTAGTATCCATGTTACAGGATCCTTTCCATCAAACTTCCTCATATCCATTTTTGGAATATGGTGGTTCTTCCCACCGACATTCGAGTTTATGAAATCATGATTAACATTTATTTTGTTCTCATCATGAGGTTCTTCTCCTATATTTCCGCCATTAGGAATCATTTCTGGTTTTAAGCTTGTCATCAAGCCTTCCATGTATGCTTTTAGATCATTCTTCATGTTTTCCATGTTGTCTTTCATGTCATCCATCTTAGCTTCCATACCCACTTCCATGCCATCCATCTTAGCTTCCATGCCATTCATCTTAGCTTGCACACCATCCATCTTAGCTTCCATGCCTTTCTTCAAACCATCCATCTTCCCTTCCACACCTTTCTTCAAAACTTCCATTTCATTTTTTGCTGCTCTCTGCGAGAGTGAAATTTGTTGCACTTGTTCTTGTAATTTTGATAGATCATGTTGCAATTCTTCATCTTCATGAGTCATGGTAGAGCCTTCTGAAGGCTTGATGGGTGTTGAATTTTTTTTAGGGGCCATTTTAGAATTCAATATTGATATCTATTCTACAATATTCCCTTGGAATCAATTCAACTTGATTCTTCAAACAAGACTTATGCAATTTGGGAAAAAAATACACACCTTTTACTAGCTTTTAGGAGCTCGATATTGAAATTGAATTATCTCTGTATTTGAAAATCTTCGATATCTGAAATTCAGCTCTGTAGTAGATCTCTGAAGCTTCTTTCAAATGCCACAGGTCTGACCTGATTTGGATTCTCAAAGACAAATTTGTGTCCAATCTCCCACAATGACCTAATTCTGGACTGGTTCAGTAGAGCGAACTTGTACGACTTGCCACGTGTCACTGTTTTGTCCTTTGTCTCTGAAATTGATAGCTCAGAAACTTCAGTCTGTGTACTTGCGACCAATTTTTACGGCACTTCAATCCAATGCCGAGAGAGAGAGTTATTGAAGTTTTCCCACGATCACCTCTTTGAGATGCAATTCAGGAGCCTGAAAAAGCACTACCTTCCACAGATCATATCTCCAAAAATATTGCGAACCAAGCTCTGAAATTTTTTGATGAATTTCCTCACGATTTCAGCTTCGCACCATATGAATTTCAGACTCTGAACCTTCGTACAAAAAAATTTATAGCGCAAATTCCACGATGACCTGTTTATGAGCTTGAAAAAATACCTAACTTCCACAGATGATATCTCCTCAAATATTGCGAACCAAGATCTGAAATTTTTAGAAAACCTTCCTCAAGATTTCAGCTTCGCACCCTAAAAATTTCAGCTTCTGAAGCTTCGTAGAAAAAAAGTTATAGAGAAAATGCCACGATGACCTGTTTGGAGCAGCGAAACCCTAGAATCCCAAAGCTCTGATACCAAATGTTGTGTAACCAGCTCCAAAGAGAGAAGAAAAGAAATATTCACGCCTTAGAAATGAGCCACTTCGAGGGGGCAACCTCCAATACATTACATGAATGAACAATTCTTGGATGATACAAATGAACAAAACCTCCTTCTATATATAGGAGTCCAGGGGGCCATAATATAATCCTAGTGGGGCCACAATGTAATCCTAGCCGACCTAACAATAATAATGTAAGGGCACAATAATAACAATATGGGGGTTACAGGGGTACAATAATAACAATAAGGGGGGCTACAATAACATAATAAGGGGCTACACTATTAATATAGGGACTTAACACAAACCCTCAGGAGTGCATTATTTTAATAGGCTTGCTGTGCAATCCCTATTTTTGGATATTACAAGCACCCATTGTTTCTCTACACCAAGAGAGATTTTGAGTGCTCACAGACTTAGTCAATGCATCTGAAACATTATTTAAAGTGTCAACCTTTACCAGCAACACATTTTTATCCTCAACCATATCTCTCACAAAGTGATATTGAACATCAATGTGCTTTGTCTTTGAATGATAAGCAGGATTCTTAGCCAAGAAAATTCCACTTTGGCTATCACAGTCTATCCTTATAGCTCACTGCACCAACCCCATACTTGAACACAATCTATGCAACCAAACTGCTTCCTTGTTTGCATGAGTGGTCATCATGTGTTCTGCCTCTGTAGTTGAAAGAGCCACTACAAACTATCTTTTACTCATCCAACTGACTGCACCTCCAAATAGGCTAAACACATACCCACTTGTAGATATTATTTTGTCAAGGTCTCCAGCCCATTCTGCATCAACAAAACCACGAATGTCCAAAACTCTGTCCAATCCTGGTCTTCCCTGGTAGCAAAAACCATAATCACTAGTGACACGCAAATATCTGAAAACCCACTTCATTGTTGTCCAATGCTCCTTCCCTAGTTTTGTCATAAACCTGCTCAATACTCCCACTTCATGTGCAGTGTCTAGTCTAGTACATACCATTGCATACATCAGGCTACCCATTGCACTTGCATATGGAACACAGGACATATCCTCCTCTTCTTATTGTGTCTTGGGACACTGTTCAACATATATATTTACACCTACAGGAATAGGAACCTTCATCAGTTTACTATCCTACATATTGAACCTTTGCAATATTGTCTCGACATACTTCCTCTGGTTTAACCAGAGCTTCCTCTTTGCCCGATCTCTCTTAATTTCCATTCCCAAATTATAGTTTGCAACACCAAGATCCTTCATGTCGAATTTCGAGAACAATTGGGTCTTCAAATCTTGGATAATTTCTTTGTCATTTGCAATCAGCAACATATCATCCATATACAACACCAAATAAATATCACAGTCACCAATTAATTTAAAATGCACATAGTGATCCTCTTTGCTTCTGGTGAAGCCAAGTCCCCTATATCGATATCAAATTTTTGATACCACATCCTTGGTGATTGTTTTAACCCATATAGAGACTTTTTTAACCTGCATACTGTTATGAAACCAGCTCCAAAAATTGAAGAAAAGAGAAATCAACACCTTATAAATAAGCCACTTCAAGGGGGAAACCTCCTTTACAATACATAAATGAACAATTCTTGGATGATACAAATGAAAAAACCTCCTTCTATATATAAGATTCCATGGGGTCACAATATAATCCTATCCAACCTAACAATAATAATGTAAGGGCACAATAAAAATAATATGGGGGTTACAGGGGTACAACAATAACAATAAGGGGGCTACACTAATAACAATAGGGGACTACACTAGTAATATAGGGACCTAACATGCCTCTCTCCTTCAAAAAAGTGTTGTTCTCAATGCTTGAGTAGCTCTGGATGCTTCTGTATAAAATTATAATCCTCACATGTAGAATCTTCAGTGGGTAAGTTCTTCCACTTGATGGGATACGCTGAAATTGATCGATTTCGTAGCTATCGAGTTATTTTTTCATGGCGCGGGTTCAGATGATTTTTCCTTCTTAAATCGAAGTTTGTTGGGTATGTATTATATTCTTTCCACGACTAAGCGAAAATTTTTTGGTCCTTAATTTAAATTTGGGTAGTCATTAGGGGAATTTTGAGGTCTAAAATGGGCCTCCTAAGGAAAATGTACAATCAAAATTCACTTTATGAGAACCAATCACATTTTAGGGGATGACATCATCCCTAATGGTTGAGGTGGCATTGTTTGAGTTAAAGGTACTTACTTTTCACATTCTCAATGGTGGATAAAAACTCATGGTTAACCATGGTAGTGCTCTAAGTACTTTTAAAGTCAAAGTAAAGTACTCATAATAAATGTGATTTCACACTTTTTGAATAAAAATATATTATTGTCATTTCATATTTCTTGAAAGAAACAATGCATATCCCTATACATTTATTATATTATATTATATTATATTATTTTTATATATTATATTAATTACATGTTATTATACAATTTAAATAATATAAATTTTAATTAATAGCATATAATATAATTAAGAATTTATAAATTTATATTTATATTTTATTTTAAGTTATTTAAGTACAAATGACAAATGCATTAGTTGTTCAATGATAATGACTTTTTCTTGAAAAGATCATTCTTATTTATAGTCACATCAATATAATTTTTTTATTAATTTTATTTTGGTACAACTTTTGAATTGAATTTAACTATGGTTACATGGATTGTGGTGCAAAAAGAGAATTGCAAATTCATAAATATTATTTTAATGGTTTAGCTATTATTTTATTATTTCCTTAGGAGGCCCATTTTAGACTTCAAAGTCCCTAATGCCGCGTCCATGTTTTTGTGCATGGTTTTGCACATGGTATTGGGGCACGATGGTTTTCGGCCCTTGGTATTTTTGTAGATCTAGTCAAGGGAACTACAGTTATGTTCTAATCTAGGGTTTATGGATTGGGGTTTATGTATGCTTCGGCATGTATATATATGTGTTGTAACACTAAAAGGAATATAATGAAAAATCAAGCTGGTCGTCCCGATTTGGGATCCAGGGGAAAATCTCTGTGTTTATCTGTTTTATGTTTTATGCTCTCGCTATTGTTTATCTTCTATTATAAGATTCGTGAGTAGATAATTTCTATTCAGGGTTAAAACCTACAAGTTAAAATATTGTTTGAACTGGAATTTTGTCACCTATAACCTTCTTTAAGCATGAAACATGGAAAACTGGATGCACTCACGAAGAAGAAGGAAGCTCTAATTTGTATTCCATAGTACCAATCTTTTGCAACACCTTGTAAGGACCATAGTACTTTGGCGATAATTTATTATCCTTCTTAGCTTCCTTGAGGGACATTTGTTTGTATGGTTGTAACCGTAAAAATACCCAGTCTCCTACATCAAAACTTCTCTCTCTGCGATGTTGATATGCCTGTTGTTTCATTTGATTTTGTGCCAAATTTAGGTTATCCTTTAAGAGTTGCAAACACCTTTTTCTTGCTTTTGAGGAGCTCAATATTGAAACTGAATTATCTTTGTGATTTCAGATCTTCAATATCTGAAATTTGGTCTTGTAGTAGCCCTTTGAATCTTCTTTCGAATGCCATGGGTTTGACCTAATTTGAATGCTTCAAGAAAACTATGTCTAATCTCCCACAATGACCTAATTATGTATTGGTTCAGTAAAGAGAACTTGTACCACATGCCATGTGTCATTGGTTCCTCCTTCAGCTCTAAAATTGATACACAAGAAATAGCATTCTATGTTATTTTGGCCAAATTTTACAGAATTATAATCCGATGCTCAAAGCGAGAGTTATGACGATTTTCCTAAGGTCACCTCTTTTAGATGAAATTCGGTAGCCTGCAAAAACCCTAAATTCCAAAGATCATATCTCAGACAATATTGTGAACCAAGATCTGAAATTTTTACATGAAGTTCCTCAGGATTTCGTCTTCTCATGGTGCAAATTTCAGATTTTGAACCTTTGTAGAAAAAAAATTTATAGCAAAAATTCCACGATGACCCATTTGGATCAGTGAAACCCTAGAATCCAAAACTCTGATACCAAAATTTATGAAACCAGCTCCAAAAATAGAAGAAAAGAGAGATCAACGCCTTAGAAATAAGCCACTTTGAGGGGGAAACCTCCTTTACATTACATAAATGAACAATTCTTGTATGACACAAATGAAAAAACCTCCTTCTATATATAAGATTCCATGGGGTCACAATAGAATCCTAGCCGACCTAACAATAATAATGTAAGGGCACAATAACAACAATATGGGGGTTACATGGGTACAACAATAACAATAAGGGGGCTACACTAACAATAATAAGGTACTACACTAGTAATATAGGGACCTAACACATACCATTTCTTTCTTACCCTTCGCAGTAAAGCCTTCAAGTTGCTTCATGTAGATCTCCTCTTCCAGATCCCCCTGAAAAAATTTTGTCTTCACATCCATCTGTTCTACCTCAAAATCAAATGCAGCAGCAACAAATAAAAGTAATCTAATATAATTAACCTTGGAAATAGGAGAAAAAAATATCACCAAAATCAATTCCCAGCACTTGGGAATAACCTTTTGCTACCAACTAAGCTTTGCATTTCTCCACCTTGCCTTCTACATTCATATTCTTCTTAAACACCCATTTTCTCATGATCCCATGCCTCATTTTTGTGCAAGGATGTCATTTCATCAACCATGGACTCCTTCCAGAGTTTTCCATCCTTTGAATCCATTGCCTCCCTCACAGTTATGGGATCATCATTAGTGATAGTTAAAAAAAAAATTTAACAAAAAGTAGATGGACTATACCTTTCAAGATGCCTTCTTTCCCGAATTGATCTTCTCACGGCTGGATTTTGTGGCTCTTCCTCTTTTGAATCTTGTTTTGTTGTAGAGTCTGATTCATCCTCCTTTAGCTCAAACTCTATCTTCTCAGGTTCCTTTGGTAGGACTTCATGTTTAAAAACATCTTTCACCTCTCTAAACACCACATCTCAGTTGTACACTACCTTCCTTGTTTCTGGGTTCCAAAGCTTGTAACCTTTTCAACCATCCTTATACCCAATAAAGATGCACCTTTCATATTTATTATCCAACTTGGCATGTTTCTCCTTTGGAACATGTATATATGCATCACATCCAAATACCCTTAGATGTGAAAGAGAGGGTTTCTTACCAGTCCATACCTCATGTGGAGTCTTATCCTCCAACGATAATGAAGGTGATATGTTAACTAGGTAACATGTTGTCTCCACTGCCTCTGCCCAGAATTATTGTCCTAATTTGTTACCACTGAGCATGCTTCTTGCATTTTCCATCAACATTCTATTAATTATTTCTGCAACTCCATTTTGCTGAGGTGTGTATGGAGTAGTCTTATGTCGTTATATACCACACTTCTTACAGAACTCTTCAAATTCCTTCTTCCAGAACTCTCCACCATTATATTTCCTCATCACCTTTATCTTCTTCTCTGTCTGGTTTTCCACCAGAGCCTTAAATTCTCTAAATCTGTCAAAGACTTCAGATTTATTCCTTAAGAAATATATTAATGTATTCCTTGAGAAGTCATCTATGAATGAAACATAGTACACAGACTTTCCCAGTGATGGAAATGACACTGGTCCAAACACATCACTGTGCACAAGCTTTAATATCTTGTTCGCCCTCATAGCACCAGAAGGAAAACTCACTCGATTCTACTTCCCATATACACAATGTTCATAGAAATCAAAATCTAGAGCACAATTAGACATACCTTCTACCATACCATTACCATGCAGTATCTGAAGTCCCTTCTCTCCAATATGTCCAAGCCTTTGATGCCATAGCATGGTCTTTTCTCCAGAGACTGCTAGGCTTTTCACTCCACTTTCAGGAAAAAAAGAACTGTTGCACTCATCAATAACAGTGTTACCCTGAAGCTTGTACAGAGTTCCAATCTGAACTCCCCACATTAATACTAGTTATCCCCAAACCATCTTGCAGTTATCTTTCTTTAACATTGTTTTTACATGTGCATCATCCATCGTGCTTACAGAAATAATATTTCTAGCCAATGCAAGAATATGAAAAACACCAAGAAGTGTTCTAATATTTCCACCTTACAGCTTCAGCTTGACTTTTCCACGTCCGAAGATTCTGGCCTTCCCATCAACCCCTAAGAAGACATCACCACCATCATATTTCTCATACTCGTAGAACCACTCCCTATTGGGAGTGAAGTGAAAGGATGCACCTGAGTCAATCAACCATGCCTCATGATCTACATGTGTATTTGAAGAAGATGCCAAATACACATCCCCACCTTCATCTGAATTGGTTTTTGCCTCTGCAAAATGAGCATCATCAAATCCATTTCCTTTCTCAGGAGCTTTAGATCTGCAGTCCTTTTTGTAGTGCCCTTCCTTTCCGCATTTATAGCGCACCTTTACAGGATTTCCTAGAGATTTAGATCTCCCTCTAGATTTAGATCTCCCACTTGAAAATTTATTTTTGTTTCTATTTTGGGACCTTCCTCGTATAGATAAGGTATCTCCATTCTGGCCCTACATATTTCTTCGTCTCATTTCCTCTAACATCAAGGCTGAGATAATTTCATCAAAATTCAAGGTAGTTGTATTGCTACCTATTGCAATAACTAGACTGTCCCACGAATCTAGTAGAGAACACAACAAATTGATGCACTTATCTTCATCTAAGATTTAAATATCAACAGATGACCACTGAATTACCATAGTATTAAAGGCGTTCATATGCTCTATCACCAAGCCTCCATCCTTAATCCTCAGGTTATATAGCTTTTTCCGCAGGAACAATTTATTCACCAGAGACTTAGATTGGTACAAAGTCTGTAACTTGACCCAAAAATTTGTTGTTGTAGCTTCCCTGGATACATTCAACAATACTGAATCTAAGATACACAACCGTATTGTGCTCTTTGCCTTCCGATCCAACTTTTCCCAATCTTCATCTGACATCGTCGTTGGTTTAGTACCCAGATCTCTGGCCCAGTCACTGATCTTTATCCACCAGCAGATCCTCCATCTTGAGATTCCACAACTCAAAACTCTAACCATTAAATTTCTTGATCTCTATCTTTCCACTCCTCACCATCTTCTTTCACCACAAGAATTGATCCCGTAGATCTCCCACTGAACAGGGTCTACAACAGGCTTGAGCAAAAAAACCCTTGGCAAAAAAGGCGTCTTGTTGAAGCCAAAATAGCTCTAATACCAAATGTAGGTTTTAACCCTGAACAGAAATTATCAGCAAACGAATTCTTAAAGACAAAAAATAAACAATACTGAGAGCATAAAACATAAAACAGATAAACACATAGATTTTTCCCTTGGATCCCAAATCGGGACTACCAACTTGATTTTTCATTATATTCCTTTTAGTGTTACAACACATATATATACATGTTGAATCATTCATAAACCCATTAACCCTGGATTAGAACATAACCTTAGTTCCCTTGATCTGATCTACGAAATACCAGGGTTCGACAACCATCATGCCCCAAAACCATGTGCAAATCCATGCACAAAACCATAGGCAGGTCCGCCCTCCGAAAAATAAGGAGAAAAAAAATTATCTGCGAACCCCTGGACATGGGGGGTTGTCGCCCCCCTATGACGCACCCGCTGCGCTCAACGTATTAGGGGAATTTTGAGGTCTAAAATGGACCTCCTAAGAAAAATGTACAATCAAAATTAGCTTTATGAGAACCAGTCACATTTTAGGGGATGACATCATCCCCAATGGTTGAGGTGGCATTGCTTGAGTTAAAGGTACTTACTTGTTACATTCTCAATGGTGGATAAAAACTCATGGTTAACCATGGTAGTGTTTTAAGTACTTTTAAAGTCATAAAGTAGAGTACTAATAATAAATGTTATTTCACACTTTTTTAATAAAATATTATTATTGTCATTTCATATTTTTTGAAAGAAATAACGCATATCCTTGCATAATCTTCATGTCTTTACACATTTATCAATAAATATTATATTATGTCATATTTTAGAATATATATATATATATATATATATATATATATATATATATATATTCCTTTAATATTATATATTATTTTTTCTTATGTTATAAATCAAATCAATTCAATATGTAATATGTAGAAATTATACATGTATGTATATCTTGGATTCACCCGATCTAACAATGTACTAAAGTTAAATATTGAATCACTTCTACAAATATTTTGCGGAATTAAAAACACAATCGTTAATCACATGAACATGAAGAAAGATCAATCACACACAACACAGATAATTTCCCAAGGAAATATTGCAGCTAAAAACCCCACTATCTTCTGTTGTATATTAAGCATGGATCATGAAAAAATTACATAAAAAACTCTTCTCATAAGAGCCCTCCAGTACATCAGCTAATTATCTCACATTGTCATATGCAAAACTAACCAACACATAGCCAATTCTCAACCTCTAGATAGCCTGCCTACCTTGCACACTCCCTGATGGTAAAGATCCTTAAAATATAGGAATTATTGCCTGCCTTGACTGCACAAGTATCATGGGCACTCCAATGGGTGTTTGCCTGCATGTGTGCAAGAATATAATCCTACAACTGATAGTCAACCTCCCTTTCACCTAGAACTCAACTCGGTCTCCACTAGATCTGACATGCATGTAGCTAATAATAGTAAATCTTGAGTTGCATGTGAGATCATTGATTGTGAATTAATTGATATTTAATTCACTTGATCTCTCACTAGTGTATCTTCAATTACAACTAGCACAACTGAGTTAAACAGTTTACAACTTGCACCAACTCATGCACCATTGCACTTCGAACTCTGTTACAACTAGAATTACTCTACATGTCCCACCAACCAACCTCTAACTCGAAATCCACTAGCTAACTGAATTTATCACTTTTAGTTTACTCATTCAAGTCCACATTGAGAATAGATTACAGTTTAATGTCCATCTTAATTAAGGGATAATAAAAATAGACATGCACCCAAAAATAGCATTGTGGGCGCCACCCTAGTTTGGGTGCTTAATGCACTAAGCGTGGGTGTTGAATCTTCTTGTTCACTCCCTCTCAAAAAGAAAGGTATTATCCTTCACCCCGATCCTGTCTCTATGGTATTCGAATTTTCTCCTGGTGAGCACCTTTGTCAGAATATATGCATCCTGATCTTCCGTGGGAATGTACTGAAGCAACATGATCCTCCTCTACACACAATCTCTGAGATGATGGTACCGGAAATCTATATGCTTGGACCTATCATGAAACACAAGATTAATTGAGAGTTTAATGCAACTTTGATTATCACAATGAATCATTGTCGGATCCATCTGAGAACCAAACAAACCAACCAAGATCTTTCTCATTCAGATAGCCTCACATGCAGCTTGACTCGTTGTGATGTATTCTGATTCCATTGAAATAAGCGCCATTGATCGTTGCTTCCTGATGTGCCCTTTCTGTCTGATGGACTTCCAACCCAATCTGCATCTGTGAAGCCATGTAAATTCCCTCAATCCATTCGTCTGTACCATAGACCATACTCTGATGTGCCCCTCAGGTATCTCAGGACATGCTTCCCTGCCTTCCAAAAGAGCTTGGTAAGCTTAACCATAGCTTGACTCAGTTGGTTAACTGTGTAGAAAATGTCTGGACTCGTGTTCACCAAATACATTTTTAGTGAACCCACTAACTGTTAGTAGACAGTGGCATCCACTACCTCTCCAAAAGTAGCATCCTCTTTCCTCCAATTTCCTAGAAGAGGAGTATCCATGGGTTTGCAACTCTCTATGTTAAAATTACCCAGTGTCTCCTTTGCATACTTGCCTTGAGACAAAAATATTTCACCATCCCGCTGCCATATTCCCAATCCAAGGAAATAATGAAGGAGGCCCATATCCTTCATTTTGAACTCCCTTGCAAGATCCTCCTTGCATGACTGTGTCATTTTCTCATCACCAATCAAAATTAGATCATCAACATAAAGAATTGTGATCAATAGGTTACCCTCAACCAAAATCTAGTATAGGTTTGCATCTGCTTCACTTTTAGTGAAGCCCAGTCCAGTGAAATAGTTTTCTATCCGAGTGTACCAAGCACGGGGTGCTTGCTTCAGCCCATACAGCAATCTTTTGAGCCTATACACATGTGACTCACTGTTGAATATTTAGAAACCTTCAATTTCCTCTATGTACACCTATTCCTCAATGATCCCATTGAGAAATGCATTTTTCACATCCATCTGATGAATGTGCCATCCCATCTGCACTGAGAGTGCAAGGACGGAACTTATGGAAGAGCACCTTACGACAGGCGCAAAAGTCTCATCATAATCTACCCCCTCGATCCTTGAGAATCCCCGGGCCACAAATCTGGCCTTGCATTTCTCCACACTCCCATCAGTAACTTTATTTACCTTGTAGATCCATCTCGATCAAACCATTGATTTGTCGACCGGTCTTGGGACTATATCCCATGCACTGTTCTTGACAATGGAGTCATACTCCTCCACCATTGCATCAACCCAGGTAGGTTTCTGCACTGCTTCCTGAAAGGAAGATGGTTCAGTCACAATATATTTGCTCATAAGAGCCATGTATCTAGTAAATCGGTCAGGAGACTGTCTCTGTCTGTGTTGTGAAGTAGGGGCTCCTACATTCTCTACAGCATCAAGTCTTAGCCTATCAGCTTTTGTGGTGCGCCTTCTGCCATTTCTGATGGATGGCTCTGCATGAGTGATTTTCTCCACTCCATGAACCTCCTCATGTGGTTGATCCACATCTTGAGACTCATCCTTGGGAACTATCAGTTCCTCCTCTGCATGCAAGTCCAACTCCCTCTCAAGGGACAACCGCATGGCTTTCTCCTCATCAAATTTTATATCCAATCGCACAACATTCATTATGTTGTTTGGAAAATACACACGATAATTATGGGTTGTTTCAGTGTACCCCACAAAAATCCCAACCTCAACAGTTGGTTCCAGCTTCTTGCTAGCGTCCTTGGTGACATGCACATAATCAGATGAGCCAAAAATCTTCAAGTGTGAAACATCTGGTTTCTTACCAATGAAAGCCTCTT
Organism: Pinus albicaulis; assembly: GCA_034641835.2. NCBI lineage: Eukaryota > Viridiplantae > Streptophyta > Pinopsida > Pinales > Pinaceae > Pinus > Pinus albicaulis. Next base: position 583,188,298 of record CM076575.1, read on the forward strand.
CAGGTGTACTCATGCTAAGTACTCTATGAGGACAACGGTTTTGCACATGTACCGTTGTATTGCATGCTTCCACCCACAAATGCATTAGTAGGCCTTAATCATGCAACATCGCTTGTGATGCACCCACAATAGTTATTTTCTTCCTCTTCGCAACCCCATTCTTCTGTGGGTTATGAGGCGCTATGAGTTCTCTTTGAATTCCTTCTTTGCTGCAGAATTTCTTGAATTCGTTAAAAATGTATTCTCCACCATTATCGCTCCTAAGAGCCTTCACTTACTTCCCTGACTCTTTCTCCACCAGTGCTTTAAACTCACATAAATTAGAAAATGTTTTATCTTTCTTTTGCATGAAGAAGATCCAACACTTACGAGAAAATTCATCAACAAAGATTACATAGTACTTATGTTTTTTTGTTGAAGCAACCAAAAAAGGATCACACACGTCTGTGTGAACTCTCTCAAGGATCCCTGAAGCTCGGTTTTCCTTCTCATGAAAGGTGGCCTTTACATATTTTCCCATAGTACATCCCTTGCATGTATCTGACTGCGCAAGTGTACCCCTGGGAAGACCAGTAGAAATCTATTGCATGACTTTCAAGGCTCCATGGTGAAGATGGCCCAATTGCCTGTGCCATAATTCGCCCTCATCCCAGCTCACCACTTGATTTTCCTTGCTCATCATTGTTGTGAAACCATCTACCTCCAACTTGTAGAGATTCTTAACTCAAATCCATATCCTCTTGGCTTGACCTGTTGTTTTATGTCGCAGGAAAGCTTTTCCATCACTAAAAACAACGTCATAGGCTCTATCCTCCAACATTGCGACTGAGACCAAATTTTTCTTTAGACCTAGTACATGCATCACATCTTTTAATTGAAATGGTTTACCTAACTCCCTCTTAAAGGTAATGGTACCAATCCCGGTAGCACTATACCGTCCGTCATCACCCATCTCAATATGCATCTGGATATATTTCTCCTCCAAGTCACTGAAAATTTCCTTATCTCCCGTCATGTGAAATGAAGCGCCACAATCAAAATACCACACAAATCCCAATGCACTAGACACCATGCATGAAATCAACGAGAATTCAAGCTCAAATTGCGAGGCAAGGGCCTCACCAGCTACAAATCCTCCAACCTTCTTGTTCTTCTTCTTTTGTGGACAGTTAGTAGCAAAATGCCCATGCTCGTGACAGTGAAAACACTTCACCTTGGACATGTCCTGCTTCTTTCCATTCTTGGACTCAGATTTTAAATGGAATTTCTTCCCATTCCCTTTCCTCGCCTTGGCAGCCAAAGCACAATCCTCTTCATCCTCATTCTTAGACGAAGATCCATCTCTGGTGTTCCGTCTGAACTCCTCCTGCACCAAATCTGACCACAATCATTCCCAATCTAGAAATATTTCCCTTCCACTGACATAGTCTTGATAACTATGCCAACTCTTAGGAAGTCCTAGGAGAGCCAATCTCACCAAATCATCATTAGCAACTATTATTACAATGCTCACAAGTTCATCCCGGCATTAGACAAACTTTGTTATGTATTTTGGAATGGTGTCGCCCTTTTCCATCTTGATCTTCCTGAGTTTATCTTTGAGTGCCAATTTCCTATGGTCACTGCTGCTTTGGAATAGATCCATAAAAGCCTTCCACATTGCATATGGGGTGGCTTTACCATGGAGTCTTGAGATAATGTGTTCTCGTACTCCCTCCAACAGGATCCTCCTCGCCTTTGCCACTTTCTTTTGCCATGCATCAAGATTTGCAGCATCGGGTTTAGGAACATCTTTGTCAATGAATTCCTTCAACCCATTTTCTTCGAGTACTGCCTCCATCATGTCCTTCCAAGCAATGTAGTTCGAGTTGCCCTCAAGTGCATACTCTAACCTCAAGCCATTGAAATCCATTTCGATCTTGAATTAGTTGTAACACCAAGAAAGTCTTTCTGCAAATTTGAATTCTATCCAGTCACAAACTCAACTCTTGCTTCACTTTTACAATTTCCTGTGCTCTGATACCATGTAGAAATTATACAACATGTATGTATATCTTGGATTCACCCGATCTAACAATGTACTAAAGTTAAATACTGAATCGCTTCTACAAATATTTTGCGGAATTAAAAACACAATCGCTAATCACATGAACATGAAGAAAGATCAATCACACACAACACAGATAATTTCTCGGGAAAGCTTGCAGCTAAAAACCCCACTGTCTTCTATTCTATATTAAGCATGGATCATGAAAAATTTACGTACAAAACTCTTCTCACAAGATCCCTCCAGTACATCAGCTAATTGTCTCACACTGTCATATGCAAAACTGACAAACACATAGCCAATTCTCATCCTCCAGACAGCTTGCCTTGCTTGCGCAATCCTTAATGGTAAATATCCCTAAAAGATAGGAATTCTTGCTTTCCTTGACCGCGGAAGTATCATGGGCACTCCAATGTGTGTTTGTCTGCATGTGTGCAAGTAGATAATCCTACAACTGATAGTCAACCTCCCTTTCACCTAGAACTCAACTAGGTCTCCGCTGGATCTGACATACATGCAGCTAATAATAGTAAATCTTCAGTTGCATGTGAGATCACTGGTTGTGAATTAATTAATATTTAATTCACTTGATCTCTTACTAATATATCTTCAGTTATAACTAGCACAACTGAGTTAAACTATTTACAACTTGCACCAACTCATGCACCATTGCACTTTGAACTTTGTTACAACTAGAATTACTCTGCATGTCCCACCAACCAACCTCTAACTCGAAATCCACTAGCTAACTGAATTTATCACTTTCATTTAACTCATTCAAGTCCACATTGAGAATAGATTACAGTTTAATGTCCATCTTAATTAAGGGATAATAAAAATAGACATGCACCCAAAATAAGCACTATGGGCCCCACCCTAGTTTGAGTGCTTAATGCATTAGGCATGGGTGTTGAATCTTCTTGTTGAATCTCAACATAATATTAAAAAAAAAAAAAAAAAAATACATAAAATAATATATTACATTTATTATATTATTTTATTTTATTTTTTATATAGTATATTAATTACGTGTTATTATATAATTTAAATAATATAAATTTTAATTAATAGTATATTATACAATTAAAAATTTATGAATTTATATTTATAATTTATTTTAAGTTATTTAAGTACAAAGTACAAATGTATTAGTTGTTCAATGATAATAAAATTTTATTGAAAAGTCCATTCTTATTTATAGTCACATCAATACAGTTTTTTTATTAATTTTATTTTGGTAAACATTTTCAATGTTATTATATAATTTAAATAATATAAATTTAATTAATAGTATATCATATAATTAAGAATTTATGAATTTATATTTATAATTTATTTTAAGTTATTTAAGTACAAATGCATTAGTTGTTCAATGATAATGACATTTTATTGAAAATCTCATTCTTATTTAAAGTCACATCAATACAATTTTTTTAATAATTTTATTTTGGTACACCTTGTCAATTGAATTTAACCATGGTTACATAGATTGTGGTGCAAAAAGTAAAATGCAAGTTCATAAATATTATTTTATTATTTCCTTAGGAGGCTCATTTTAGACCTCAAAATTCCCCTAATGGCAACGTACAGGGGGGGCTATCGCCCCCCCTATGACCCCCCTGCGCATGCAACTATTCGTGGAAATAATATAACACATACCCAACAGAGGCCACCACCTTGCAAACCAGACTCCAAACCAATTCCCAGCAACTCGTGAGGGGTTAGCCTCCTTCTTTCATGCTTTCCCAATCTCGTAAACAACCCAAATTTGCAGGCAAACGAACTCTAGGTTTCGGTCCAAAGGAACTGAAAACATCAACGTTTCACCACTATCATCTGCATTTCTTCCTCCTCCCCAATAGTCGTCTACACTCTCACCTCCATAATCGAACACAAACAAAAACTAATGTGAATGGCACTCATCTTTGAAGGATTTAACATTTTGTCACCCTTGCGGGTTAAACCGGAATTAAACTTCACACGCTCATGGATCATAAAGGCTTCCCTGCTCCCATACTAAGTTAAGTCCTGAAGGGACCATAAAGGCCAGCCCCCCCACTGATACCACTTTGTGTTATTCATGTGGATTTGCATCCACATGCATGCCCGTACAAACCCCCATTGGGGAATTATTATCATCACTTTAATCAACTTTATAGTTGGAAATTTTTGTAACTTGTTCATGAATCTATTGATTTAAGCATCATCGTGGAACACTTTCCAACGTTTGATATTGTTAAGGAAAAAATGTCTAAAAACAATTTCCATTTTGAATTCACATAAGACTCGATTATCATTTGGTGGAAGAGTGGAAGCAACTACAACTATGGAATGAATATGGGCATGTTTATCTCTTGGGACAACACTAATTTTAGTGATGTAAAATAAATTAATAGTGTGTGAAACATCATGAAGATATCATTTCGATCTATTTTTCTTTCCCAAAAATTCCTTATTTTCTTGTTTAACCACAAGGTTGTAAACAACACCATTATAATTCCCATGTCTCTTGCCACCTTAAGGTAAATAAAGAGAGTTTCATATTCCATGGTGTTTTTGGTGGTGTCAAATTCATGTAAATCTAGTGATATCCCCTCGTGGAGATGTGAAAAAAATACTAGCACCGTCACTTGATCTAAATTGTGCTCTATCAAAATGTGTCTTTCAAACATTTTTTATTTTCTTTCTCTAGTTTTTTTCACTCACGTCAAGGGTCAATGAATGTGTAAGGATAAATTAATTTCCAAATCCATTTTCCTCTACACGCACTACTTGGTTCATTGGTTCTTTGGGGTTTTCTATGTTATATCTCCTGCAAGGTTCTCTACACAATGTGACAAAGGTTCTCTTACATGTCAAAACAATAGTGTAAGATAATTTTAATTTAATATTACCACCGAAATTGATAGTCCACTTTCTAGATAGCAACATCTCCCAAGCATCAGGAACATCTATGACAATAACATCCATCAACACTTAAATATCTATGTACATAACTAATTTGACATGTAAGTCTTTTATTAGGTAACAAAACATAATTACTTTTCAATATGTACCACATGCATTCCTATAAGGTCATGTGACCCTAAGTCCCAATTGATTCACAACTTTAAGAGGTATGTCATGTTTATTGATGTGCTAGGTTCAATCATGCAATGATATGATTACAAGTCATTTGCTATCAAAATAATAAAGAAAATCTTTTGACTACCCTTTTATCTCTTATGGCTCGTGGACTCTAAAATTATTGGACGATATTCATTAACTTAATCCATGAATAATTCCTTTAGTTTCATTATTTGTTTCGAAAATTTGGCTAATTCGATGAAAGGAACTAAAAATTTCAAGTTCTACAACACATTGGTTAGGTCAAGTCATTTTTGAAGTTGTGTTCATTGAATATTTCTCTATGTTTGAGTCTTTAATGACTCATATGTTTTGTATTTGATTAATGTTTTTGGGAGCCATTTGTTGAGCTTGAATTTCATTTATTTTGGAAGGAATGGGTTGTTGTTTTCCTTTGGTATGTGTTCCATTCCTTCTTCCCTATTCTTCTCCTTGTCTCTTCTTGGGATGAAATTTCCGTATGCGTTTTAGTTATGAAATCTACATCAACACTCTGGACTTTAATTTTCCTTATTTGATTTTTATTTAAATTGAACATTTTATTTGAGCATTGCAAACATAATCATAATCATTATTTGAGTCATTTACACTATGTGAAAAATAATCATCATCTTCAAAGTTCATATGTTCAAATTCAACAGAATCTCCAAATGTTTCCTTAGTTTGTATGGGTTTTGGACATGTATTTTCTTCATGTGAATCCTAACATTTTTTACACTAGGGTAAGGTTTCATGCTCAAGCACATTATTAGTCTTGAAAGGCACCTAGAGTCTTTGATTTTAATTTTGACTTTGATTATTATTATTTGAAAGACCTATATTTCTTTGAATTCATCCACCATTTCCCCTAGGTGTATATTGAATTTATTGATATTGATTACGTTTTGAATGGCTATGTTTTGTTGAGTAAAACTAGTTTCCATACATTTGATTGCTACAGTTAATGCAATGATGAGATCAAGAATAGGATCAACAACGTTAATGGTTCTAATCTTGTTTTCAACTTTGGAAGTGGATGTTATTAAAGAATCTAAATAGTATTTTTTTCAAAAAGAAAAAAACACACATACTTTCATTAAAATGAATAGTTACATTTACATGGATTTTTATCATCCCTTTCTTATCTTGTTCTCAATCTTCCCCACACAAAAATACAATCTGGCATTTATCCTTCCCGTGTCATACATTTTTTCTTCGATTCTTCCTAGATCCATGCATTATTTCAAATATATCTTTATCTAGTATGTCAAAAGCATGTCTAATGAAAAACATCGTGTAAGCTAAACCCAAAACCAAAACCAAAAAAAATAGAATTCTAAAAATTTCAATATCATTCTTCATATGTTGATGTCCCCAGAACATTGGAGAGAGGCGTCTTCATATACCATAAATTTAATATTTCCAGGAACGCTAATGCATTTGTCTTTTGACAGCCCATCTGCAACTCAATTATGTTCCTTATAGATATGTGAAAAAAGTGATCATATTGAAAGTATTCATCAATTATATGATTCTATCCACCCAATTTGTGAGAGATGGCACCTTAAAAATTTGACTCCTTTTTCCCCAAATATATTAATCTCTTTTATTGCAAGGCAATTAGCACAAAACAATACTCCCCATAGTTCCAAAAATTCCACTCTACTATTAGTTCCTTCGCCATTGAACTAACTAAATAGATAATATCTCTCGAGCTTCATTACAATATATGCCCCATGGCCACATACTCTAAAGGATGAAGCTCCATCGAAAAAACCCATTGGATACATTTCCCATATCTCCTTTATTTGACACTGTCTACTAGGCCATTTTTCCATCTTTGGCCCAATCTCCATATAGTATACCAAAATTTTAAGACAAGTGCTTCTAATATCTGGAAAAACATGATCAAAATTCAAGATGTTTCTTTCCCTCCAAATTCCCCACAATATATAAAAGGGCAGTGTTCGAAAAATTTTGTAATTTGCAAACAAACGTGATAAGAAATCCATCATAGATGCTTGATCCCAAGAAGCATGAAACTTGAGAATTTGCATAATCCTGATCCATATTGACACTAAAAATGGAAGATATGAACCACATCATCTGATGTTGCTCTACAAAATGGGCATCTCCGCGGTCCTTGAAAACCTCTCTTCAATATATTTTCCTACCCAAGTTAGAATTTCATTGTGAATAGTCATCCAGGGAAAACAATTTAATATGAGTGGAATCATTCATTTCCATATCTTTTGAAACCATAATTCATTTTCCCTCCTGTCTTTACCCTGTGAAATGTGAGAATAGATTTCTTCAACAAAAATATGATCTTTAGAAACCCGACCATCCCATGACAAAAGATCATCATTTTGTGATAAAGAAATGCATGTTAAACTTAATTGCAGAATGTATATATCTCATTATGTAGCTAGAGTGTAGGTTTTAACCCTGTACAGAAATTATCTACAAACGAATCTTAAAAATAGAAAATAAACAATAGCGAGAGCATAAAACATAAAAAAGATATACACAGAGATTTTCCCCTAGATCCCAAATCGGGACGACCAGCTTGATTTTTCATTATATTCCTTTCAGTGTTACAACACATATATATACATGTCGAAGCATACATAAACCCCAATCAATTAACCCTAGATTAGAACATAATTTTAGTTCCCTTAACTGGATCTACAAAATACCAGGGGCTGAAAACCATCGTCCCCCAAAAACCATGTGCAAACTCATGCACAAAACCATGGGTGGGTCCGCCTATGAGTGGGTTCACACACCAAAAAAAAATTCTTGGGGCGTTGCCCTGGACCTTGACAGGGGGGGTTGCCGCCCCCCCTGTGACCCCCCTGCTGCACCCGTGGCAACGTACAGTGCATGGAGCTAATCATGGAAAGAATATAACACATACCCAACATAGAGATCCACTGAGACCAATCTCTCATGAATTTAACCAAAAAATTGACATGAAATTCGAGAGGCGATTGACATGTATATCCTTCATGAAAATAAAACCAAAGAAATGTAAAAACCTAATGAGAGTAACTGATAGGAAATTATTACTTTCCATACACTTTATAGAATCCAATCCTATCTCCACCATCAAGCCCTTTCCAACCTTCCATGTTAAATCACCCAGTAGCCAATGCTTAGTCTTCATCATACTCCTGCATATGAAATATGCAACCTTCCTTTCCTGGGCTTCGTCTCTAATCTAGGTAATACGTTGTTTATCTTGAAGATATTCGACCTGGATGATTTTTTGCCAAATACCATCTCCACTAAATTCCCTTCATAGGTTTTCAATAAGCAAAGTCGTGTTGAATCTTTCTGAATCTTTGATGTCCCAACCACCCGCATCCACCTAGAAAGTAATCACTTCTAATTGAATTAAACAAATGTTATGCTCTTCACCTATTATAGCCCATAGGAACTTCGCAATGATGTAGTTAATTCTATTCATTGTCTCTTTAGGAAATTTATATATATGCATCCAATAAATGGATATTTTTTATCATAGTAAGCCTCCCTCCCATCGAAAGCCATTTGTAAGACCAACATGTCATATTTTTCTCGAATTTTTTAACTAACCAATCCCAATCATAGATCTTATATTTGTTTGGTTTTAGATAGGAACTGAGGTATCTAAAACCTCCTTCTAAAGGAATTTACTTCACGTCAAAAATCCCGGCAATATCCTTCATCACAGCATCCCATTCTTTGATGAAAACAAAGTCGACTTACCTGTGTTCATAAAAAGACTCTAGGCTTCCCCGAAACTAGAAAGAATCTGGTGGAAATCTTACCAGTCTGAAACATATGCTTCCCCTATAAAAATAACATCATTGACAAACATCAGATGAGTCAATGATATATATCTGGACATCCTACAACATGTGATAATGCCCCTAGACCAACCCTCCTTTATCCTCCTACTAATACCATCAATAACGAGTAGAAACAAAAGAGGTGATAGAGCACACCCTTGTCTTAGACCTCTAGATGCCTTGAAAAAACCTGTAGGAAGCCCATTGATAATAGCAACAGTCTATTGATGTTAAACATGTCATTATCCAACCAACTAATCATGCACCAAATCTGATCTTATGAAGGATCAACCTTAATAATTCCCAATCTACTCTATCATAAGCCTTTATCAAGTCAATCTCCATTGAGAATAACTCCATCCGACAAGATTTTAATAGAATGGGTGCATTCTTCAGTAATGGCCATCACATCATGGATCTATCTATTTTCTAGAAAACCAAATTGTTCATGTGTTATATGCTTAGACAAAGAAGGCTTAATCCTACATACAATGATTTTGTAGATCATTTTATATACAATATTACATAAGGAAATAGGTTTATAATCAGAAAATATAGAAAGCTTTGTCGACTTCAGAATAAGAGCAATGAACGTCACATTAATCGACCCTACAATTGAACATAGGCATTTCGACTTCTTAACCATCTCCATAAGATCCACAATCATTAAATCATGTAAATGTATAAAGTTTTCCATTGGTCATCCATCTGGTCTTGGACTCTTGTCCTTGGCCAATACTTTTAGAACCTCTAATACCTCTTCATTTGAAATTGGCCTACCCAATTGTTCATTATCTGCTTTATTAACCATGGTAGAAAATAGGCTAATGATCTCCATTTGCTTGTCAAAATTACCTCTAATACCTCTTCTTTTGAAATTGGATGTTCATTATCTGCTTTATTAACCATGGTAGAAAATAGGTTAATGATCTCCAATTTCTTGTCAAAATTTATACCTTCATATGCCCTGTATTGATTGCTAAAGTATCTTACTGCTTCCCTTTGTATGTCTTTTTGAGATGTAAGGAGGTTTCCCTCCTTGTCTTTGATGGACCAAATTTATGTAAGAAGCCTTATTATGAAAGAATTAATTGTTTTTGTCCCATTCCATCACCCATTGTGTCTGCTCTTCAACCGCCATTCCTCTTCTTGAATTTTAAGGATCTCGTTCTTTCTAATCTCAAGATTTAATATCTACGTTTTGGAAGACTCGGTGGAATATTTTGGGCAGTCTGGATCAGTGCATTGATTAAATTGTAAATCGCAAAAAGCATATTTTCTTCAACTTTGCTAGCCCAATCGTGTGTGTATTCTAAAGTAGTGATGAATTTGTCTCTTAACATCAAGCCAAAGTTACCATCATAAGCATTGGTGTAGTGTAAAAGGAGTACATCATTAGGTTTTATATTTCTAGGAATATTATCAATGAATTTCTTAAATCTGTCATCAAATTCTTTCATAATGTCATTTTCTTTCATTTTTATCTCATGAATTTGAGTTAATAACACCTACCATCCTTTCTAATAGGGCATGTATTTATGAACACATCGTATAAGTCTAGCCAAATTTTAATACATCCATTGTTTACACCCCTTAACTAAACTTTATCATCTTCCTCTAAAGAGAGAAAACAATTTGTCACTAGATCTTCATGGTTTTGGGGGATTTCAACTTTTCAAATTGCATCATATAATCTAGCCAAATGATCCTCTATAGTAATCACATTGTTTCCAATGATCTTGGAAAGGTATTTTTCAAGGATGTCATGACATGGACGTTGGATTCTAGATATGTCAAGAGCTACGTAAACATTTTTCATCTGAGGAGGAAGAGCACCATGATGTGTAAGTCTTCAAATATAAACCTAAGATCTTCAATTAAGTGACCAAGGTTTGAAATTTCTAAGAGTTTGTTCTAGTTTACCCTTTTTTTTAGGTATTTTTCAAGTTTTGGATTTGAGTGAACAAGACTTTGTGGAGGAGTTCTAGTTGGATATCTTGTGAACACAATCTTACTCATTAGAGTTGTTATATAAATATAAATTTCTAAAGTTGTAGTTTAATATTTATCAAATGTTTATGAATCATGGAATTCTAAATGTGAGAAGAAATAACTTTACTCCACAGTAACGGTTCCAAAATGTTACAACAAAATCTAATACCTTCAACGTATGAAAGTCCCGAGAATAAGGTGCCAATTTGTGCAACCACGAAAGGCTACCCACTATTACCACAGTAGCACTTTCTCACTTTTTAAGTTGGTTTTTCTCCAATTCAGGGGTGTCCCCCTATTGAACATGACTAAGACCAAGTTCGTTGATGTGAATATATGAGTTGGTGGACCAATGCATTCACTTGGAATCTCATTGTAGTGTTTTTTCAATTCTAAGAGATGGTTCCCAAATCAGATTATGTCTTCTCGTGATTTCTTAATTAAAGTTAATTGGGCTTGTTTCAAATTTTAATCTCAAAAATGTTTTAATGTAACATTCTTTGAGATTCGCAAGTCAATTTAAAGAATTGAACAAGTAAATTGTTGTAAATGAAAAGTGAATGCTCAAATATTAAAGAATTAATTCCATAATTTCTATTTAAATTTTGCATTAGATTTATTTTTATTATTTTACATTTTGCATCATTTGTTATTGTTGTAATGGCTATAGACATTTTACAATGTATTATGGGAGAGATGATGGAGTGATGGGTTAGATGAGATGTAGTGAAGCATTAAATAAAAAACATAATGTCCATTCAATTACAAACGTAATAAAAAATAATAAGTAAATTCAGTTCAATTTTTTATATTGTAATTTAGTCTTTATTAAAAGAAATCAAATTTAGAAAACATTATATCATATTAAAAGACATTTAAATAATGATGATCCATATTCTATCATGGAATTTCAAAACATCATATATAAATTTAATTAATAAACATATACACTCTTTCTCATTAGTATTGATATTACGCACACATATATATAATCAATGCTATACATATCACATTAAAAAATTATAAAACATGTCAAAGAAAAATGTCAAGCACATATGCAAGTAACTATATATTTCTGTAATTATATGTATTAAAATTGTATAACATTAACAAATTATGAAGCATGTCAAAGAAAAATGCCAAGCACATATGCAAATATATCTCTGTAATTATATGTATTAAATTTTTATAACATATAAATAGTATTATTAAAAACAACATAAATCCATTTTAACTTTGAAACTATTAAACAATGACATAAATAAAAAAAATTGAGGCACAAATTTTTTCTCAAATTTTACATGCAATAATAAATTTGCATCTTAAAATATTTGATCCATCAACACTTTGTAAATCTGGAATTAAAATAGATCTATATTAATTTATTTTCAAATTTCATTTTTTAATTAATTACTCAACACTTTGTAAATCTGGAGTTAAAATAGATCTATATTAATTTATTTTCAAATTTCATTTTTTAATTAATTACTTTATATTTACATCAATTTACTCAACACTTTGTTGATCTGAAGTTAAAATAGATCTATATTAATTTATTTTTTAATTTCATTTTTTAATTAATTGCTTTATATTTACATCAATTTACTTAAACCTTAATCAATAAATCATAATAAAACTTTTACCTTGATTTAAAACCATCCTTTACGAGTCCATTTGAACGAGATTCCAAACAAATACCCTCGTCTAACAAACCTCTAAATTCACATCAACCAACTTAGACTTTGATCATTTTCTGTTTAAACGAACCTTAATCAATAAATCATAATAAAACTTTTACCTTGATTTAGAACCATCCTTTTCAAATCCATTTTAACGAGATTCCAAACAAATACACTTGTCTAACAAACTTCGTAAATTCACATCAACCAACTTAGACTTTGATCATTTTCCATAAAAACATACGATTAAATTGGAGAACCAATCTGAAGAGTCAAAAAGTGCCACTCTGATAACAATGGGTATTTTCCCGTACTTCAACAAATTAACATTTCCTACTTGAGAAGAGATTATTATAACCTGAAATAATAACACGAAAGTACATTCAAACAATAAACAATATCAAAGTATTTAAAATTTTACTATTTTAAAACCGAGATAACAATTCGGTCATGAAATATCTAAACATATCTAATCGAGAATGAAATCTTGACAGTAATATAAAGTACATTTCTATATATAAATGTTTATATTTCATTAAAAAATAAAAAACTATATATCTGAGTTATATATATATATATATATATATATATATATCGTCTATCATTTGATGAAAATAAAAAACTATATATCTGAGTTATATATATATGGTCTATCACTTGATGAAAATAAAAAACTATATGGTCTATCATTTGATGACTAGGATAACTCTATATGTGACCACATCACACAGAAATGCTAGGAACCCAACAATTAATAATTTTCAATACACATGTCACAAGCAATATCAAGTCCTAGATAGAAAGGCTCAACTTAGAGTATACCGACTTGGAGTTCCATACCCACAACGTAATCAGAAGCCTCGAATCAGTACGATAACCGCCATAATGTTTTTCGAAACTTAAGACGTTACTAATGCAATTGCTACGCTACTGTCCTCCCTGACAAGAATCACTTGTAGAGTTGTTAATGTTGTTTTCATGAAAATATGGGAAAATCCAAATGTTCCATACACGACATATACTTCATTAACAAGTTCCAAATTTTCATTTTGTCTAGGAAATATGTTTACGTTCTTCACCAAAATGACAGAAGTGACACTGTCTTTGCTTCTGTTATCAAGCTTGCTCGTTCTTTGACAATTAGGTTGTGCAGTAACAGCGGATCTACCAAGATTGAAAACATGCACGCTACATCATCCAGCTATTATCTTTGCAAGGTCTAGTTAATATATAAATGGCAAATACCTTATACAAAGGAGATACAGTCCAAAATACCAAACTTTATTCAGAATTCAAATTGCAAACAGCAATTTTTGGGGGCATCAACCACATTTGGAATGACAATGGTTATCAGTGTCGTTACCTCTTTAGAGCACTCCAAAACCATCGTGCAACCAAATAATTATTATTCTACATAAATATTAGTAAGCACTAACAGCATCGGAAGCGGGATTAGTACTCGCAGCAGTATCCCATAACTTAGTTCCACACTGGGAGTTCACCGTGCCCTTCTCATCAATGGAGAAATAAACAGTTGCAGGAATCGGAGATTTTGTGTCCACCTTCACATGCTCATAAGTGTGATCGACAACATTGGGTATATCTGTTGAATGCTTAAGTCTTGCTTTTTCTGCTCTTGACCCTATCACTTGACCCAGAATGGACGCTGCAATTGTGAAAGCCATAGCAGACTTTGGCATGTTTACAGACTTCCTCAGCATTGCAATAAAGGGAATTGCAGAATGAATAGCTATAAACCACTCCGGTGAAAATTTGTGTGTGTGTTCCCTCCAGACACCTAATGGGACATTAACAGCCATTCCCAGAAGCCCAATTGCAAGCATCTTTGCAGGTAATGGTTTTGGTCTCAAAGACTTCACTAAGGGCGTCCTTGCCAATGCAGCACGGGCTGCAACCACAGCAGGGGGACATTTTATCTTAATTCCAGGTGGGGGTTGCAAAAGTTTTGCAACCAGAGGCAAAACCTTGCTCACAGCTTGATAAGATTTGGCAATCGGACATTTCCCTGTCTCCAGCCATTCAATGCCAGTTGCCTCATGAACTTGACCCTACAACATTGCAAAATAAATCTTAGCGTTTTGATGAAATAACAAGAAGATTTTATAGAAATAGCATTTCTACAGCAAGAATAGATAATAGGTGTAAAGTAAGCCATAGAAAACAAAATTCATGAAGTTATCATCCTATAAAAGAAACTGACTGATAGCTCTAATTCAAAATAGGTTTTTTGTTCTTATTCAGATTCCTTTTAAAACAATAAGTTTTCCGAAGGTAAGACAATAAAAAATAACAGAAATACATCAGCATAAATGAAAGGAAGAATAAATGCTCATAGATGTATAATGACAAGGAAAGATAATATAGCAAATCCTCTAATGAATAATCCTAAATATCAGAAACCTGCATGTTGTAGGTGTGGCTGGGATTAAAGTTGGAGCATTAGTTACACATATTGAAGCAGAAAACTACAGGGTTACCCAATATGCCAAAGTTACCTCTTGTAATGGGTCCGACTTCTTCTTTTCACTTGTATCTCTCCTCTTTTCGTTTTTCTTGTTGTGTTTGTGCTCTGACATGAAAGAATCAAAACTGAAAGGACCCCCCAGCCCAAATGCTGATAGGCTAATAGTTGCTGCTGATGCTGCCAATGGATGAAACTTTTCACTTGCATTATTGTCTGCATTGGACAATGTCTCAGACATGTGTACCGATGACCTTCCAGAAAGTGGAACCACCCCATCATGGCCATGAAAAAGTCTGAAAGCAGTCTCAAAACTTGGTCCATCCTCAAAAATGGGACCCCGTCCACCTTTTACCTGCACATGCAACACCAACATTTTCAGGCCTGTTGGTTAAGTTAGTCACCCTAGCATAATCCCAAGTACATACAAAACAGTGACCCGAACATTCTACTACTGAACAATACCATATGGAGGAAAATTAAGAGAGGAAAATGATAATAAAGAGCTCAAGACCAATGCTAAACGTAAACAGGGCAAGGATACTGAACAATACCATATGGAGGAAAATTAAGAGAGCAAAATGATAATAAAGAGCTCAAGACCAATGCTAAAACTAAACAGGGCAAGGATCAGTTGTAGGCCCTCTACAATCTTCTTGAAAGTCCACATATGACTAGCTAAACATGTATGAGTAATGAGAACTGACATGGCATCCACTTGGTACTGTGATGGTCAAACCAGTAGATCAACTTCCAGAAGGCATAACTCTCTCATACGGACTCTGTTTTTAGTCTGCAATAGCTGGTTTTTAAGCTATCAACATGTACTAATCCATAGAGGCATTGTCGAGGCTAATGATGCCTTTTGTACGCAAAAGTGAATTTTTGGGTCCCGATCAATTTTCAATTTTGGCCCTACTCAATGATTTTTGGGATCAGTCCAATTCTTCATCGGATAAAGTAACAAAAAGAATGAAAAGAAGTATAGTAATCCACTTCAGATCAATAACTTGGGTTCATAAGCCATACAGGGTTTGGTGCCTAAACTGGGCCAAGTTGACACGGCCCAGTAAAAACACATCCCCTATGGGTCACTATCACTATATTTAAAAAGAACCAGGCAAAAGGATTCTTCAGTCAACTCGTTTTTGCCAAGTGATTACAAGGTCTGATTTGTGCACTTACAATCTCATCCACCGATGAAAATCATATGCCATTGGTGCCTCTATTGTTCATTCAACATCCTTCTTCCCTTGGTACTCTAGGTCAGGTTGTAAGAGTAAGTGTGGCATTCAACTAGTCACAGCTAGATAATTAAATATTACTGTCAAACAACTTGTCCGGGTAGTTAGATCAATCAATAGTGTTATTTTCTGCAATTGAATTATAGTATCAACTTTTAAAGAAAAACTCAAATCCTGTAATAAAGAATCCTTTTGCAACATTTGGAACAAAGCTCACTTTGGAAACCTCCCAGTACAGTACAGCTTTGAACAAAGAATTTAGCAAGAATCAATCACATGGGAATTCTGATCACACGGGGAATGCTAAAAAGGAATCTTGATACGTCTGTTTGAAGAAAGACATTTTTTGAAGACAGAAGTTGAGAATCCAATACTTTGAGGATGGGGACAGAAATAACCCTTCTTCCACAAGGCAACTCTGGCTCAAAGAAACTTAAATAAAATCTTGGAAATTAGTTGGAAAGTCCAGATCTAATGAAGGCGCTGCTACCTGCTTTAAATTATTTTTTACACATTGGCAATAAACAGATCTGACACCCAAGACCTAATTCTAAATAACATTCATGCATTTGATTTCATAGTATTAAAAAGTGAATTCAAGGATACCCGACTCAACGGAGTTACAAGGAACAGCTCACAGTTTGAAAAAGAATAAAACCGCAGGTCCAGACGGTTGCGCTGCAGACTTTTTTTCAGCAATGTGGCCTGTAGTTAACAATGATATGTTGAATGCAGTGGAGGAATCATGTTCCACTAGCAGAATGCTAAATGATCTGAATTCCATGTTCTCAGCCTTGAATCCTAAAATGGAAAATTTCTCCTACTTTGCCTAGTTAAAGCCAAAACCTTGATGGAACACTTTGTATAAACCATAACAAAAGTGATGGCCAGTAGGCTGAAACCTTTGCTTCCCTCCCATATCTCACCAGAGTAAGGAAGTCTTGTTGCAGGGAGGTAAGGATGGACAACAAGGTAATGGTTCAAGAGTTGATCCAATAATTGGAATAAAATTGGATCGGGCAAAGGCCTACAACGATGCAATTTGGCAGTTTTCAAAAAGCATTTCGGACAGATACACATTCACAGAGGATTGGGATAAATAGGTGGATAAATCAATGAATGTTTCTCCACTGTATCTTTCTCAGTTTTAGCCCATGGGTTTTGTACAAAAATCTTTGGATCCTCTATAGGTTTGAGGCACTGTTACATTTATCAGCAACATATTGCTTGTATCACAATATTTCATGAGTCATTCCTTAAGCCAATAACATCCACAACACTTATCCTGATAACCAAATTATTTTGTCTTTTAACCCTTATTTTGCAAGAGTGAGTAAGGGGAATGGGCTCCAAGACTAATGTGACTATTTTTCATCAAGCAAACAAGGGTAAACCCACTGTTTTGCCATGATTAATCTTGTGAGATACATTTGTTTTTGTTTTGATGTGAGTTTGTATCATTCTGTTGGGACAAACGACTCAGAAAAGATGTTGTATTTCCATATTGATATGTGATGTACCACTTGACATCTTATATATCAATTTTATATTAATATTTATGCAGCAATGTGTTTGTTTGATATTGTTGTTGCTTTAGATGTTTATATATATATATATATATATATATATATATATATATATATATATATTATTTAATAATTTATGTATTTTTTAAAGTTCCCCAATATTTTCCCCAACAATGGCAATAAGTTATATTTGAGGTTGTCGGTGATAAATTTCCTGAGACAATAAATGTAATGTTGGTTTGAGGCAAGGATGCCCACTTTTGGCCTTCCTTTAGGCTTTTTATGATTATGTTTGAAGCTTTAAGCATAGTAATATCTGCAACAAAGGTAATGAAAGAGTTGGAAGGCCAAAGATCACTGCAGCCCTCCCATCTGTCTCTCATTTGCAGTTAGAAGGTGATACGACGTTCTTTGGAGAGGTTCTGTCAAGGAATCAAAAAGTTTTTCATATGATTTTCAGTCTGTTTGACTTAGATTTGGGGCAAGAAATCAGGGAAGGAAAATCTAAGCACTTCTTCCTAAATGTTCCTCTAAGGTTGCACTCTGGGATCCTCAAAGTCTTGAATTCTCAAATGTCTCTTTGATAAGAAGGCCAGACCGAGGGACTGGACTGATAACACAAATAAGTTCAAGGCAAGAATTTCTTCTTGGTGAAATAGACCTTTGGCATTGGCCAGCAGAACTTGACTCACTCAATTCTATTTGCCATCCCAATTTTCTAGTGCTGAATAGTCCAAAAGGTTTCTTATCGAAGATAGAGGATCTTGTAAGGGAATATTACAGTGCAGATTGAATACTAGAGTCTGCAGTATGAAGATGACATGGAGAAAGAGGTGGATTATGACGAGCGAGAAGAGCATATTCGAGGGTTGAATTTTAGCATTGAGGAGGTAATCAAAGTGTGAAAAGGTACTAGGGCTTAAAACGATGAGCTGAACCAAAGGCAAGGAGTGGACTTTCAGAATGAAAAAACCATAGAAAGTGTGCACAAAGGGCAGCAGTGCTAATCGCATTGGATGTTCTGGGTCATAATAAGGAGTCCTTCATTGCATGGGAAGTTCTGGGTCATAATAAGGAGTCCTTCATCACATGGGAAGTTCTGGGTCATAATAAAGAGGGCAACAAATTAAGGTTTCAGCACCCCTATAATGAAAGAAAGGGACAGTCCATGAACCTGTCAGAGGTAGGAGTATCCCAGGAGGTTAATCTCTGAGGAAAGCACAAACAAGTGTTAGAAATAGGAATCAGCAATAGGGTAGAGATCCATATTCACTTCACAGAACAAAAATAATTCCCCTACATTATCTCAGCATTTACATGACCCTCATGCAAGCCAGGACTTGAGCTCAGTGCTTTATCTCAAGCTGAGCAGGGAGGTGGCGGTGTGAACAAACAGAAAAAGGAGGTAAGCGTGGGAATCAGAGGGAGTAAAAAAATGTAGAAGGCACATTTGATTGCAGAATGGTAGGGTCCACATGGTATTAGGAGAAGACATGAGTTTGGAAGAAGATTAGACACTGTCTGAAAGGGTGCTTAGAGGTAATTTATTAGGAATCTGCAAGGAAGGAATCGATCATAGGATGGATGGAAAAGAATTTGAAGGGAAAACCTTGGGTACATTCTGGAATTCCACTCCTTGATTTGGGGCTGGCTATCATTCAAATTCAAGACAGATATGGATGGAGGGAAATTTATGTAAAGAAATGGTATTGGGGTTTGTCTACCCTTTACCTCAAGTATTGGAACCAAGGTTCAACCCTAAGGTGAAAAAATTTCCCATCAGCCAGTATGAGTAATAATGCTTTGTCTTTTAATGCAGCTATGGAGCCTGGATATTCTGAAGATGATAGGGAATGGTTTGAGTAACTTATAGATGTCCAACAGGACTTCAAGAGTAAAATAGGCAGGAAAGAAATCAAAATCCTAGTAGAAATGATCTAAGGGAGGGCCCACAAGAGATAGAGAATGTGGGGATCCTGGAGATTTTTTCAAATACTGGACTACTGGCTACTGATAGAGAATGTGGGTGGGGATCCTGGAGATTTTTTCAAATACTGGACTACTGGAAGCTCCCATAAAGATGCCTGAAATATCACAACTCACGAAGTATAACATCTCTAGAAAGATTTTCTAAAAAAGAAATTTCAGTGGATAGGAAGAAAAAAGGAGCAGATCTCCCATGATCACTCAAATTCCCTAGAAAAAAGGCTTACGAAATGGCACAAAAGGGCAAATGAGGAAACTCTAGCATGGGCCGTTCAATAAACCCTGCATCGGGAATCAAAAGTAATAATAGGCATGACATCCTCAACATGGATGTCTGGAAAAAAGGTATGTCCTCTATACATTTTTAACCTTTGTCTTGCTTAAAAGGGGTGAAGAAAACAGAGTTTTTAGAAGTAGACACATAAAATAGCACTCAAAACATGGATACGGATCTGCTAGATCATATGGCTGTCATTGTTGAAGAGACTGACAAAATCCCTTAAAGGCAGATATTGAAACCAATTGGACCTCAAAGAGCAATAAGCTCATATCCAGCAGAAGAACCACCATCATTAAAAGGAGTGGATCTGTTCCAAGGGATAGAAAGGAAATCCCAGATCAGATATAAACTTAGACCTAGGAAAGAACTTATCCAAGAGGAGAGAGACAGGGTTGCGTAGGAGCGCGCCCTCCCCCCCCCCCCCCCCCTCGAACCCACTCCTGGAGCTAATGCTTAGAGAGTAATATTAATGACAAAAATCCCTATATAGATCCAAAGGTAATGACAAAGATACCTCTGGATATTAATGCTTAGAGAGTGATATTAATGCCAAAGATCCTGATTTTCCAACAAGACTCAAAAATTAGACATTTCTCGTGGCAACAAGAGACCCAAGCAATAGCTTGAGATAATAGATTTACTTGTATTTTCTAGTTTCTAGTAGTTTTTATAACTGTTGACTCTTTCATATTTATTATGATATTTTTTGTAAACAATACATGACAATTTAAGTTTGAAGTTTGAAGTTGGCAATTATAACTCATTGGTAATGAATTATGAATACGATGCTTCGTGAAAGTTGAAAGTTGCTTCATTTCATTTCATGTTAGATATTCTTTGTTGTAATGGTTACATTTAGCTTACAAGTACAACTTTGGTGATCAATGATGATAAATGTTTTTATTGAATTTTGAAAGCTTGAAACTTTAAGTTTGGTTTACCAAATGATGATATATGTTATTTATTGAATTTTGAAAGCTTGAAAATTTTAGATTGATGAATCATGAGACTCAATATGTTGTATGTTACTAACTTGTGGACGTGGTTGATGAGATTATAACTTCTAGATGATTGATGTCATTGGTTCAACCTATATTTTTATGCCTTTTATATCTAATTCATCATTCTACATGTTGTTGTTGACATATATGCATTAAAATATAAAAAATATATATATTACTTAAAATTTGATCCCGAACCGGGATCTTCTGAAAATGTCACTTCTGCTCCCAAGTAACCTTGGAGAGAGGTATTGAAGGTGGATTGACTTGAGACCTTAGATTACGACACATACTAATGTTACACAGCATTTTGTCACTATCCCTGCAATCCCCATCCCGAACATTGGAGGCTCATTTCTGTGATCAAAATAAAGTGTCATGCCTTGCAAATACCATCATTGCATCCCTTGCCATGAGCACAACATTCCTTCTGTTGGCAATTTCCTGAACAGACCATCAGAAACACCTATTTTTGCCTTGGCGTTGGTAGCCCGTTATGCCCTCGCACCAATGAGGAAGATTAACACTGGCCCCCGCGCCAGCGAGCACTCTGTCTCAATTAGCTGCCCGTGCCAATCTGTTTATGGAAAGTTTTTTAAAAATAGAGGCGAAGTTTCCATCATAACAACTTCGTGGGCGAGTCGTAGAGAGTGATTCGACTGAATAACCACGGCCTTCCTCCTTTGGCTTCTTGTTTCCACCTTTTGGGGAAACCTCCCAAGGGATAAGGCCTCCCTTCCACCATAGTAGGTATCCCAACCTCCTCCTCTCCCTCTATAAATATAGCCATCTTCCATTGATGTGCTGGCTGAACTGAACATATTGTTGCAGAAACACTGAAGAGATTTCTATTCACTTTGCTAGAAAAAGATAGAACGGAAGAGACCCTTATTGAGAGAGCTTGGGCTTGTGTC
This sequence comes from Pinus albicaulis, assembly GCA_034641835.2. NCBI lineage: Eukaryota > Viridiplantae > Streptophyta > Pinopsida > Pinales > Pinaceae > Pinus > Pinus albicaulis. Next base: position 583,210,390 of record CM076575.1, read on the forward strand.
TTCATCCCATCTGAATTCCCTGACATTCATCGAGACGCGCTTCAAATGAACCCTGTTGAAGGAGGCTGTGACGTCAAGGCTTGGTTGTAACTCTTTCTTCTATTAATACCTATGCATGACTATTGTCTGGTTCCCATTTTGCGTTGATGTATTTTATTTGATGCAATATGCTTAACCCTCCTTGACTGGTTAGTAATTATGGATGAGATTGTTGTTTCGTATGCTGCTCTTGTTTGTTGATCTTCGTGCAGGTATCCAAGCATCGTTGCGGAAGGATAGTGACCCGCCAAGACAGGAATCGAGAGGCTACCACTACAACAGCCACGACAACAGCGTTGGACTCCAGGTAGGTTGATCTACCTCGTCTATTTCATTCATTAATTAGGAACCTACACGCTAGCTTGTCTCTTTGTTACTAGACCCACTCCAAGGCTAGAGGGATCGTCTCTGTCCGCAGAGAGGATTTAACTTCATAACAAATTGGCGACTCTGCTGGCGATCAGTGTGAATTTGTCTCTTTGCCCTTGTCTAGTCGACTTCGGTCGTTTGCCTGATCGTCTGTCTTTTCTGGCTTGTTTAATTGTTTAGAGTCCTCTTGTTCAGCTCCAGAGTGTCAAGATTGACCTCTGTTCATTGGTTTTCCCATTTCCCCATAGATATCTGCCTTGGCGCGTTTTTTGATTGAACAGTCGCACCGATTGGCGCATGTTGCTTGTGTTGCAATAGCACCAACCCCTGTTTGGCACGAATTACCGCCTTACAATCGCGCCAAATCTTGTAGGGTTTGGTTTGACCTCCCTTTTGAGTTTTTGGTCAGTTTTGCTCGACTCTGGGTTGGTTTTCTGATTTGCAATTGTTTTATTGGGATTGTTTTGACTGTCGTAGGCTTGCTTTTCTCAGTTGTTCGTCCATTTTCTTATCAGTGTAGTTGATGGCCTTAGGGTTTCTAAGTGTCTTAGCTCACTGAGCCTTCTGATTGGAAGTCAAGTCTTTTGATTCTTGTCAATCTCATTCTTTGATCAATTGCGCTGAAGACTTTCTTGATCCTTTGAACATTTGTTTTGGTTGAATGATCATTTCGAGTTTCGTTTGATTCTTCTTCCCACCCCTCCAAGCATAGATCACATTGCTCGTTTGGATCGTTTCGAAAGCTTTCTCTTTGTTTGGAAGAGTGCATCATTGGTTTGAGTGCATTTTTGTGTTTGTGTTGCTTTCATCGAATCATTTAGTTTAGCTCTTTACAATCGCAATCCTCAGAACTAGTGTTTGTTTTGTTTTTTCGTGTAATTAGTGCATTGTGTGCTTCATTTCATTGAAAAATCAAAAAATTGCGTTCTTTCATTTGCATGAAAAAGGAAAAGTTATTTTGCATAACTAGTGCCTGATAAACTAGGAAAGACTTTTTCGTTTTTCGCTTGATTGTGTTAGATGCATTAGCAGATTTCTTCGTATGATTTCATTGATTGCTATTGTTTGAAAGATCTCTATCCTTCTTTTAATTAGCATTAATTGAATGGAAAATGGTGTTCATTTGCATATAGTTTGCATTTAGGAAATTCGAGATCGAAATTTGATAAGGCCTTGAAATTGAAACACTAACTCAAGATCAACTGTAAAATCAATTGAATTAACCTAAGGAAACATTGGAACCTAACGCAAACATTTTAGTGGTCTAGGCTAGAGATGTGTTATGGCGTCTTTAAACCTAGTAGTTGTCGTTCACCTTCTGGCTTTAGACAGCGCTAGTATGGACTTGTGCTCCTCGTACCATAGAGTATATAAAGGGAAACCCCATTAGGTTCAAATCCTTTATCCATAGGAATTCGAGTCTGTCGCCCTGTAACCGTGATACACCGAACACAGCATTCGGGGAGACTACCTGCACGTACGTTAAGTCCTTGGTCATTTCTCTTTCATTTGATCACCAAGGTGTATAAGGCAGTTCACGGAAACTTGGTACACCCTCTTGCCTAGATTACCCGAGTAGTCATTTCGATCTTTTCGTGACTCTTTAAAAAGTGAAAAGATCATCGAGCACTTGTCCTTTCATGCTCGTTTCAACCTGAAAGTGATAGAGTCACCTTTTGCCTGTTTCTCGACTCTTGAAATATGAAACGACAGAGTTTTGTTCCAATGTCTTAAAATATTAACTTCCCACGAAATATTCCTGGTTAAAGTTATCTTCCTTAGTGTTTTTTTATGGTTGTTTCCAATGGCAACCTTCCCGAAGTTTACCAACTAAGGAATCCCCTCAGAAGGGAATCCTGGTCCTTTTCTTGCTTTTGGAAATATTGATGCTCCTTATATGGCAACATTATCCCTGCCTGGGTTAACTGTTGGGTTGCCTGTTTGGTTATTCTCGAGCTTTGTGGTCTTGAGTATTCCGCCCTCCGTACGACTATCTCCTCCACCTAAACAGCATGTTGATTCTAAAGTGGACCTCTCCCCTTCTTCACATATTTCTTCGTCCACCTCTTCTACTTCGCCTGGTGAAAGTCTAGATTCTAGTAACCAGGTGGCTAAGAAGAAGAAGAAGTCAGATAAAAGAGAGGCCAACTCTGCGGCCATTACGCCTCAAACACTGTCCCTTGATAAACCATCCAACCTTCCTCGGAAAGTCAAATTCCCTTGCATGTTGTGCAAAGGTGACCATCTTCTTCGAGACAGCCTTGGCATTCCCAAGGTGCTTGAAGTATGGTCTGACGGCCTTCCGCTGTTGCCTTTGGCTTCTGGAAGTCATATTGGTGGCACATCTTCGACTAGTACAAATAAAACTCGTAAGAAACAAGGTAAGATTACTAATCCCTGTAATTTGTGTGAAGGGCATCATCCCATTCACCTTTGTCCGTACATGGATGAAGCCACAAGAGTGTTGGACAACCCTACTGTTTCTGCACCCTGCCTTCCGGTTGGTTACCAGAAGCTTTCTTCGAGTCCTCCGCTAGTTGATTCAACAATCGGTCAAGAGTCATCCTTGGTCGATCTCGTTTCCTCGGAAATTCAAATTCATGAATCCGTTCTCGACCAACCATTGGTCGTGGAATCGGTCGATCTGATCCCACCTATGGTTCATCAAGTATTTTCCATTGAGAGTGGATCTCATCCCCCTCACGTTCTTCTTGTTTCTTCAGATTCCTCGGACTTGGAGAAAGATTCTCCCATCCATATAGTTCAAGAAGATGCTCCTCCTGCTCCCATGATGGAGGTCCCGAAGGATACTCCTCTTGCTCCCATAACACCAGAGGATGACCATCTCATTTCTATGGTACCCCCTCCAAGAAGTTTGGTCGCTTCCTTCGATTGGAGTCGATTCGCAGGATACCGCCTTCCTTCTTATGTGCCTTTTGAGATCACAGTACAGGCCTTCAATGTAGTCGTACCCAGCACCATTATAGATGAAGGCGCTTATGTTAGAATTATGTCTTCCACTACTTGGCAAGCTTTTGGTTCTCCACCGCTTGTGCCTGTTACGCAGAATCTGTTGGCATTTAACAGAGGAACTAGTCAACTGTTAGGGATCCTTCCAAAGTTGCTGATCACTTTGGGAGGGAAAACCGTCTATATAGACGTGATGGTTGTTCCAGGCCCCTTGGATTTCAATCTACTCTTGGGGCTCGACTACGCTTATGCCATGGGTGCACTTGTCTCCTCCCTCTTTCATGTGATTTGTTTTCCGCACAAAGGTCGGATCATGAACATTGATCAGCTTTCATTCTTTGGTCCTGATGTGGCAGCTAGCCCGCCATCTTCTCTTCCTGATCTTTATCTGCCGGTTGTATCTTCCCCACCGCAGGTTAATTATGTGGCTACCTTTCCCATGCCCGCATTCAGTGATAGTGTCGTTGTGCATCGTGTGCTGGGGGCGTTGGGTCATGATTTCCAAGATGTTGTTCTCCCATCAGATGCGAACCTCTTGGAATCCATGACTTCTTATTCGACATGATGAGTTGTTCTCGAAGCACAGTGCTTTTTCTTGTGTCAAGCTCGTTAAAAAATGAAACAAGATGTCAAGGATAGTTCATCTTCTATGTCAACCTCGTTAAAAAATGAATTAGTTCATGAGGATAGTTCTTTTAATGTGTCAACCTCGTTAAAACAATGAAACACATCTTCGTTCAATTCGAGTCTTTGATCAGATCTCGTAAGATCCCAGTCGAGTCTTTCTTTGATCTCGTCAGTTGAACCTTCACTCTGTCTGCTTTTCATTTGTTATAGCTCGACTGAAGCTTGGGGAGCATGTACCTCGAATTGAGTCACCATGCTGGGGGCATGCCCGTGCCCGTTTTCAAGCATAGTTTACCTTTGTTTCAAGCTTGCGTAAAAATGAAACCAATCTCAAGCATAGTTTACTTTTATTTTCGAGCTTGCGTAAAAATGAAATCTTTTGGCTTGGTGTGCTTTGTGAACATTTTCCTGCATTTTGGGTCATTGCTTATTATGCAGATTATTCAACTGATACATTAGCTAACATTGTATTAGGCATTTGCATAATTTGTAAAAATCATCATCACATGAAAAACTCATATCAAATAGGAAGATAGATGTGTATATATATATATATATATATAGATATCGAAAAGTTTGCATCAGTGTGCACCATAAGTTTCAAAAAATATGTGTGTTGTGTTACATCCTGAGACATCATGTCTCTCAAAAAAAATGCAGAAATAAAGCCTAGGTGTCTAGTCGACATGATGATCGTGACAGCATGACACTACTCAGACAAGTCGCCTCAGCAAGTGGTGAACTCGGTGTGACACCCCTACAGTGTGTCTCTAATACGCACGAGGAACATCATCAAATCATGCATAGTCTGGGACCCCACGGGCGATTCCCTCCAAGTTGTGCACGATCTCGTCCTCCTCACCCTGAGGGGCAGCATCGAAATTGCGAGGTATTCGCCTCGCTATCGAAGACATCCCTGCAGGTCTCTCTGGGCCTACATCTGCAAATACATGGATTAATTGTCAAAACATACATACCAACAAAAAAATCATAATACTCATAAAAATTAAAAATGAGTCTTACCAAATGCTTCATCCCAATCCTCTCCTTTCGGGAGTGGGAGGTCCGAATCACCAGTGAAATCTATGCTAGCATAGGGCCATTCCTCCACGACAATCAGCTGTCGGTAGAGCCAATCAAAGAACTTCGGTCTCCAGGACATCTGTTGGCTGCCCCCTGACCTTGGCATCAAAGCTACCCATCAGGCCATCCGTGGTTCCAGTGTTGGTAGTGTCGATCGAGACTATCACCTCCTAAAGCTAAAAGATTGGTAGTCACTCCAAGAAGAATGATACCAGGATAGATCCATAACCAAACTGCTTCAATTTGGTCTTCTTGCACTTTGTCAGCTGACGTTTTATATTGATTGTTACTGCCTCTGCCCAGTTGTAGATGGTCGGTGTCAAGCACTCTACAGCAAGAAGTAGTTGTGTTTTTGTTGCTTCGTGCAGTGCTTGTGATCCCGTAGCTCGTGTGATCGTGTGTAGCACCACCTTTAGTGCTAAATCTAGGATAGTCTGAATGTCTACCTTCCCACTTTTTTATCCTTTCCGTGCCCCTGGACATACCCTGTCAATTACCATGCTCATGTTCTCCATGGTAGGCCGAGTGCCGGTCAAGATTGGTGCTGCTCCCCTCGGCAACAGTCCTGTTATGAAATAGACGTCTGAAAACATCAATCTCGAGTTCCTGATCTCGAAGAATGAATTTTTCTTGATCCTCATCCCAGACACTGATCAAGTATTGTAACAGCTCCGGTTGAGCTCTAAGGCACGGTGTCATGAAGAATTTTTTCAGTCCACAGTCTCTAAGAGCTTCCATGCATCTCTCATTATCCATGGCAAGCTCATCTTCTTCACTATGTTCCCTTTCCTTCCACTCGATCACCATTTTACTACTTTTTCACCTGCAAACATGTTCATATGGACATTATTAGCTATAAATCAAAAGCTGAAATTTGTGAAATTTTAGGCTCATAACACTTGCATTGTGAGTTTTAAAAATGTTGTGCAGTTGGCGTGACTATTTGGGAAACAGTCGCGCCAATGGGCGCGCCTTCGTTCAGGAAATCGGGTGGTTGGCGCGAGTCTGTGCCCGAAACTCGCGTCGACCGCTGTGCCCTAGTTTTCACAATTTCCCCCTCAGAAATTAAAACTGAAGGTTGCAGGTAATAAAAGAAGATTTAAAATGTGGGGAAGGATGTCGGCTCTTACCTGAAACTGACGGATTCGAGATTGGTCTGCCGAATTGCTCGCTATTGTCACAGCAAAATCGTAGTGTAAAATCGGTAACTATTGCTTCACAAGAGGTAAAGTGAAAAGTAACTGTTTTTTAACTTTTTTGGCATTTTATAACTTTTCAAAACCCTAATTAGGTTTTAAGACATGTTTTTCGACTATTACATTATGTTATTTCGAGAAATGGGTTTTACATTTGTCTCTTGTGCAGTGATAGGTCTTTAATGAGATAGCGATGAAGTAACGAGTTGTATTTTATACTTTTTAGGACTCAGTAAAAACACGAAAAAGTCACTACTGGAGTCATCTTTCAGCTCTTTTCTGACTCTCTAAAGATTGTCGAGACTCTTGTCATTTTGAACTCGTTAAATGGCTGCGAAACGATATCTACCCAGTGTACGTTTACCCCTTTTTCGGGCTGGAATAGATTATTTACGAAAAATGAATACCTTAGCCTATCGCGACTAAGAGGTTCTTTCAGATATTGTTTTCTACCTTTTCGGATCTGAGAGACTATTAACGAAAAGGGACTTGCTGGAGTTTTATTTTCCGCTTCTTTTCAAACTCTCTAAACATGAAAAGACGTCGAGTTCTCCCTTTGTCAGACTCGTTAAACCCTGATGACATCGGACATCGTCACCATGATGTTCACTCGTGTTCCTCCTTCCTATGGCTCGTAAAATGTACTAGGTTGGATTTGTCTGAAGGACAAACTTACAGCACAAGCATATGCTATCCCCTTCAAGCTTGTTTTAAAAATAATTGGGGTACTCACCAGAAATGGTGGGGGGAAATTGAACCAGTTTTTAGTTGTGTTTGCAGTATGTCGCTCTTGAACATGACACTCGTTTGCATTCATGTAGGGTTGGGGACATCTCATTTCGTCATTTTTGCCTTCACGGGTTTGGGTAATCTGTTTTGACCTCTCATCTATTATTTGCCACGTCATCATGACCTCAAATCCCTTGATGTCAAATACTGCCAAATCCAGAGTCGTGTCATCGATATGTTCAAGAGAAGTTTGCCTCTGCAGTTTCAACCTCCCTCTGATTCTCTGTTGGTCCTGATTCACTATCATCATATTCCTCTGTCTCGTGTCGATGATGTGGGAAACATTATAGCCCTCCTTCGACCAGGTCACTTCTTGTCGACTTCAGCTCATTATCTGAGAAGTTGGTCTAGAGACTCCCTACCAATACTTTGGAGCCCGCATGCCTCAATGGCAGGTTCTTCGCATTTGACAACAGGTCCACATCATTGGCCTTCAATCGGGTGATTCTACGGGTGTTCAACGCCAGATCACTGTTCACATTCTGTGGATTGTATCTGTTGTACCTTGAGAGCCATTGTCATTATTGGTGGTTTCTCTCGCGCCTATTAACAGCTTTCATTATTGGCTGCTAATCAGGTGATCTTCTTGCATGTTTGACTTCAGCTCACATGTTCGCGCGCCTATTAACAGCTTTCATTATTGGCTGGTAATCAGGTGATCTTCTTGCATGTTCGACTTCAGCTCACATATTCGCATGCTTGAATTTGTACTTGTTTGGGTCGAGATGGAGCACAAGACCCTGGGTTTTGTCTGATAAGATCCACGCTGCGGGATATTGAAGTTTATAATGACTTTATTACATGACTCTTTTGATTGGATGGTTGCGACCATACCTGAGTCTATTTGTTGATCCTTACTGTTGGAGGTTGCGTCCATACCTCGGATCTCAGTTTATATATGTACTCTATTATGGATGGCTGCGTCCATGCCACATGTTCATGTCTCAAAGATATCAGTTGTATTTGTAAATGCAAGTCTTCTGACAGCGGTGTTTGGTTTGAACACGTTCTCGTAAAGCATTTCACCCCTTCCTCTCTCTCGGACCTCATGCTTTAAGGGGCATCTGTTACACAGCATTTTGTCACTGTCCCTGCAATCCCCAGCCCGAACATTGGAGGCTCATTTCTGTGACCAAAATAAAGTGTCATGCCTTGCAAATACCATCATTGCATCCCTTGCCATGAGCACAACATTCCTTCTATTGGCAATTTCCTAAACAGACCATCAGAAACACCTATTTTTGCCTTGGCGTTGGTAGCCCGTTATGCCCTCGCGTCGATGAGGAAGATTAACACTAGCCCCCACGCCAGCTGGCGCTCTGTCTCAGTTAGCGGCCCGCGCCAATCTGTTTATGGAAAGTTTTTTAAAAATAGAGGTGAAGTTTCCATCATAACAACTTCGTGGGCGAGTCATAGAGAGTGGTTCGACTGAATAACCACGGCCTTCCTCCTTTGGCTTCTTGTTTCCACCTTTTGGGGAAACCTCCCAAGGGATAAGGCCTCCCTTTTACCATAGTAGGGATCCCAACCTTCTCCTCTCCCTCTATAAATATAGCCATCTTCCATTGATGTGCTAGCTGAACTGAACATATTGTTGCAGAAACGCTAAAGAGATTTCTATTCACTTTGCTAGAAAAAGATAGAACAGAAGAGACCCTTATTGAGAGAGCTTAGGCTTGTGTCTTTATCCCGTCTGAACTCCCTGACATTCATCGAGACGCGCTTCAACTGAACCCCACTAAAGGAGGCTGCGACGTCAAGGCTTGGTTGTTACTCATTCTTCTATTAATACATATGCATGACTATTGTCTAATTTCCATTTTGCGTTGATGTATTTTATTTGATGCAATATGCTTAACCCTCCTTGACTGGTTACTAATTATGGATGAGATTGTTGTTTCGTATGCTGCTCTTGTTTGTTGATCTTTATGCAGGTATCCAAGCATCGCTCGGAAGGATCGTGACCCGCCAAGACAGGAATTGAGAGGCGACAACTACAACAGCCATGACAACAGCGTTGGACTCCAGGTAGGTTGATCTACCTCGTCTATTTCATTCATTCATTAGGAACCTACACTCTAGCTTGTCTCTTTGTTACTAGACCCACTCCAGGGCTAGAGGGATCATCTCTGTCCACAGAGAGGATTTACCTTCATAACAATTAGGCAGAAAATTCTACGTGTCCCTAGCAAAAAAAGAGAAAAAAAAAAATAGAGGAAAAACAACCAACCATAAAAGTGGCCCTTAGAGGAATGATAGCCCTAAACAAGATGCAACCATGATTATACTGTCCCAAAATATGAGAAGAAAAGGGTTTCCCACAAGAAATGAGCCCTCAAACTAGGGCTGCGAGAGAGTGCCCCTCCTCCCCCGAATCCGCTCTTGAAGCACGCTCCGACAAAAAAAAAAATCAGTCGCTGGCTTTCTTCGCAAAGATGTTCCAAACGCAATTTGTTTTCCAAAAAAAAGATTTTTTGAGTGGGGAAGCATAACATTCAAGCCTATGGCCCTAGTATTGATATGCAATTCATGGTAATGCTAAATTCTTGAAGTAAAAGTGTCATTCTCCTTTATCTTTCATTTTCATCATCCTTTTACTTAAATTTTTAACATTACCATGAAATGAATCAGGATGGTTGAGTGGTTCTGACTTCACTGGATTTCATATGGAGAAAGTATGAATTTTAGATCTCGCTCAAAATCCAGCAAACTTGTTAGTTTTTCAAGATTTCAGGATTGGGGGGATTGCAATGTTTCTATTGGATTTTGTAATGTACTAGGGTATGGAACTCGTATTTAATCAAGAACACCAAGCCCTCTATGTACCTTGATGTTAGTGACATTAGTTTTCTAACTCCTCTATCATGACCCTACTAAAAATATACCTATTACTCGAACAAAAGATTGACTTGAGATGCTACGTTTTTTATATCTTATGTTAATGCTTAGAGGGTGATATTAATGACAAAGATCCCAAGATACTAGATAGGCAACGATTTTGATAATATGTAGGTATTTGTTGTAGCGTGATTTTTTTGGATGCTAGAGACCATCTAGGGCCTATTTGTTGATGTATTTTGGGTTCAGAGATTGGAATGCACTCAATGCTATGTTGGTTATGAGCACCCTTACATGCTATATAAATGAGAAATTGTAATTTGTTGACCTCTACTTGATGAAGATAATAACTACTAGATGAATGATGTTATATGGTTTAACCCATGTTTCTATGTTTTTTATCACTAATTCATCATTCTGCATGTTTTTGTTGACATATATGCATCAAAATATATAAAATATATATTATTTGAAATTTGCTCCCAAAATTGTTCTTGACCCAGGGGCTTTCGAAAATGTCACTTCTCGCTCCTGCTCCCAAGCAGCCATGCGTCAGAAGTTTGTTCATTAATTACAAACCAAATATTATTCTTCTTGAAGAAACATGCATTGGAAGAATAAGATAGTTTTTGTCTTAGCTTCTTGTTTGAAGCATTGATCACTTTGCTCCTTCGATTTAGAGGGGAATTCAAGGGGCTTGACAATAGGGTGGATGGAATCCTTTGAACTCGTTTCCTCATCTCGTTTTAATGCAGGTATCCATAGCGAGTTGAAGTCTAAAGAATTGGAAAAGGTTTTCACCATTATTAACCTTTATGGCCGTTGGGATAACTTCAAAAGACAAAGATGTGTAATAAATGATAATGTGATTATGGGGGGGATTTCAATTTTAAAAAATTAAGTTAGGAGGTGCTTGGAGGAAAAGTGCCAAAAAAGATTCCCTTGCAGAATACTCTATTCCATTATTTGAAGATTTGGGATCAAAAAATGTACAACCTATTCAAATATTCCCTACCAGTAGGAACTTTAGAAATGGACAAGCTGGAGTCTCTAAAAGGATAGTAAAGTTTATTGCAGTGTTATCAGAGTAAGATCGAAACCAGTGGAACCGATTGGTACAACTAGTTTAACCCCCAAATCGATCTTACCAGTGGTGCAAAACTGGAACAAGTTGGTTCGGTGTCGAACCAACCAATTTCAATACCGAACTCAATAGTAGGACCCTAGGTTTGAATATTAGGTTGCCCCACCCATAATTATTTTTCTTTTTTAATTTTCGTTTAGAGTGTCCCTGGTCATATTGTACAAAAACAACCTTTTTTCACCAAACCAGAAGGTTTCGTACAATGTGACCAAAGACACTCTAGAATCAAATTTACTTATTTTAAATTTTAAAAAAAAAAAAAAACAATAATTTATGTGTGGGCAGCCTAATCAAGCCTAGGGCCCTAATATTGTTATGCAATTAATGGTAATGTTAAATTCTTCAAATTATCCTAAACGAAGATGAAGTAGCCTATCCAACCCCATACGCTATAGTCTTGATAAAAGGGGGAAAACCCAATTATCCAATGTTGAGGGCAACATGGGGTAAATTTTGGGTCGATTGGGGCAAAAAGCCCAAATTGGGGGTGGCATTTGCAACCCCTCACATTTGAGAAACCCCATGAGGGAATCTATAAATAAAGGAGAGTTGGAATCACATTACCATCGTCAATTTGAATTGGAATATCTTTGATTTTCTTGAGCCTAAGGCTTTGAGGGTTTTAAGACCCCTTCTCTTTTGATTAGCTTCGGTGGAGGTGAACTCACCCTATCTAATCCTTTTGTCTAGTTTCGGTGAAATTGATCCCACCCTACCTAGACACCACTTATTTTCTTGTTCTAGCACAGCAAATTCATTTGGAGCAACTTAGATTTGTCTAGATTGCAAGGAAGAAAGATTTAGTGGTTATCATGTTATTGGTTTATGAGGAGCAAAGGGCAATTTTGGGATACATCTAGGCACTGAAAATTCATCTTGAACTGTGAGCAAACCTCTCTGAGGCATCAAATTTGAGCCTAGGCACAGGGCCACAAGCAACAACAAGACTGCAAGCCAAGGTCACAAGGTCGAGGACAGGGCACTGAAAAACCCTAGTTTGTTTGCCAAGATCCCATAGCAAACAACATATACATTTTGATACAACAAGTCAACCTAGATGGCTTTGAGTTGTGAATTAAAAATTTATATTGAAAAGTTATTAAAGGGAAAGGTTTTGATCCCTAAGGTTGTAGGTCCGGGTTCCCCGGAGCAGAGATTACCATCACAATTGTGCACAGTCGATTCTGAAGTAGCAGCATTCGTTCAGGAACTGGAGGTCTAGTGTAGATCAGACTATCCATGGTTTCACCTCAAACAATCAACACAGCTATCACAACAAAGGCCACTTCAATCACGGGTGGAACAAGGGAAAGCAGTGCCTAGATAAGAAATAGTTGGGCAATAAAGCTATTAAATTAGTAGACATAGGCCTGAATATATCAGTATAGATTACAATTGGTTATTTGTAGTGCAAACTAAATTACACTGGTGGATTTTTGGTTCTATGTGCAGTCAGCCCTAACTTATCATATTTGTTGAAGAATCATAATTGTTGTCGAATGATCTTATTTTCTATTAAAAATCTTTATGCTACTATTGAATGAATAATACAAATGTACTAATGTTGTATAATTCAGAATTCTTTTGACTGATTGTAACCCTAGACAAACATAGAATCCTAAGGGCTAAAATTACCCTAAGACATTACATTATTATTAATTGTTTCAAAATGTTTGAGAGTGGTTCCAACCTCATTGGATTTCATATAGAGAAAGTAGGTTTTGGGTCCCTTTCAAAATCCAGCAAACTTAACAATTTTTAGGATTTCAAGATTGGGGGGATTGCAACATTTTCATTGGATTTTGTCATGTATGAGGATATGCAACTAGCATTTAATCAAGAGCACCAATCCCTCTCTATACCTTGATGCTAGTGGCATTGACTGTTGAACTCTCATGTCACGAGTCTATTATGTCATGAGTCATGACCCTAGTAAAAACGTACCCATCACTCAAAGAATAACTTGACTTGACATGTTGAGCTTTTTCTATCTTATTTTAATGCCTACAAGGTGATATTGATAATAAAGATCCCAATATATGCAATGATTTTGATGATATGTAGGTATTTGTTGTAGTATGATTTTTTTTTGGACACTAGAGGCTATCTAGTCTGTTTGTTGATGTATTTTTTGTTCAGATATAGTTTGCACTCAGTGCTATTTTGGTTATATGCACCCTTACATGCTATATAAATGAAACCTTTTGCAAAAATTTCTATAAAGGGTTTGGATTCATATGGATGCACATGAATATATATGTTTTATTTGAATATTTTATGTATTTATTGAATTCAATAAGAAAGCAGACAGATTTTCTAAGGAGGCTTTGAATCTACAGGAAGGCAAGTTTTATGAAGCAGAATTTTCTGAGGAAGGAATGTCTTCTGAAAATACAAATCTATGTTCTGATAACATAAAGTCGCACATGAATATATATGTTTTATTTGAATATTTTATGCATTTATTGAATTCAATAAGAAAGCAGACAGATTTTCTAAGGAGGCTTTAAATCTACAGGAAGGCAAGTTTTATGAAGCAGAATTTTCTGAGGAAGGAATGTCTTCTGAAAATACAAATCTCTGTTCTGATAACATAAAATCCTAGAGATGACTACTCTTTGAATATTCAAAAAAGGTTATGTATGTCAATCTTTAGGTTGTTTCCGATTTTCTATTTTCTTTTATCTGGAAAAGATCGGGCTGCCACTGAGGACTGTATAAAGAAGCTCTAGCTTCAACATTTTTGAAAGGACAAAGAAATAAGAAAACCCAGGCTCTCGTAGTGCAAGGCTGCCAGCAAGGCACCTCTGATGTATATTTAATTTCTCCTTGCAGTATAAAATATAAGTTTTTTCCCTGGAGGAAAAAATCCTGTAAAGAATTTTCTTTGGTCTAGAGAGGAAAGAATCTTGTAAATTGCATTTAACAACCTGAAAGAAATCCTCACTTCTTAAATGAGCAGGGGTAGTTGGGATTTGGGGTCAGCTCAGAAAAGGTATGGATAAAAGTAAGCGACTAGCGGAGCATAACTCAAATGGGCTGCCAGTTCAGGAAATTAGAGAGCCTTCATGGAAAAGCCGTGACCAATCACTTGCAACTACAGCTACCATATAAGAATTTAGATTTGGATTCGGCTTTTAGTTTAATATGATTCAGGAAACATGTTGGAAAAATAGCATCCAGAAAAAATTCGAAAGTATGAATATTATTAAATGATTAATATGAAAAAGCAAATCAATGATACAAGAACATCTTGAAATGCATGCCTGAAAATGGCACTTACAGGGAGAGACCTCATAATACACCTTATTTATTGAATAGTTTGAGGTTTCCATTTTAATTTTATAATATTAATTATTATATTAAAATTTTAAAGTAAATTTCCCAAGGGGCGTAGAATAGATGGTGATGGGATGTACTGTTAAGTCACACCATGATGTGAAGGTCACCGGTACGAAACTCGGTGGGAAAAAATCCAGCCATGCTAAGGGTTGGTGTGGCCCAGGCCAGGTGTGATTTCCGGGTGATTTTGACAGCTTAGATGCCCCTAGGGGTCAAGCCTGATGTGTAATCTCTGGAGAACTCAGACAACTTTACAAAAAACATAAAAATAAAGTAAATTATTGTTTTTTCCATAAGTGGCTTTTGTACAGAGCAAATTGAACTTGAGAGGGAATTCAGTGGAATTCCCATATGGAAGTGTCTGATCTGGCCAAATTCTGCTACTATATTGGCAACCCAGTAGAAAAGCAACTCCTTCAAGAACCTTTTTTAGCCAAAGGTTCTGTATATGTCAAGTTCAGATAAACTGTGCTGGAATGCAAAAGGGAAAGGTTCATTCTCTTTTAAGGAAGGGTACATTTAAGCATTATTCAGGGAATCGGTGTAAAAAAGGACTCTTTTTGACCCAGACTTTGCAGAAAGGGATCAGTCAAAACATAGTAGCTTTTGGATGGGTAGCAATCAAAAACAAACTTCTAACCAGACTAGCCTGAACAAACATGGAGTTGCAAGTCACTCCAGAATCTACATGCAGTATGTTAATAACATGACGAAGATGCCACTCATCTCTTTCTTAATTATGTAATAGAAAAATCTCTGTGGCAATTTTGGGAAAATAATTTATCTTGCTCCAGGCCAGAGACCAACTCAATCCAGGGAATTTTCCAAAACAGGAAGTGAGCTCACTTTAAATCTAAGTTTCTAAAGTTCATATGTAGCATTCGTGCACTACTTGTTTTGTGGAATTTAAGGAGAGATGTGAACTCTGACCATTCAAAACAAAATTCTCATCACTCTTTAAATCTGAAAGAAAATTGACAAGAGCCATTGCCGAGATAACTGACATTTGGATGTGATCTCGAGACGATGAGAAAATTCCCCAGGAGTAAGGCTAGATTATGAAGGAATAGGTGCAGAATCCAATTGCAGCTTATCAACGAACAATGGAAACCTTCAAAACTAGAAACTCCAAAGGATCATGGGGCTGCAAAAGGAAAGGCATCAAAGACTGCCAATGGAGGGGTCTTGAGGAGGAGCGTAATGGGAATGCAACTGTATTTTCATGGTTATAACTTAATATACGAGTTGATATGAACACTTAGGCTGAGATAAAATCTTGAATTGGAAGGATTTAGACTTGCCTCTAGCTGGGTAAGAAAAAGATCAAGATAGAAGGTAATTTAAAAGTTATAATTATCCTGATGCAAGGTGTTCTGATCCCTTTTATCTGTGATGGTACCAATTAAGAAAGAGAAGACATTTCACCTTAACATGAGCTATCTGCAATGGTACTCGTTAGAGGGTCATATTACACGCTGGTTCAACGAAAATGGCTACAAATTTAACGCTTCCTATGAAGGAATCAATGGCCCTATAACAAATTGGGGACATCGATGTCATATGGGAGATGCCCAAATTCTCTTCAGGGACACGGGGTAGATTCCCTGGACAAGTTTGATTGCAGATTCTAGACCTTGCAGAAGTCAACTGTAAGTTCCCCTTGCACCTTTACAAACCAAATCGAATTGGACAAAATTCAAATGAAAGAATCTATTGTATTTCTAGCCTTTATGAAAAACATTGACAGGCTCAACATAGAAGACGCACTGGTTCCCCATAAACATGCAATGGCCCATGCATTTAAGCTCCTCTAATATGTGTACCAAGTGAAATGAATCTACAGGACTAAATAACAAAAGGAATACCACTCTGTTAAATCCGACTGAATTGTCGTACAAGCAGAGGTATACTTACCGGTGTCGGGAACCGTATAGGAGAAGCGAAACAAAAATTAGTTGGCTCGGTGATGTTTCTCAAGAAAGGGCACATTTGCACGCCCTGATCGATTATCCTTTGCGATGGTGCGCCATCGCCATTCCTGCCTCTTGAGAAAAAGTCCATCTTAGCCCAAATTACAAAACCGAACCCTCGTCCCAAGACCTCGAACGCGAATTTTCCTGCCGCGAATAAAAAAAAACAATTCCTTAAAAATTCATATACCCTGAAAGAAAAAATCCTAACCAAAACCCCACTTCTAACCCGCCTTAGGCATGCATTTATACAATCATATATCCAAATCAATGCAGAGTCAGGTATCATCCACAACATAAAAAGCCAAAAGAAAGAGACAATTTGGCCTCAAAATATCACAGGGTTCAATAATTTCAGGATTTTCTACCCCATAAGAACCTGAAACGTCCCGTTCGCCTGCATTTCCAACCAATTTTCGATCAAAGCATCACGGCCAACCTCCAGGAGGGGCCAAACTTCGGAGACCCCAAACATATGATAGGGTTGCAGGGAAATCTTGAAATCCTTAAACCAGGGAAACAATTTTCCGCGAAAATGCACGAAAATGAACGGTGAAAACCTCAAATTAGACATCACTCACCTCAGAACAAAGAGCTGGGGAAAGATATGGCGGACGGAGAAGTATTAATATCGCTTCCAAAGGCCGAAAGTATGCGATCTGTGTGTGTTCTCCTCGTTACAGGCGTGTGTTGCACCGCAATATCAACACAATCGAATGCGTGTGCAGTGCAAGCATTATATGATGCGGGGGCTTGCAATACTACCTACCCACATTCAAGATCGGCATTACTCACCTGCCTCCATTAAAAAAATTCTGACAAGACATTGTTGGAGCTATCCCTGGTCAAACATGTGCACAGGACATTATTTCAGCCATCCGATCTCTCTGAGTTGTCGTTATCATATGTGTTGTCATTACCGAACCGTCCAATCAAACCTACGTTAGCTGCGCTGGTAAGGGATCGGTCAACGCCGTCATCTGGTTGTTAAGCACGTGTCTTTTAGCGTCGACTCTGCACATGCGGGCCAGGAGTCCAGATGATAGACGGGGCGGGGATCACATGGGCGGTTCGTTAGTTGGTTTATATAGGCTATTTTTAGCCTCGTGGACATTAAAAATTATTTCTTTCTTTCTTCTTTCTATACATGTTATTTGAGATTTGATAATTTGTATAACTAGCAATTGCATCAGATGTTGCAAAGGAAACATCGTAAGGCATAAAATCTAGAAGAATCATAAGACATAAATTTATTAGTGTTTGATTACAAACAAAATCAAAATTAAAAGTGTAGTTCCTTATGATATCTTGTTAAGTGAAAAGGGGATGTGCTTATTGAAGCAATTTTATGGTGTGAGTCATAATGTATTTAAAAAATTGAACAAATGGAAGAGGGTAGATGGCCTAAGGTTGTGTTTAATGATATATTGTGCAAAATAAAGAAGACTTGGATGCGGAAAAATAACAAATGTTTTAGTAAATGAGGTATTTTCTTGAGCATGTGTCCCACAAATAATATAGAGATAAAAAAAATTGTTATGGATAAGTTCCACAAACATACTTGGGAGAAAGAGCTAGGGAGAAAGAAGAAGTACTACATTGAAGAGTTTAAACCCACTCATAATCATCAACAAAAAGCGGGGCCAATATTTATTGGAGAGCCAAAATTCTTATTCCTCAATTAAGGACTAATTATCATCAACTCAATTGTGAAACATGGCGCTAGAAAAAGGCCAAAAGTGATGTGGGGGGAAACAATATGTATTTTTTTCTATTCCGGAAAATTGGAAACATAAAAACATTTCATTTTTGAATGTGAGGCATTCAAAGAAAGCAGGGAAAATTATGCAAATATTCTGGTAGCTAGCTCTTGGGATAATCTATTCAGTGAAGAGTTTGTCTAGAAGCTGGGAGCATTTATTGTAAGACTCCACAGGAAAAGGGCTGAATACAAAAACCAGATGGAGAAGCAATTTGTCCCATAGGTTATTTTTAGTAAACAAAATGTCATTCAAGAAAATTAGGTACAAGGTATGACAATTTGGTTTTGAAATAGTAAATTCAACTTTTCCTAACTCTATTTTTGCATTACATTCACCGATATGAAACATGAGAATATTTGAAAAGTGTAGTTCAATCAAATCTATGGCTTTCTCAATATTGTTCATATAGGCAAGTCTTTCAATTTCCTTAGTAAGATGCAGTTTCAACTAACATTTTACATAGACCTTTAGATTGTGTAACATGTTTGTCTTGAGTTTCCAAATGTAATATATATGTGTGAGAAAGGACAATTTATGAAAAAAACAACTGAAGAGGAAACGAGAAAAGATTTCGCAATATGTGATATCGGGATGTTTAGATTTGAAATGACAAAGAACATTTTTTTTTTCTCGTTTAGACTAATCCTAATCTTTCCATTTTTTCTCCTCCCATCCCACCCACGGGTTTCGAACCGGTGACCTTACAGAACGGAGTGCCTTAACAGTGCACCCCATCACCAAATGTTCTACACCACGTGGGCTGAAATGACAAAGAACATTAGATGTCTAAAAATTCGTATTTGCAATGATGACTTACATGTATGAAATTCGGGCATGTAGATGTAAATTTTGTGCAACACCAAAAAAACAGTCAATCTACATACTAAGTTCAAGACTTATTAAGTTTATTTTAAATTATTCAAAAAAAAAATTATTACTATGACCATGGATGTAATTTGAACACTACAATATAAAATTTAGATACAAATTCTCAATCATGTTATTAAGTCCATTTTAAATTCTAAAAAAAAAAAATACAGCTTGAGTGGGCGTAATTGTTAAGAGAATGTGTTTCCTCCTAAGAGGTCAGAAGTTCAAAACAAAAGGGGGTTAGAATATGTATGCCTTCGTAAACTTAGCAGTCAAATCATTGTGTGGAGGTGGGTCCCTTATCCCACAAACAAGGGGGTCTCATACATCAATTTGGTGTATGTTTCCATGCCATCTAGTGCTCAATTCAATCCCTATGCTAATCACAATGATTCTAATGAGTTTTTAGATAATATCCATCGATATAGAAAACATCCATTCTCAATTCAATCCATATGTTAATCACGTCGATACCAATGGGTTTTGGGATAACATCCATCGATATAGAAAGGAATATCAAATAAAATATTCGTATAATAATAGAGTGAGGTTTAGAGATGATGTTATAACTAATTTATTTGCCATTTCTACATTAAAGTCTCCTAAATCCACATTTATCCCAATTTTTCAAGCATCAAAAGACTTGCAATTTAGTTTCTTTTTTGTCCTTGAATGGATAATAAACGTGAGATTAAGATGGATCTATATTGGCACTTCTTAAATTCCATGGAAAGAGATACACTAACCCCTTTCAATAATGCCTAAATTCAATAGGAAAAACTTTGATTTTTTAAAATATTGAAAAATACATTTAAAAAACAATGTTTTTTTTGAATGATAAAGATTGCATTCTTAAATATGTTATCCATACAAAAAGATTTTTATATCTTCTAAATTTCATAACAAATTAATATATATATATATAGATATAATTCCTACACTTTGATGCAAACATTGAATTAATTTTCAAGGATCGAAAGTTAGCAACAATCTAAGATTCGTAACCCATGAAAGAAGAAAGAAATGGTTTAAACTTACATTGAATTAACTTTACCAGGATCGGATAGTAGCTACTACCTAAGATTCGTAACCCATGCAGGAAGAAAAAAATGATGTAGATCAATTACGTATGCAATCCATTTCAACTACAGGTTCATCCAATTTCACATGATGTGATAAAATATTAATTTGAAGCTTTAAGGTAATGAACCTTGTTTTATGCATGGTGGGTTACTGTATTGGCCATCTCAAAAAGGTTTTTAATGGAAATTTTTTTACTCGTGTTTCTATATAGTCACTCATTGTTAGTTCCCATCATTGGCACCTCAAAAAGGTTTTGATGCAAAAGCATGTTGTGAATAATCCTAAATGAAACCTAATCTTTCATTCCCATATTCGATCCATGATCCACTTGCTAACATCTTCGATCCATCATCCACTTGCTAATAGTTACAAAGTTGACAAACGGAAAAATGAACCAGTCAAATATAATAAAGATAGCGTCTAATCAATCAGATAATCATGTCTTAATATTTTCTAAAGATACTATGGCATACAACCATAGAATCATATTTCATTCATGAATTGCATTTTAATATACACTCGCAATTTGCAATAATGGAAAGAGAACTACCAAAACAATAACATGAGCCAAAATAGTTTGCAGCTGAAATGCTATTAATACCTGAATAAATTTTTCCTAGGCACCCACGTGGTAGAATCATTGTCCACAGGAATAGTGAAAACACAATTTGTGTGCTTGCAGGTTTTACAAATCAGCAAAGGTCTCAAACTCTCCCAACCAAAAAGATTACCTAACCAAGAAGCCTAATCATAGTACATCTTACTATTTAGGTATGGCTTGGAAGAAGATGAATTATAACTATAGTCTCAAGCCGAAATATTTGAGATGTTGTACTTATACTTTGTCTCGATTGACTGGAGCCTCTGCACCTTTTCACGTGAACAATTGAACATTTCCGCATGAACATTAGGGAGGTTATACCCATGTTTGGTTATTTAACAACTTTCTTAGTGAATACAATATGTTATTTAACAATTTCCATAGTGAATGCAATATGAAAGCATGCTTGGAAAAAGTCTTACAATCATGAGTCACAAAAATTAAGTAACACAATTTTAGAAAAAAAAAAAAAAAAGAGAGAGAGACAAGCTCTGCTCCATCACCCAGATGCTCGCCACACTCAAACAACATTAAGAAGATAAAAATAATGAAAATAACTAAACATTCTGAAGACATGTAACAATCAAAGAGTGCAAGCCTCTTCAGCCTATTTCCCAACTCAAGTGGAAAGATCTGATCATGCTCCCTCCATATTATCAGTGTTTTCTGCATGGAAAGCAGGGGAACACATTCTTGTTTATGAAAGGGAAGTATAAAGAAATAAGGAATTAAATAATTCAGCTCTTCATAACAACACATCATGTTTTCAAGATGCACAGTTTAAGATAAAAGGTGAAATGAATATCTTCCCATGCACCATTGCCAATGTTTCTTTTGTTTCTAATGCAAGTGAATTAACTTTCTTCAGTTCGACAATTGAAAGTTGCAATACTTGCATAGCCAACTATTGGAACACAAGGGATGGTGATTGCTCGAATACATGATTGAGCGGGCCTTAATGTGCACAAATATAGATGCAGAAGGCAGCATAGTGGTCGCTGGTCAGTTACGTGAAGAAGCAGACACAGCTAAGGTAAGAGACATTTTGGAGCAACATGGAATAAAATAAGTTAGAGATATCTTTAATGATAAGAATCAAGATAGGATGATCCTTGCATATTCTAATTTCTAAGTGTTGGTTAAGGGTGAAAGAGAATAATATCTATTCAGGGAAAAGCAGAACTGCTCCTAATGTTCCTAGGAAAGGTTCAAGGCCTGCATAGAGCAAGGACTAGCTGGAAAGTAGAAACACCCTTCCTTCACCATAAAAGCATTGTAAAACAACCTTTGAAGGACGAGTTCATGTCAAACAATTGGGATTTACTTCTTATTAGAGTTGGATATGGAAGAAATATGGGAAGCCAAAGGAGAATTCGATGTATTAGCAGTTAGCTCATAGAGCTCTTTACTCAACAAAGGTAGCTGAAAAGTGGGCACATAAAAAGATACCAACCTCCAAAAATATAAAAGCAGATTGAAGATGATGTAGTGCATGTCTTCTGGTTCTGCAGAGACAAGAGGTCTACCAAACGGTGAAAGTTTGGGTGGAGTCTATCTATTCTTAAGAGCTCCTAGTTGGAGAACTTTTACACTGGGTAAAGCAAGATGCTCTACAACTCAAGTGGGGATGGTGGGACACATCAACAACTCAAGTGTATGACGGTGCCAAATCTTCAAAATGCAATAGGTATAAGGAATCTATACACTAGCACAGATCTATCTGACCCCAGGTTTGACAAGCACCTGCCTGCAAAGCTCAGGGACATATTGAATGGTAGATATATTAAATATTGGAATTAAATGTATACAGCCTCAAGCTTTACAACCTTATGTTGCACAAACCCAGCTTTATTACCAGCCTCTTCTTTGGGACCAGGCCCACTTGAAAAAATGGTAGGAAAAGGATGGTCGATTCTTCTAAGTTATACTACAACTATTTATGCTATATGACATGTCCATGACACAATACACTTCAATAATTAACACCTCAAGTGTGTAGCAATGGAAAATTTACACAATGCAATGGGTGTATGAAATCTGGGCACTATCATAGACCTATCTAAACCCTTATTTGACAAGCACCTCAAGGCTGCAAAGCTCGAGGACACATCAAATGGCAGATGTATCAACTATTGGAATTTAGGATATACAGCCTCGAGATTTACAACCTCATGGTAAACAAACTCATCATTATTGTGAAATCTTCTTTGGAACCAGGCCCACTTGAAAAGCTGGTAAGAAGAGGATGGATGATTACCCTGAATACACTTCAATAATTACCCTGAATTGGCAACTTAATTAAATTTTGGATAGGATGATTATAAGGTCCATGGCAGTGAAAGATGGCTCAACAGTGACATACTTTCCTAATGGTTAAATTTCGTCCACCACTAATGGCTTTCCACGGTTTAGTGCATGGAACAAGCTTAAAAAATCATAAATTGGGTACTGCTTAAAACTTTCGACAGTAGTAGAATATTTCTAAGAGGCAAGAACAATAGGTATACTACAAGAAGCGTTTAAATGCGGGCTCTTAGAAAAACAAAGTAGAAATTACTAACCATGTAGTTGGGCGCATCTGAATCTTTGCACATTGTCTAAGGATCACCAATATTCAGATTCACTGACATGTTAGCTGCCCAATTGATGTATAATGCCCCCTTTGCTCCGAAATAATCGGCAATTTTTCCATATCCGTTTTCTATCTGCAACAACCATTAGAACGATAATTAGCAGTGTAGCAAGATACGTGATCAATGAATATGCTTAGCATTGTAACAGTAGGATACGTAATCAATAAATACAAGCCTTACATATTCAAGCCTCAAGGAAAGAATAAATTACTAAACTTACAATTATGAAATCTTGAAGTAGACAAGAGTGGACCATTTTAGGACCCTTAAGAAAGGAATGTTTCAATAGTGTCTTAAGATTAGCAGTAGTCTGCGGTAGCAGTAAAATGCTTATGGCGGTTGCCAAGTCAGATACCTTGAGAAGCCCTTCCTCCATATCCTTCTCTTCCAAACAAACTCCGGCAGCAACAATGGTCAACTTCTGAATTACATCTGGGTAAGCTGCAAAACCACCATAACTTACTCCCACAACATGGAAGCATTTTCGCTGGTGCCTTACTGTCTGAGACATGGCCTATTTTCCTCTGAGTCTAGACCATTTTCCTCTGTTTCCAGCAGGTGCAAGAAATCTCCTTCCATAGCGTTGCCTCTTATGTGGTGATATAGTAGCAGGGGGAGACATGTTATTGTATGAACTTTTCATAGCTTGGGACATACAATCTGGAATTGAGTTAGTGATAATTGGCGTCGTGTCTACTGGAGGAAGTAAGACATGTATAGCTGATCCAAAACAAATATGGCTTGGAGATGACGACACTGGTGAGAAAGATTTATTTCCATCGTCTGTATGATTCTTTTGCTCCAGTGGACTTCCAGTAACTGCAGAAGAAGCTACCGAGCATGATGTCAAAGAGCTTATCGTATGATGTTCCCCTGAATTGGTCTCATTTGACACCGGCGATAATGGTTGCAATTGAATTCCCACTTAGGGAAGAAAAAGGAAAAACTCAGTTAGTCACTATTTTTCTTTCAGTGGGGCAAATATCCAAATCATAGGAAGACCATGCCGAAGGAGAAGCTCAGTGTACAATCACTAATCATGCCAGGGTAACAAAGATATTTATATTGGTATGTATTGGAAATTGTAACATTACACCCTAATATGAAGAAAATGTATCTTGCTCATCTTTGTACCATGTATTCATGTTTAGCTCTTTTTGTTAGTTCTCTGTATTTCAGATTGGGTAAGAGGATAAATCTGTATTACAGTGACATTTGCCTTGCAGGCCACATGATAGAGTTTCTCTCAACTGCCCTTCGTTCTTTCCTAGTATTATAATATCTTCACTTTTCTTTTCAACCTAAGCCGAAATAAAGATAACTTGAAATAAGAAGACAAGACGCAAGACAAAATGCCAAAGTATTTTGAAACTCACAGGAGGTTGTGACTGGTTGATTCCAGGACTCTTGACGGTAACATTTCCTGCAAGTTTCTGTGGTTCGAAGCTGCCAGAATCCTTCTCCCCCTTACCACTGCTAGCATTATTTTCTTGTCTGGAAGGATCCTCTGCAACGGTATTGCTTTCTTTACCCCAAGGTTTTGTCCAATCCATTCTATTCCAAGCAGAACCCATGTTCTATGTAGACTTAGTTGAACCAATAACAACATTGGTTGGCAATGGAAAGGCATCATCAGAATGACCTAGTTTACTAGATTTTGTACCAAGACGTAGATCCATTCCAAAATTCTTACCCCATGAGGATGTAATGCCGCTTGATTGCCATGCAGAACTTTTTGAAGGTGATTGAAATGGCCCTTTCAAAGGAACCAAATGCCGAGAGCCACCAGCCCTTAATATACTATTAACTCCTCCCTTCAATGCCTGCTCGTTATTCTTTAACCCAGAGTCAATGCCGAACACTTTAAAGTTTTTGGCACCCTTTTTGTCTACAAAATTGTGTATTTTTGGTGACTCCTCCTTTTCATTCTCACCCTTTTTATCCAAATCTCCCTTCTTTTCATGCTCTTTTTCCTGCTTCCTCACTTCCTCTCCTTCAGCCAGCGGTTTATCCTTCCCCGTTCCTTTCTCTTTTTCCTTTACCCTATCCTGTCGTCTTCTTTCCACCTCCCTCTCCCGCCTAATTTCCCACTCACTCTGCGCAGCTTCTTCTTCTTCAGCCTCCCTCAACCTCCTCCTTTCCTCTACCAATCGTGCAACCTCTTCTCTCTGCTTCCTCTCCTCCTCCTCCTTCATCTCCTTCTCTAACCTAGCCAATCTCTTCTCTTCAGCCTTCCTCCGGGCTTTTTCCCCCTTTGTCCCTTGAGAATTGCATCCTTCTTCACTCTTCCTTGAGCAGGCCTTCACACCGGAACTCAAGCCCTCTTCGTCCCCCAAAGAGTCCCTTCTAAATACCCTTCTCCAAACCCACCTGATCCAGAAGAAGCCTAATCCTACAATTCTCAGAAAGAAAATAACAACTCTGGGATACATCTTGCAAGCCGAACACTGCTCCGTTCCCCCAAAAACATCACCAAGCACATTCCCATTGCTGCCCAAACAATCTGTCGTTCCCCTGAGCCAGGAATCGCTCACTGACCACTCCTTAGGCCAGCCCTTCCCATTCCATGCCTTGGTATTCTTCCCTCCATAGAGGCTTGCAACAGGGATGCCAATTTGCGTAATACCGTCTTTGATCACAACGTCGTTAGACTGGATTCTGGGACCAGCAATACCAGGTGCAATACCCAGTATATCCAAAACCAGCCGCCACGAAACATGCCCGCAGTATGTACACATAAACCTGCCCCCTGCAGGGTGCTGATCCCTATAAGCTGTCAAGCAATTCCTACACCTGCGGGTCGCTTCTTTCTACCACTTCGCGGCCTCTAGCGCCTGAATCCTCCTCCTGTCCCGCAAAACCGCACTCCTCCTCTCCTTCCACGACATCAACCGCAGCCTCACAACCTCGTACCATCCAGGTATAACCAAGAGCAAGAAAATGCATGCGAGGTGAGACGAAGTCGATCATAACAGTTGCATTTTCCAGCAGCAATGAGGCAACCGCAAGGATTGTAACACTTATGCCTCTCTGAAATCCGAGAATGTACAGGTGAAGGGTCGCGCAATGCTTTACCTTCCACATTTTCTCTTTTCATAACTGCATTGTAAACTAACTTTTTCATCAAGGGTTGAAAATGTTTTAATCATCTAACATATAATTTAAGGGTTTCATATTAAGACACGATGCACATTAGGTAAGTTGTTTTCAAATAATAACGCCTTACAGCGTAATAATAGTTTGATAATTTTATAATTGTATTAGGGAAATGTAAAAATGGTAAATATGAATTTAAAAATATAATAACACAATAATCATAATTTTGGATTAAAAAAAATTCAATTTACTAACATTTTAAAAATGTATTTTTAGATATTTTACAATTATTCATATATATTTTTATTATTTATAATAAAATATTTTTATATTTAGTTTAATAAATATGGAAGAAGTGATGAAAATATGTCAACATATTTCATTTATAATCATATATTTGAATTAAAAGAAAATTTAATCTACTAACCTTCTAAAAAATATTTAGAATGGGAATTTTAGATCTTATACAATTATTCATATATTTAATTATTATTTATCATAAAACATTTTTATAATTAATTTAAACATTTTTATAATTAGTTTAATATATATAGAAAATAATGAAAATATGCTAATATTTTATTTATATATATATATACAAAAATATATCAACATCTTTCATTTATAATCATATATTTAGATTTATTTTTTAATTATTAGCATTCTAAAAAAACTTTTAAAATCTTCTATTACTAGTGATAAAACATTTCTATAATTAGTCTAATGCATGCTTCTCCAATCTTGCAATCCATTTTGCTGATCTCCAATCTCATTATTTGCCTCTTAGATTTTCTTGGCATGTGATGTAGTTGTTGTACTACAAATGAAAGATAAGCTTGTTTTTATGATGCAAAAGCATTTTACTCATGAAATTGGAAAAAACAAATGTAGAAGGAATTAGATTCTTTGATTTTATTAGTAAATTGGTTTTGCTTTAGTTAATTAGTTTTGTTTTAGTTGAAAGATAAGAAAGTTTTGATTCCAATGATGTTAAAAGAAAACATTTTATTCATGAAATTGGAAAAAACAAATGAAAAGGAATTAGATCCTTTGATTTTATTAGTAAATTAGTTTTGTTTTAATTGAAAGATTAGAAAGTTCGGATACCAATGATGTTAAAAAAATAAGTAAATGTATGGGCTTTTGTCAACTTTTGTGGATATAGGTGGAAGTGGTTTTTTTATTAAGCTTAATAAAACAGAGTAGATTTTGTAGGAGGAAAAATCTGAAGATAAGCTTAGACTTGTGAGGAAAAACGGGCAGATTAAATTTTTTTTGGGAAATTCCAAATTGTCTAAATTTTAGTAATGATAAAGAAGGAATTAGATAAATAATTTAAGTATGAATGTAGGTATTTCTTTTGGGTTTGTTTACACTGGTGTGCTATTGAACTTTGCAAATAAGAAATACTAACACCCACATTTAGCTCCTCTTCAATATGTCTCATAATTCTAAGAAGCAATTCTCTTCCATGTTGCTGGTTACTCTTAGCAGTGAAAGTGATACTTCCATTGTTGTTGGTTACTCTGAGCAGTGAAAGTGGTATCTCTACTTTCATATCAAACTACCCTACTGATGAGGTGGAAAAAGAAACAAATAACTCAAATTGAAATATTTTACATACTTGGTTGTTGATTGAGAGTTCTCTACTTGTGCAAGGAAACATGTGCTACACAATTTTTATTTATTTATTTATTTTTATTATTTATTTATTTTTATTTTTTTTTGAAACTCTACTATAGCAAGTGAAAGAAAAAAGTAAAACAGAATACAAATGC
Source organism: Pinus albicaulis (assembly GCA_034641835.2). Lineage (NCBI taxonomy): Eukaryota > Viridiplantae > Streptophyta > Pinopsida > Pinales > Pinaceae > Pinus > Pinus albicaulis. The sequence goes on from CM076575.1 coordinate 583,238,581, forward strand.
CCTAATACAAAGTACATAAATTTATTAAAATGGCAGCAAGGGAACTTATTAAAAACACTAAAACACAATCACATCATAAGACTTATACACAGATTTATCAAGCTAGAGAAATCCCTGTTCCATGGATAAACAACTATGGAATATGATTTAAAAAAATGAGGACCGAAGTTAAAAATTCAAATAGAACTCAAGTTTTTATCCGCATTTCCACGCAGAAATGTTGTGAATTCTCCATTCCATTGTGCTTAGTGTCGTTGTTCTGCACTGCCACAGTCATACACTGTGAATTGTGACTCCTTTGAACCTCTGTCGCGCTGGTGTTTCTATCAGCACCCGCTTTGATAGTTTCCTTTTTCATTTTCTTTTTTTTTAGAAGAAAAAAACACTGTATATTATATATAACAGTGCATTAAAACATCAATTACATTCTCAACTGAGCTGTAGCGAGATTCATTCAGTATATCTTTGCCACAGTGTAAATAGGACTCCCCTTTCTGAGAAAGAAACAAGTTCACTAATTACTGTGGCAAGTCGGATTTCTGAGTGCAAAAGATCACTCATTCACAATGATAAAGAACAAAATTGTGTAGTCCCTCTATCCCTGTTTACATGCATTTAACCAGATCATATTAGCAGAGAAACAAAGGAAAAAAATACCTACAATACCTGTGGCCCAGTTGATGAAGAGGTAGGAAATATGATATCATTGAGGATTGGAAAGGATTGAAGCCTGTGAGAGATCCTTCATCCTTCCATCAGATTCAGGCTCGCGTGTATAGAAACAAAAACCAATCCTCATCATAGTTGTGTATCATCTCCATTGCATCAGGCTCGCTTAATAGTCGTTGGGAAAAGGAGAGTGCACATAGGCTTGCTTGATGTTGTATACAAAAACCAACCATCTCACTTAAGATAAGTCGGGAGAGGTCCAAAAAGGTGATTATGAAAAACATTGAATCGGATGCAGGCTCGCTTGCATAATTGATATCCTTATTAGGGCAGTGGAATGGAATTTTCCCATATTAGAGATCCATCTCTGTAGTGTAATATCTTAATGCACCTAAAATTTGCTTTGATGCCTCTTTTCAACAGGCCATCAGCTCGTGTGTTATTTTCCCTAAAGATGTGATTGATAGGGGGTCGATTCAACCTCACCCATAAGTATTTTTCCCTCTGAAACCATCCCTGTAATCCAGGATTACTCAATTGAATGTTGCCCCTTATACTATCCACCACAATTTTGGAATCCCCATAGAAATTGACATTTGATATTTTTAAGTTGATAGCTGCCATCAGTGCACCCCATATTGCCATAAACTCTGCTTTATTATTAGACCCTGTGCCTCCATTCCAGAATAAGTGAATTCTTTCTCTATGAGATAGCTTGACCCATGCTCCGCAGCCAATGATCCCGTCCATATAGGCCCTATCAAAAAAGAAAACAGGGATGGATATTTCGTGAGGCCTGATACGATGAGACCCATCGATCACCATAACAGTCATTTTGGGCAGTTCATCAATCCACCGTAGAATTGAAGTGTATATATGGGATAAGTTAAAAGCCTTGATTTCAAATACCAATATATTCCGAGCCAACCAAACTTCCCATATGAAGAAAAAGGGGAGGTGTTTGAATTTGCCATCTAGCTTGTCCCATTCCCCTACCAAAGTAATGAAATCCATCGGAGCCCATGATGGATTCATGAGAAACTTACTGAACAACTTCCATAGATGAGATACAATAGAACAATTGAAAAATAGGTGCGCAATGGTTCCCTCTTCTTGACAACAAACAGGGCATCTGTTAGGGCCATAATGCCCTCTCTTGACAAGGTTGTCCCAAGTTAAAATCTTACCTTTCCAAACCAGCCACCCAAACACAGTGATCTTGGTTGGCATTCCATGGCCCCAATAACGATAGAATGTCGAGGCTAGTTGGTCCATGTAATTGTTGAGGTTGATGCACTGATAAATGTCCTTCATGATCACAGAGTCCCCATTGAGGGGACCATCCTATGTTATGTAGTCTCCGCCGCCAGCATAACAAATACCAGCACCCCTTAAGGGATTGATATATTGATCCGGATTTATGCAGGAATGAAACAGAATAAACACATAACCATAAATACATAGATGCAGTGGAAATAACACTTCATTTCATTAATATCAAAGAACTAAAATTTGCTTACAGACAGAATGGAAATAAAACTAGCTAGGGCACTAGTAGCTATCTCTGAGAAGAGATGTGGCGGCTACAAGCCTCTGAACTGTGTTACAATGAGGCTCGAGGGTCTATTTATTATTGAGAAACAATGGAGAACCCTAAACATCCCAAAAACCTAACCCTAGGAGATGAAGTGCCAAAACTATGGGCCCCATTTGGGTAAATTGGTGTTTCAACTTCCCAAGGACGTAACTTTGGCATACTATCTCCGTTTGACGCACATGATACATCATTAGAAAGCTCTATCCGAGGACTACAAGTTTCAAGACGAATTTGATGATCAACGTCGTTTAGGGCCTCAAAACGGCTCCGGAAGTTCAGGACCCGAAAAACTGCTAAAAATAGTAAGTTATGCCGAAACTGAAAAACTGAAAGAGACAATGGTGGGGGGCCAAGTGGAATAGGTGGGTGGCCACCAATATCCACCTGGATCATATATTGACACCATACCACAGCATCGTGACCTTCCAGGTTTAACTGTTCAGCCGATTTAAATACGGGGGCATCAAAGGACCAATGTGAAATAGCTTGTGATATGAAAAAAATACGCCAATGTGCCAGGCGATGCATGAGATTGGGGGGGATGCCCTGGTTGCTTAGAAAGCCAAAGATCCTACAAGCACCAATAGGTATTCTGCTACCATCTCGGAACATCCATGTTAATCGATCTGCAACATGTCCCAAAATTTTACTAAAACTCCACCATATTGTCGAGACAAACCTTGGAAAATGGAACTTGTGATAGAGAAGTTAGTGTAGAGGGTCTCCATTTATATATTTTCATATAATAATATCACTCCATATACCCAAGCCCTTAATAGCTCACCAAAAGGACTTGACCAACAGTGCTTTATTAAAGGCCCTCAAATCCAAAATACCCCATCCATCATGCATTTTGGGTCGGCACAATACCCCCAGGTTACATAAATGATATTTGTGGTCTGAGTAGGATCCACCCCATAGAAAGTGAGCTGTGATCTTGTTGATCTCATCAATAGTCTGTTGCGGAAAGTAAAAGAGGTGAGCCCAATAGACAAGTAATTGCGATAACACTGCATGTACCATAATAAGACAACCGCCAATGGATAACCATCAGTGTGTCCATTTGCATATTCTTTCTCTATATTGTTAATCAACCACATCCAGTCCCGATTCTTGTAACTACAAGGTTTGATGAAATATCCAAGATATTTAAACCCCTCTGATGTTGTCTTGTAGGTAACACCTAGGAAACCTGCAATGAATGAAATTTCCGCCATATCTCCATATTCATAAATAAGGATGGATTTTTGTTTGTTGATGCATAAACCTGTCACGGAACCAAATTTGATTAACAATTAATGGGTGTAAAACCAATGGTTCCTGATTAGTGAGCCAAACAACAGCATGTCATCCACAAATAGATAATGGGTGGATGAGATTGTTGTAGAAAATGCAAAACCCTTTATAAACCTATTCTGTTCCGCCTTGTGCATAATCTTGCTGAACCCATCCATAATCAGTATGAATATCATAGGTGATAGAGCACATCCTTGTCTCAATCCCCTTCTTGCTTCAAAAAAGGTTGTAGGAAGACCATTGACAATTACTACATATCTGATTGTGGTAATACAGGACATAATCCAACGGATGATTGAAATTGGCAAACCAATCTTAAGAAGAACCAGGCGAATATATGACCAGTCAATAGAGTCATATGCTTTGTATAGATCAATCTTTATAACCAGTGCTTCCTTTTTATCAACATGCATGGTGTGTAGGACCTCTTGTGCAATGGAAATTGCATCATGTATTGACCAACCCTTTAGAAAGCCATATTTCTCCTTTGATATGTGCTTCTCAAGAGTCACCTTTATACGATTAGCAATGATCTTTGAATTGATTTTGTAAATCAGGTTGCATAAAGCAATCGGCCTGAAATTCAGAAATGAAGTTGGATCCTTTGTTGTAGGTATGAGTGCAATAAGGGTTGAGCTAAGATTTGCAGGCATCTGTCCCTGCACTCTGAATCGCTCCATCACCTCAGCGATCTCAAAACCCATCAATTCGAAAAAGAAGAGAAAGAACTCGGAGAGCCAACCATCTGGCCCAGGGCATTTATCAGGGGAGAAGGATTTAAGAACCGATTGCACCTCATTCACCGTAATAGGCTTGTTCAAAATTGTGATAGCATCTTCATCAAATATCCTCTGTATGTGTTGAAGCATCCAATTCTGGCAGTTTGCATCAATGCTCGGGTCGGCCTTATAAAATTCCGAGAAGTGTAGATATGCTTCTCGCTGAATTTATGAATTGGTGATAGCATAGGACCCATCCGACTTCTTAATACTCCATATAGCATTCCTGTTTTTCCTGTCCGATGCGCATTTGTGGAAGAATTTGGTATTGAGATCTCCCTCTCTTAACCATTGAATTCTACTTTTGAGCTTCCAGGATATCTCTTCAATGTGAAGAATCTCCCTTTTTCTATCTCCCAACTTCTTCAAGATTCCATATGAATCGGCATCCGACAGATTGGAAGCAAATCCCAAGTATATATCCTTGATCTTATTGGATATGGAGATAAGTTCAGCCTTGAGTGCCTTCTTTTTAGAGATCTCTCGTGCTTTGGAAGCCCTTTTAATCTTTTGCAGCTTGTAGTGAAGACGATCCCAACCAGTCAGACCCTGTACATCATTGTGATCATTCCACAACTCCTTAATCATATTCACATATTCCACATCCCTCAGCCAAGCCCGATTAAATTTAAATGCCATTCCCTTGGTGATATCCTCAAACTTCCAGGCCAACGTGATCGGCATATGATCGGAAATATCTGATACCAGTACCACTGACCGAAGATCACTAAGACATGAAATGAGATTGTCCTTAACCATGACCCTATCCAATCTTTTGTCGATGAAGGCATTACCTACTCTTTTATTGGTCCATGTAGGAATCAGGGGAAGTGGACGAATATCAATGATGTGATGAGCATGAAACATATCATTCAAGAGACCAGATAAAGGATCATATCTGGATTGAGGGCCCCATGTTTCATCCACCTGCAACGTGGAGTTAAAATCCCCCATAATAATCAAATTCTGCAGAGAAATAATGCCTGATGCTTGCATTCGATTCCAAAATGATACTCTATTGAGATATGGCGCATATAGATTAATAATGTTGAATATTCCATCAATACCTCGTAGATGACCAGATAACATTCCTCCAAAGAAACTATAGGCTTTAAAATTTGCTTTGGCAGTATTCCATATAGTAATGGTACCACCAGAGTGACCATTAGCATCAACTGCTACCGCACACCACCCCGGTTTGAATCTTAAACAAGTCTTAACAGCTTTATTCTGACAACTTAATGTTTCTTGACATAAAAATATAATAGGATCCATAGAAGCAAACAAGTCCCCAAGGCAATAAATTTTAGAGGAATTGCCCAATCCTCTTATGTTCATGGATAATATTTGAGTCATGGGGAAACATCTGCGGGGTTGCTTGCTCTAAGCACCCGTGGTTCCAAAGAAGTCTCATCCACCACAGTAATCGGAATGTCCGTGAGATTCTCATCATCATCCGAGAATAAAGCTACAGATTTTAATTTCCCTTTGAGGTATTTGGACCTAGCTTTGGTCTTCTTCTGGATTGTGATATTTGAAGTTGATGACTGGGGATTGGGAGTATCATAGGATCTAGGAGGTCTATCAAATATAGTGAGGGCAGCGAGGTCTATGTTAGGATTACCCAAAAGCGATTGAATATCGCACCCCACCGAGTTCCTAGGGGATTCCATGAGAACCACTGGGCTAAGATTGTTGTGAGGGTTCTCAGGAGACAGGTGAGAATCATTGGGTTCAACTATATTCTGCGCAGAAGATGGTTCCCTAATATCGAAGTTGGTATATTGAAAGAGCGGAGGGTCAACATTAATGTTAGGGACAGGAAAAGATCGGGAAGGTATGATAGCATGGGCGGAAATGGAAGGGGTCTCATTTCCGATAACCGGAGGGGCCATATTATATTCGGATACCAATACCCTATCGAGAGGTTGACTAGGTTCAGTAAGGCATGTATCACGAGCCATATCTTCATCTAATTGATTAGTCCGGTCACTATGTCCATGTGCAGAGACATAAGCATCATCATCAGAGGAAGATGAAAGAGGCTTACCTGATACGAGGCCACTCGAGGTGCCAGAACCAGCATCATTTCGTCTTCCACCAGGCGCAATAGGCATCCCAACTCGATCACAGCGGAGTCTGAACGGACAATTCTCATGAAGGTGGCCTATTCTGTGGCATATCAGACATCTAAATGGTATGCCCCAGTAATCAATACGTTGTCGATGTCGACGATGCCCCCAGATAAGATCCACGTCCCCAGATAGACCGCCAACGAAATCCACCTCCACCAAAAGTTGAGCTACTCTTTTGTCTGAGGCCCCAACAATGCTCGGATCAATGTATATAGTGCAGCCAATTGAGTTCACGATCATTCACAATGCTTTCAAAGTCCAAAATTCCAATGGGAGCCCTGGCAGTTTAACCCAGATCACCCGACTACGAGGAGCTTCCATCACCGAGTTAAAACCCAGATACCATGGAACTAGTTGCATGAAGCTTCGACCCCATACCCACATTCTACTGATAATCTTATACACATCTTTTTCATCCATAAAATGGATGCCAAACCACCCATTAAGTAGCATACTGATTTTGGGAATGTATCCAATAATGGGGTTCCAGTATTGTTTTATCCAAGCCCCCGTATCAACCTCACTACCATTTGGGAACATCCATCTCCCAATCACAACCCTCTTTGTAAACTAGCGACCCTCCCACATAGATCATCATAGTCCAGGGTGATCGCCTTGATATCCATATTGTGCTTGAAAATGTTCTTTTACGCCTCCCACGGGCTTGTTTCTTCTTGTAGGAAAAAACTTTCCGGCCACTATGATCGTTCACCACTTGAAATGGAAAATGCAAGAAAGCTTGCTTGATAATTTGGTCATCCACTTCAAAATCATTTGACAACCTATGCTCTGCTTCAATAGTCGTGGCGATGAATGCCTCATGAGCAGATGTATCTGATGCCACCCCAATGGCGAAATCCTCCATATTACAGGGCGGGAGAATCCCACTTGCAAAAAAACGATCAACCCGTCAGAGATTGTACGCTGTCGATATGGCCTAAAGATAGCAGCTGACAACAATGTTATGACACTAACAGATAAAGAACAGACCCGTCCCTGCCAATCATACAAGATAAAGGCCAGTTGAGTATGATGACAATGCACTACGACTCCAGTAAATTCAAATTAATAGGTGTCGGAAAGGTCAACATAACAGATGGATCGTAATTATATTAGGCCTGGGAAACAAATGATACATCCATAAATAGTAACCGCCATTCGCTAGAAAAACATTCCCAATATGATCAAATGGCACCTGAACCGATCCTGCCACCCCCCATACCATTAAAGTCCACACAGACAGCCGCCACCTTCAGAGAGACATCGCCTTGAGAGAAAAAGACAAATAATAGAAAATTCCTCGTTTTTTGGAAAATATTCAGGCACTTAATCAATTCGATGATCCCGGGACATGGATCATGATGACATTCCAAAATTCAACTCAATTGCGTCATCCGAAGTAGGGAAAGAATCCAACCACCCAAGATACTCCCTTAAATGGAAGCCGCCAGTCAGATGTAGTATGGGAACCCCAGATAAAATGAGCCTTGAGAGATTCAATTTATGTCAGACCCACTGACATATGAGCCAGTGTCATCATCAAGACAGATATCGTCGAAAGACAATTCAAATTAATCGGAATATAAACCAACGGGGGTCGATGGGAAGAAAGTCACCAAAATAACCATAGTGACAAAACAAGCTGAACATTATACATGGAAACAACAACAACATTGACCATCAAACATGGCAACAACAACAACACATACAGTTGGGGATATTCCACCACCTAGACAATAGTCGAACACTGAAACTCTTACAAGGTCTGGAAATAATGAAGGAGTCAGTCCACTTGCACCAGAGTGCATACCATTTTTTATTCCCACTAGAAAATTGAGAGTCAGATTCAAATGGCGTTTCCTGGGACGAACTACAGGCTTCGTTGCTTAACATCAGCGCGATACTCCTCGTATGTGGCTTTCAAAATGATGTAAGCAATGTAAACAAAGAGCAGAATAAAACCCACCTCAACTCCTTCAGCAAATACCATGGATCCAAATCATATTTCAACCAATCTCTGACCAATTGCTTCATGCCCCAATTAAGACTTTTTTGCATACTCAAACCATGAACCATGGGCCCATACAACCTTACTAACTACTCGGACCATACACTTCATTCCCCAAATATTCACCTAGATTACATTATCAAGCCATACGCAAACCTCATGGCATCAACAAATCCAAAAGCAAGAACCATGGACCCAATCAACCTTACAAACCACGTAGGCTAGACACTTCCTACCCCAGATACCTCCTT